>CM069405.1:512139544-512467044 GCA_035609135.1 Eleutherodactylus coqui | reverse complement strand
AGATAGATAGATAGATAGATAGATAGATAGATATGAGATAGATAGATAGATATGAGATAGACAGATAGATATGGAGTGAGGGGCTTTGGGCAACTACTGTTTAATGTGTATGGGCACCTCAGCAGTACTAGTAAAGCAGACAAGATAGAAAAGACAGTTGTCTCTTTAAATCTTCCACTTCGGTGTATACACCAAAGTTCCACCTAGATGTGCCTGCAGTGACCTAACATCATCCAATACCTGTGTGAGATCCTATATGACTATGAGCATCACACATTTTCCTACAGAAAGTAATTGGACCCCTGAGCAGGAATCGGTAGTATTTATTTCCATATGGTAATACTAAGTGGGGCTCCTCCAGTCCTAATGACATCAGATATTCACCGTGGCATATATTCTACTAATGTCTGATACACTTCACTTCGTCTTTCCCTCCATTTACCCTGCAAACATCTTGCAAATTCATTCAAAGAAGATGCATCTTCCCTTCTACGTCATCATTGGATAGTTGAGCATTGGAAGAACATTCTATGGAGTGATGAATCACACTACCCCCTCTTCACATCAGATGGAGGATCCTGGGGAACGCCTTTTGCCTGAGTGTATTGTGCCAGCAGTTAAGTACGGAAGAGAGTCTGTTATGGTCTGGGGATGGTTTACGTGGCATGGTCTTGGTCCGTTGGTTATAGTGACAAGAACAATAAACACGGAGGTGACCCTGACCTTCTAGACAATAATGTGCTGCTGACAATGTAACAATGCCCTGGGAATGGTCGGCCATACTTCCAACAAGACAACGTACCTTCTCACACATCCAATGCTGTTTTATGTTGGTCTGAGGGTATAGATGTTGCACGATTGGACTGGCTGCACAGAGTCCCAACCTGTGCCTTATTGAAAATCTTTGGGATAAACTATAATGTTGGATCAGGAAATATGAACAGCACTCATCTTCTGTGAGAGAATTTATGAGATGTTTGCAGGATGAATGGAGGGAAATAAAAGCTGAAAAGTATCAGACATTAGTAGAAAGTATGCCACGGGAGCCCCACTAAGTATTAACATATGGAAATAAATACTATTTTAGATTCCTGCTCAGGTGTCCCATTACTTTTGGTAAGCCAGGATACCAACTGCAGGGACAAAGGGAGATGAAGGCCACGAAAACTCCAATCAATCAAAATTTTAGACTTGCTCCATAAATTTTTCTTATGGTTCAATGGGTTTATTTGATTAGATCATATATAAGTAGAACCTAAACAAACTTGTACAGTGAAACCTCTGCAGATAACCAGAGCAGCACCTCATCCAGACCAGATTACCGAGCTACCATATGGCGACGCATGGAGAAGCCACAGCCTCATAATACAAAGTATAGTGAAAAACACGGATCCAGCGCTATATCTCAGTACTGGTGTCCTACATGGAAATAATAACATACTTGAATATGAAGAGATGGATGCGCTATATGGTCGGATGCTACCCCGGCCCCAGGGCCGCGGAACACGGATTTCAATTTTGTGTTGTGGCCCCTATAAGAGAAAGCAAAACCCAATTGCAAAGTTGAAGTCTGGCATCTGAGAAGCAGAATTCCGTCTTCTGCGTCTTTGTATATCCCATGGGACCGCTGCTATGACTGACATATGGGAAGCGTACTGGAAGGGGCTCCTCCTGCTACGATACATGCATGGAGTCATCGGCAGTGCAGTCCGGGCTGATGATATCATAGCGGGATGTGTCAGTGAAGGGCGAAGCTCTGATTCAGTGCAGATGCAATACAAATTACTAGTAAGAGCACGACCCAATCAGATGACAACGCAGATTTCAGCGTGACCGTGTGGGTCGGAATTTGGCGCAATACCCTCATTGAACCTGTGTTCATTCCAGGGAGACTCAATGCAGGTACCTGAATCTCCTGCAGACGATGGTGGATGATGTCATGAATGATCGGCCCCTATCGAGGCAAAAGGAGGCCACTTCCAGTATGCTTTCCTTACGTCAGTCATAGCAGCGGTCCCACGGTACGCGGATTTCCACTTCTTACATGCTACTCTTTAACTTTTCAATTGTGGCCCCTGTCTCTTACAGGGGCCATAATACCAAATTGAAATCCATGTTCCAGGGCCCCCAAGGGCCCATGCACCATATCGCTGTGTAGCGCATCCATGCCTTCTTATTCAAGTACACCATTGTTATTCCAATATAGGACCCCAATACTGAGATGTAGCGCTGGGTCGGGCTGTCTGACTCCCCCCTGTATAGGCCCACAGTGTGTCACTGCTCAGGCTGCGGGTGAAGCTATATACACGAGGTTTACGCATTCTTCTTTGTGACCGGTACCAGGAATCTTTGTACTTCTCCTTTCCAATGAAAGAAACTTCCTCTACTGATAATATATACATGGGGTCAGTATACTGGTACAAGAGCTGCATCAATATCCTGGCCAGAAGAACACCCACCCCGGCTGGAGAGGAGAGATAGGATGTCATCTATACAGAAATACTTCACTTATCTGATTACAAAAGGAAGAAGTTGGAGTTTTCTGAGGCGTCTTTCCTTGCTGGAAAAATCTGCTGCCTATCCATAAGAATAATCAATACAAATATCTGAAGGGCTGTCACAGTGCAGAGGGATCAGCCCTATTGTCATCTGTACAAGGAAAGACTAGAAGCAATGGGATGAAACTGAAAGGGAGGAGGCACAGATTAGATATTAGACAGTGAGGGTGATCAATGAGTGGAACAGGTTACCACGGAAGTGGGGAGTTCTCCTACAATGGAAGTGTTCAAACAAAGGTGGGACAAATATCTGTCTGGGATGATTTAGTGATCCTGCACTGAGCAGGGGGTTGGACCCGATGACCCTGGAGGTCCCTTCCAACTCTACTATTCTAGGATTCTAAGACAAACATCCCCACAGCACTAGCAGCAGACATCCACTACAAAACACCACACCTCAATCAACACTCATCCGCTGCCACACCTACGCTCCCACACCCCTGCTGCCACATCTCCATTGCTACACATCCACTACCACACCTACACTGCCATACCTTTACTATCACACCTCCAGTACCAATCTCCACTACTACACCTACACTGCCACACCTCTACCACTACACCTCTACTATCGCACCTCCACTACAGAGCTCTACCACCACACTTCCACTGCCAATCTCCTTCACCACCCCTTCACTACTCCACTGCCACACCTCCACTACTACACCTCCACTGCAGACCTCTACTACCACACCTCTACTGCCAACCTCCACTACTACACCTCCAGTGCCACACCCCCACTGTTACACCTCTACTGCCACACCTCCAGTATCACACCTCAACTACCACATATCCACTGCCACACCTATGCTACCATACCTGCATTGCTAAACATCCACTACCACACCTCCACTACCACACCTCACTTTCACTGTCAATCTCTACTACCACACCTCCACTGTTGCACCTCTATTGCCACACCTCCGCTCCCACATCTCTGCAACCACAGCTTTGCTGCCGCACCTATGCTACTAAACCTCTGCTGCCACACCTCCATTGCTATACATCCACTGCCACACCTCTACTATCACACCTCCACTGCCATACCACCACTATCACACCTCCACTACAGACCTTTACTACTACACCTCTACTGCCAATCTCCACTACTACACCTCCACTGCCACACCTCTACTACTACACCTCCACTATCACACCTCTACTACAGACCTCTACCACTACATCTCCACTGCCACACCTCTGCTACTACACCTCTACTATCGCACCTCCACTACAGACCTCTAGCACCACACTCCCACTGCCAATCTCCTCTACTACCCCTTCACTACTACACTGCCACACCTCCACTGCCACACCTCCGCTACTACACCTCCACTGCAAACCTCTACTACCACAACTCCACTGCCAATCTCCACTACTACACCTACACTGCCACACCTCTACTACTACACCTCTACTATCACACCTCCACTACAGACCTCTACCACCACACTTCCACTGCCTATCTCCTCTACTACCCCTTCACTACTACACCGCTACACCTCTACTACTACACCTCCACTGCAGACCTCTACTACCACACCTCTACTGCCAATCTCCACTACTACACCTCCACTGCAGACCTCTACTACCACACCTCTACTGCCAATCTCCACTACTACACCTCCAGTGCCACACCCCCACTGTTACACCTCTACTGCCACACCTCCAGTATCACACCTCAACTACCACATATCCACTGCCACACCTATGCTACCATACCTGCATTGCTAAACATCCACTACCACACCTCCACTACCACACCTCACTTTCACTGTCAATCTCTACTACCACACCTCCACTGTTGCACCTCTATTGCCACACCTCCGCTCCCACATCTCTGCAACCACAGCTTTGCTGCCGCACCTATGCTACTAAACCTCTGCTGCCACACCTCCATTGCTATACATCCACTGCCACACCTCTACTATCACACCTCCACTGCCATACCACCACTATCACACCTCCACTACAGACCTTTACTACTACACCTCTACTGCCAATCTCCACTACTACACCTCCACTGCCACACCTCTACTACTACACCTCCACTATCACACCTCTACTACAGACCTCTACCACTACATCTCCACTGCCACACCTCTGCTACTACACCTCTACTATCGTACCTCCACTACAGACCTCTACCACCACACTCCCACTGCCAATCTCCTCTACTACCCCTTCACTACTACACTGCCACACCTCCACTGCCACACCTCCGCTACTACACCTCCACTGCAAACCTCTACTACCACACCTCCACTGCCAATCTCCACTACTACACCTCCACTGCCACACCTCTACTACCACAACTCCACTGCCAATCTCCACTACTACACTTACACTGCCACACCTCTACTACTACACCTCTACTATCACACCTCCACTACAGACCTCTACCACCACACTTCCACTGCCAATCTCCTCTACTACCCCTTCACTACTACACTGCTACACCTCTACTACTACACCTCCACTGCAGACGTCTACTACCACACCTCTACTGCCAATCTCCACTACTACACCTCCACTGCCACACCTCTACCACTACACCTCCACTGCCACACCTCTACTACTACACCTCCACTATCACACCTCCACTACAGACCTCTACCACCACACTTCCACTGCCAATCTCCTCTACTACCCCTTCACTACTACACTGCCACACCTCCGCTACTACACCTCCACTGCAAACCTCTACTACCACACCTCCACTGCCAATCTCCACTACTACACCTCCACTGTCACACCTTCAATGCCACACCACCACTATCACACCTCTACTCACCTGTCAATGCTCTCTATACAGGCTGCAGTCAGCTTGTTTATTGAATGCCACAGACAGACTACAGCCAATCACAGAACTCATCCATGCCTGTCTATCTATCTATCTATCTATCTATCTATCTATCTATCTATCTCATATCTATCTATCTATCTATCTATCTATCTATCTATCTAATATCTATCTATCTCATATCTATCTCCTATCTATCTCATATCTATCTATCCCATATCTATCTATCTATCTATCTCCTATCTATCTATCCCATATCTATCTATCTATCTATCTATCTCCTATCTATCTATCTATCTATCTATCTATCTATCTATCTATCTATCTATCTATCTATCTATCTATCTATCTATCTCCTAGCTATCTATCTATCTATCTATCTATCTATCTCCTAGCTATCTATCTCATATCTATCTATCTCCTATCTATCTCCTATCTATCTATCTATCTATCTATCTATCTATCTATCTATCTATCTATCTATCTATCTATCTATCTATCTATCTATCGCCTATCTCTCTATCTATCGCCTATCTATCTATCTATCTATCTATCTATCTATCTATCTATCTATCTATCTATCTATCTATCTATCTCATATCTATCTATCTATCTATCTATCTATCTATCTATCTATCTATCTATCCTTATGGAACCCTTAACTATAGGCAATCATAAGTCCTACAAGGACCAATAAGGTCTCCGTCTGACCAAGTTCCCGTAATTTTACGGAAGCCGTGCTCAAGTATTGTGTCCGACATAAACACCAGAATGAAACAGACGCATCTGGTCAAACGGACACCCTGATGGTCCACGATTTACAGCTAAAACCTATTCCCATCCAGAGTTATGTTGTCCAGTTACCATATTCTGCGATTCAGACAGAACCGGGTACAGAAGGATGGAGCGGGCACATGAGCGCAGTCTGAACCTGGCCCATACAAGGTAGACATGTGATCTGTGGTGGTAAGAGGGGTATAGTTTGTTAGTAATCCCCCACCCTGCAGATGCCAGGGTCGGTGCCCGCTGCAGCCAGTGTTAATGTCTCTGCTCGCTGTTTACCAATCCTTAGCTGCACATACTGGCAGTACCCGCTGTGGGTGACCCTCCACACCCTCCGTGACTTACCAGTCCTAAAGCTAACGAGCTGCTAAGTGCTTACAGAATGATTTCTCAACATCTTCAGTCTTTGAATATTAATTTCCTTTACTTCATGAAGATCCATGATGAAGAAGAAAAGCCGCTGACGCATTTACAGTGGCGGGGGGCCGCGAGCTGCGTCCATGACACTAATCCTGTCCTGTGTGATACTATCTGCTGAGCTGTGTATCTAAGCCTGTCATGTGTGATACTGTCTGCTGTGTATCTAATCCTGTCATGTGCGATACTGTCTGCTGAGCTGTGTATCTAATCCTATCATGTGCGATACTGTCTGCTGAGCTGTGTATCTAATCCTATCCTGTGTGATACTGTCTGCTGTGTATCTAAGCCTGTCATGTGTGATACTGTCTGCTGTGTATCTAATCCTGTCATGTGTGATACTGTCTGCTGAGTATCTAATCCTGTCATGTGTGATACTGTCTGCAGAGCTGTGTATCTAAGCCTGTCATGTGTGATACTATCTGCAGAGCTGTGTATCTAAGCCTGTCATGTGTGATACTGTCTGCTGAGCTGTGTATCTAATCCTATCATGTGTGATACTGTCTGCTGTGTATCTAATCCTGTCATGTGTGATACTGTCTGCTGTGTATCTAATCCTGTCATGTGTGATACTGTCTGTTGTGTATCTAATCCTGTCATGTGTGATACTGTCTGCTGAGCTGTGTATCTAATCCTATCATGTGTGATACTGTCTGCTGAGCTGTGTATCTAAGCCTGTCATGTGTGATACTGTCTGCTGTGTATCTAATCCTGTCATGTGTGATACTGTCTGCTGAGCTGTGTATCTAATCCTATCATGTGTGATACTGTCTGCGGAGCTGTGTATCTAAGCCTGTAATGTGTGATACTGTTTGCTGTGTATCTAATCCTGTCATGTGTGATACTGTATGTTGTGTATCTAATCCTGTCATGTGTAATACTGTCTGCTGTGTATCTAATCCTGTCATGTGTGATACTGTCTGCTGTGTATCTAATCCTGTCATGTGTGATACTGTCTGCTGTGTATCTAATCCTGTCATATGTGATACTGTCTGCTGTGTATCTAATCCTGTCATGTGTAATACTGTCTGCTGTGTATCTAATCCTGTCATATGTGATACTGTCTGCTGTGTATCTAATCCTGTCATGTGTAATACTGTCTGCTGTGTATCTAATCCTGTTATGTGTGATACTGTCTGCTGTGTATCTAATCCTGTCATGTGTGATACTGTCTGCTGAGCTGTGTATCTAATCCTATCATGTGTGATACTGTCTGCTGTGTATCTAATCCTGTCATGTGTGATACTGTATGCTGTGTATCTAATCCTGCCATGTGTGATACTGTCTGCTGTGTATCTAATCCTGTCATGTGTGATACTGTCTGCTGTGTATCTAATCCTGTCATGTGTGATACTGTCTGCTGTGTATCTAATCCTGTCAAGTGTGATACTGTCTGCTGTGTATCTAATCCTGTCATGTGTGATACTGTCTGCTGTGTATCTAATCCTGTCATGTGTAATACTGTCTGTTGTGTATCTAATCCTGTCATGTGTGATACTGTCTGTTGTGTATCTAATCCTGTCATGTGTGATACTGTCTGTTGTGTATCTAATCCTGTTATGTGTGATACTGTCTGCTGTGTATCTAATCCTGTCATGTGTGATACTGTCTGCTGTGTATCTAATCCTGTCATGTGTGATACTGTCTGCTGTGTATCTAATTCTGTCATGTGTGATACTGTCTGCTGTGTATCTAATCCTGTCATGTGTGATACTGTCTGCTGTGTATCTAATCCTGTCATATGTGATACTGTCTGCTGTGTATCTAATCCTATCATGTGGGATACTGTCTGCTGTGTATCTAATCCTGTCATGTGTGACATTGTCTGCTGTGTATCTAATCCTTTCATATGTGATACTGTCTGCTGTGTATCTAATCCTGTCATGTGTGACACTGTCTGCTGTGTATCTAATCCTATCATATGTGATACTATCTGCTGAGCCTCTGTGTCCACTTAGGGCTCCTTCACACTTGCGATCGCGATATCGCTGCGGTTTTTTAACGTGAACGTCAATAGGACTTTCTAACGTAAAAACGCATCACACAAAAATCGCAGAGCATAAACTTGTGACGTTAGAAAGTCCTGTTGACGTTCGCAGCGATATCGCGATGGGAAGTGTGAAGGCAGCCTCTCTGACTGGTGTGCTGAGAGAGGCACAGGCGATTGCGTCTCCGAGCCTCCCTTCCTTACCTCTAGCTCCTTGGGCTTCTGCTCTTTCTTACCCAGGGGAGGGTAAGCTTCTGGGCTATGGTTAAAGGTAAGCCCACTACACCCACTCTCCAGTCCAGGAGGGGATTGCCCTGCCACAAGCAAACTAATGCTCTGATTGGTTAATCGAGTGACACGTCAGCCAATGAGAGCATTGAATGGCTGTGATTAGTTAGTTCAGCACCAGCTTTCATTGGCTGATGCGGTGCTGGATTAACCAATCAGAGCTTTAGTTTGCTGGAAGCGAAGTATTCAAGCCCCGCTACCAGGAAGAGCTGCTCTGTTGACATCAGGGAGGACACAGCAGCCTGCAGCAGCGCCGCGGCCCTGTGTGAGGACCCAAATGCTGGCTGCTAGTAGAGTATTGTTTTTTTTTTGTTTTTATTTACATGTAGCCTAGGTAGGGCTTATTTTTCAAGCCTCAAATTCCCCCCTGAAAAACAGGGTAGGGCTTATTATCGGGGACACACAGTATGTACAGTAATGTACCATATAATGTACTGAAAAACTTTAAAAAAAAATTCTAAGTGGAATAAAATGGAAAGAAATCGAAATTCCACCATCTTTGGTTGCATCTTGTTTCTACGGTGTATAAACTGCAACAGAAATGACCTGATAGCGCTATCTGAGGGTCAGTGCGATTACCGGGATACCACATTTCTACAGTCTTTTGGGCTATACTAACTTTATTTTTTTCCAAAGATAATTTTTTTCCAATTTTTTTTACAGCCATGACTTTTTTATTTTTCCGTTGACTTCGTTGTGTGAGGGCTCATTTTTTGTGGGACATCCTGTCGTTTCCATTGGTTCCATTTTGGAGTGAATATGATTTACTTTTTGATCACTTTTTACTAGATTTTTTCTCAGAGACAGAGTGACCAAAAAAATGGAATTTTTGCATTGCTTATTTTTTTTACCATGTGGGGAAATAATGCGGTACTTTGATAGATCAGACGATACCAAATATGTTTTTTTTGTTTCATTTTTTAGATTCTTTTATTATAAATATGGCAAAAGGGTCTTTTTTTTAAATGTTATTATTTTTTAACTTTTTTAATTAATAAAAATTTTTAAACTAACTTTTACATTTTTTTTTAGTTCCCATACGGGACAAGAACTTGCGATGGTTTGATGCCTCCTGCAGTATAATGTAATGCCATAGCATTACATATAACTGCAATATGTGATTGTTCTCAGTGTATATATATACACACACACATACATATAAAAAGGTACAGACATAGTGTGATTAATTTGAACTTAAAAACAATACAAGAACAAGATGAGAAAAGGAGTAAAGTTTTATGGTCTCTAAATTGCTGTTAGGGGGTCACCAGGCCTGTGTGTTAGCTCTGCTATGGATTTCTCATAATCGCCAGTCAGGCATGAACCCTCTTGAGTAATTTAGTCTTGTGTTGAAAGTGTCAAAGATGGGTATAAATTTGCAGTCCCAAATTCTTCTATGACGTAGAGATTTGTAGTTGCCTTTTGATATAGTAACTTGCATATGTTCTATGTTGTGTCAATGACGCAGGTAATTCTGTCTCTCTCTTTAATTGTGTGGCAGTGAAACCTTATCCTTGCTTTACGTTTTTGTCCTGTTTCTCCACCAGGGTTCTGCTAAGATTCTAGGCACTGAATTTGACCAAAGGAATTATCCTAAGAAAAGTTGGGAAGGCAGATTGAGTAAGACTGGGGGGACTTACACCCCTTTAATCTGCTCCCCTTATTAATAATGACAACAGACCATTCTCTTGCTGGCATAAACTTTGTGGGAAGGCCACAGCTTTATTTTAATTATAACATTAACATATTCTTTTCTTCTTCCCATGCCTACCAAACTTCTTATTTAACACTTTCCAATCTAATTTGTATCCTGGTTTTCCTAGGGGGCTTACTCTTTTTCTTCTGTTATACAATGGTGCTATCTGCTGGCTAAAGCCAGTACTGCATGAGGTGACACGTTTGATAGGCTCCGACAGTAGAGAGGCTGGCAATATACAGTAAGAGAACCCCGACGGACGTCTTCCAACATCGGAGCTGTGCAGCCTTAAATCATAATGTCTTTAGACGTCAGACAGTGGATTGGAAAGTGTTAACTCGATAACGTTCTAATTTTAGCAAGGCGTGAGAAAGCCCATGATGGCCTGTAAACGCCCTCAATTCCCCAGCTGGCATGGAAAGTCCACTTTTACCGCCACGAAGGATGCAGCGTAACTACGCTGCATTCCGCCCCCCACATGCCAGCGACAGAGCCGCCTCGACCCCGTCCTACAGCCCCGATAGGAATGTATCCATACCTATGTCGCTCAAGTGAACTCCATCCCTCCTCCACATCCCTGGCACCTTCTTCTCTAATTCCCAATGTCTAATGGCTACCCCACCTATAGACTGGACAAATTTTGATATTTTGAAATTCACGCTTTTTCTAACCCTCTCGATGGCCTCTACGTCCCTCGCCTCCTTCCAAATTCTCCTGGCTACTATGTCAGACCAAACCAAAATAGTCTTATCGAAGAACTTTTTAAAACGCAACATATCTTCTTTTATCAGGGCCACCAACTCCGCGACTTTTACCCTCCCCAAGTCGTTACCTCCAGCATGAATGACTAACACCGCCTTGCCTTGTGACCACCTGCTGATACACAGAATTTCGTGAAGCAGCCTAGCCCACTGCAGTCCTCTAATGCCATGCCATCTCACTTGGCAGTCTTTCAAACCCAGGTTCTTGCCGATAGGCCTGGCCCCGGCTCTTTTTTCAGCCCAGTGTAAATATGAATGTCCCACCACCCATACTGTCCATTCCGAATCTGCAAAGGGAGATACAAAGAACAACAACGCAAACAACCAACAGTTAACTTGGCTAACATCCTCTTATAATACTCGCAAATCAGGTCGGACGTACGACTTGTACGCTTCCGACCTCCAGCGGCCTACACGTTTTACTTCCTCTACCTTCAAACCGCATGCGAACGCCAACGTCGCTGCTCCAATCCTAAAGGAATGGGTGCCGAACTCGCTAGGCTCAAAACCTAACCTCTGGAGGCATGCGCGCATGACCGCCCCGAACTGAAACGTAGTTCGCGGGGAACCGAAAGAATGCACCAGCAGCTGACCTGTGCCGCTGTGTCTCGCCAAGAACTTTTTTTAACAATAGAACCGGGCACCATGCTGACCCCAGAGCTGCTATGCGCAGCCATTCGCCTGCGCCGTACATGTCCGTCTTAGACTTCCGGATACATAACTTTATGTCTTCCTCGCCGCACAAGACATCCGCAAAAAGCAATCCCCCGAGTTTTCTTCTGCTGGGAGCTACTAGTTCTCCCAGCCTTAGCGCCGCAAAAAATGCTAGAGAAAACGCAACCCGAAAAAGCAACACCTCTCCTCCTCCGTTGCAAACCGACTCCAAAACATTCAGTAATTCAAATGTTATCGGCCGCCTGTCGTCTTTTGACGACTTCTCCTTTTTCCATCCTTTTAGAATCTGTCCAAAGACAAATTCCTAGGTCACGTCGCGGTACCCGTGCAGGCGCAGCAAAAAGGCAATTGCTGATAGATGTTTTCGTGCCGCATCCGCCGACGCACCCCGTTTTCGCAGCTCCGTTAACGTGTCAAGCGTCACCGATCTTGCTTGCGCTTCTTCGGGAAAATAACCCCCCGCAGCCGCCATCCATACTTTCCAGAAGGAATTGTAACATTTCAACATCGATTCCGCAACCGAATTGTGAATCAGAGTTAGGAGCTCTCTTCTATTATTTCCCATAAGAACGACGGGCAACATACCCCCTCGACATCCGCTGTCGGGTGCAGCTCCCTGAATCTCTCCATCTGGAAACGAGAAAGAGCGTCAGCAGTTTGGTTCATATTTCCGGGAACATGTCTTGCTTTCAGCTTGATATTATTCTGCAAGCATCTTAACACCAAATGGCGTATCGCCGCCAGAACCAAAGGCGGTGTGGATGATTGTTTATTCACCGCTCTTACCACCGATTGGTTATCGGACCAGAAGCAAATACTTTTGTTTTCCAAGACTGGACCCCAGATCTCGACAGCCACCACCAGGGGAAAAATCTCCAACAGCGCAATGTTTGTAACCCACCGCTTCTTCACCCATTTTACCGGCCATGGTACATTGCACCAACTGTTCTCCAACATAACTCCGAAACCCCATGAACCCGATTTGTCAGCAAAGAGGCAAAGCTCCTCGTTTGCTACTTCCGCTGCCTGACAAATAACCTGTCTGTTGAAAGCCCGGAGGAAGACTTGCCATACATGTAAGTCCGCCCGCATGCCCTTTGTCACTCTGACAAAGTGATGCTGCTCCCTGACTCCTGCCGTTGCCAACAAGAGACGCCTGGCGAATGGGCGGCCCATGGGAATGACCCGGCACGCAAAATTTAACAAACCTAGTAGTACTTGTAGCTGGTGCAGCGTAACTTTTCTTGAACTGCCAACCAGTTTCACCTCTTGACGAAGTTGGGCCACTTTCTCCTCCGGTAAAAGTTAGGCAAGTAACCGGACCGACCGTTTTTTTGCGCGATAGCGGCACACCCGCTTTCCTCCATCAACGCTTGGAAGGAGGAAAGTAAAAACCCGCATACGTTAGAATCTGAGGGCCCGACGAACAGAAAGTCATCCAAATAATGCAAAACCGATCGCATACCCATCTCGCATCGCAGCATCCATTCCAGGAATGAACTGAAAACTTCGAAATAATAGCACGAGATGGAGCATCCCATCGGCAAGCACATGTCCACGAAATACAGGCCGTCTAAACGGCAGCCCAATAGGTGGAAACTGTCTGGATGCATCGGCAGTAGGCGGAAGGCCGACTCGATGTCAGCCTTCGCCAATAGCGCTCTGCTACCCGCCTGACGGATCAGACAGACCGCCCTATCGAAAGAAGTATACGATACGGCCGTCTGTTCTTTTGAAATTCCGTCGTTGACTGATTCGCCCGTCGGATAGAATAAGTGATGGATGAGCCGAAACTTGCCTAGTTGCCTCTTTGGTACCAAGCCCAACGGCGAAACTCGCAAGTTCTCGAATGGCGGCTACTGAAAAGGACCCGCCATCCGACCCAATTCTACCTCCTTCAGCAGCTTCTCCATCACTAGATCCTTATTTTCGTATGCGGATTTTAAATTACGACTAAGCATCAAAGCAGAACTTGGGGTATGCGGAATTACGAAACCTGAAGCGAAACCTCATTTAAGCAGGCTTGCTTCCTGTTTCCTGTGATACTTGGCGAACCACCCCTCCAGGAACTGGGCGTTCACTAGGGTTGCCCCCGGGCGCGGGCGCGTCGGGAGGCGCATTCGGTCTTTGACGTCGGAAGCAACGAACCGCTGCGTGCGATCCACCGCAAAAGGAACATTTGCAAGCGGCAAAGAACCGGCAGTGCCCTTCGTTAAATGACCAACAGGACCCCGAGGGCTTGTGCGCCACGGGTGCCTGCTGCCCAACTCCGGCTCCCATGGTACTACTCTGAAAAAACGGCTTCGCCAGTTTCTGCGCTAGGATTAATTGAATCCAAGCGTCCATCACCTTAGTTGCCCAGCTAAAGTCTTTTACTCCCGAGATGCGATGACGAAAATCCTCGTCGTAGCGCCACCATGCTGAACCGCCGTGCAACTTGTAGGCGCTGTGAATTGTGTTTATATATACCAGCAACTCCGGGCCTTTCTGCGGCTGGTGCTGCATATAACATGAGCCAAGGTCAACATGGCTTGTAGCCAATTACTAAAAGTTTTTGCTACTTTTGGTTTTTTATTTATACCCCATTCCGAAAATCGCTCTTTATCGACTGCCACGTGCTCCACCGACAGGAGCGACCAAATATCAACATAACATCTGTTCTTTATTTTCTCCACCGTGTCCTCCGTGAGGCCCACACCCAAGGGGGCTACGCCACAAAATAAAGAATCCGGAAACCTTAAACCATCTTTTCCAAGCTCTTCGCCTCTCCCGCTCGCCCCCGCAGGCGAGTACCCAGGTGCGTGAGCCAAATTACCAACCTCGGGCGAGCCTCGTCTCCCCGGATGAACATAGGACACTGGTAGTCCTTTTTCTTTATCAAATTTTTCCACCAGCGCTCTCAGCGCTACCATAAAATCATTTATATTCCCGGGCGATGCGTCGCCCCAAACTTTACCACATGATGACTCACCCTCTCTGTTGTCCTCCGGCCCTGCCAAGGGAAAGGCCGGGGCAATTGGTCTCGTTTGTCGCCGAAATGGACTCCCCGCCGCATGTCGTGCCGCGACCCTACTGTGGGTAACACCACGGCGCCCCGGGCTATTTGCGCTTGAAGCTCCGAAGGCCGCGACCGGTTCGCTCTGCCTGCTGCTGCGGACGGCCCGCCTGTCATCTGCGGAGGAAGCCGGGGAAGATTGTAAAACGTACCACGAAGCCCAAGTAGTCGCCACTTGGCTGCTACGCCTGTTGCTCCTTTGCACCGCTCCTGATCGCCCGCGCCTCTCGTAAAGGGGGGTCTCCTCACGGCTGGCGCAAACGTCCCCGGATCCCGTTGACGACGAACTATCCTGCTCAATCGCGCTGCGCCTGCCATTGCCCGCTGCCGCGCGTTCAATATGCCTGTGCTCTATGCCACTAGTTGGCCTATTGCTAGACCCTGGGATTCTATGCATGCGGCTAGCCCCCTCCCCCCTTACTTGCCACTCACGAACATCCCCTCTTTGTGCCGACGCTGACGCGCGCTCCGTGTGCCGACCCTTGGCAGCCTCATAAAGACGGGGTGAGTTGCCCCTTATCTCCGGGCATGATCCCCGGGGCGAGATTAAAGCAGCGCTGCCTGCGCTTCCCACGCATCTCTCCTCATCGTCCCCCCTCATTCCACTCCGCTCTACAGCAGCTAGCCTAAGGTCCCTGCCCACTCTCCTCCTGGCCCTCTTTCTGTTTTTCCCCATGTCTTGCTCGCTGCTGCCTTCTGGGCTGCCGGGGGACTCGCTTCCGCAGCTCTCACTGCTATCTGGCCGAAAAAGAGTCCCAGCGCCGGAACTCTTTCCGGCCCGCGGATCCATCGCCCTCCGCCGGAGCAGCGCAAGGCCTGCTCTGCATCTCCTTCCACCGATCAGCGGACAGCCACGGGGCCTCCCCTTCCCGCGCTGGACTTACCCTTCTCGGACGCTGCAACCCCGCTCCTGGTAAGTCCCCGATCGTTCGCTTCGGCGCCGCTTCCGGCCATGCCCTGGCTGCGTCCCGCTGTCCTGCGCTGCGACCGCGCTACGCCGCTGCCACTTGCTCTCGCCGGTCTCAGACTGGTATTTCGGCCCCCCTTCTTCGCGGTTGGACCTGGGCTTAACCTGGCAGGGGGGAGTCTTCTCCTCTGGGGCCTTCCGCGGGGCTCGATACTCACGGCCTGTTCCGGAGGGTCCCTTCCAGCCCCGGCTTCTCCTGACGACGCTGTTCCCATTTCGACGGCCATTCTCATCAGCCATTGTGGGCCTTGGCTGGCAACCGCCTCTTTAATTTGCTGGATAAGCTGCTCCATGTCGGTTTCTTCTCCTGATGTCCTCGGCACGTCTTCTCTCTTCTTTCTTCCTCGTGGACTGACCGCTCCTCCTCTTCCTCTCTCCTCTTCCTTGCTCTAGCCCCTCCTACCCCTTAGGTCGCTTCTTCCTTAACCCTTTCCTGTCCTTACCCGCCCCCCAGTCCCTTGCTCCCTCGCTATGCGCTTTGTTGCTAGCTATGCTGCTCAAAAAGTGGATCAATAGAAAGGTTGGTGTTTGACCCTGACAGAAGGTTCCGCTTGATCAAAACCTACATGCTCCCTTTGTTAATATACCTGGGATGTATATGCAGTTTGCAGAACCTCTTTGGTCTCGGGTCTACAGCCTGTTCTTCCAGCTGTTATGGGGGAATAGGTTGAACCCATTCAAGAGGGAGGTTACTTACCATACAAGGAGACTAGTTGGGTTGGGTATGGTCAACCTGCAGCTGGCCCACAGACGAGAAGATAGCGGGGTAGATTGCGGCCTTGTCACGGGGCTCTACCATCTCCTCCCCTGGGGGTAGTACGGGACCCAACCAAGTTACTGCTGGGGGAGTTTCACAGGGTAACCCAGTAGGTGGTTTATCTAAAGTCCTCCATGTCACTCGTGACGCCACCGTTCCATCCTCTGTGATGTGTATTCAAAATTGTGAATAAAGATTCCACACACAAGAATAAAGTTTTAGAGCAAAACCGGGAATGGTCGGTTGTGCTCATTTACTTGTAGAAAACAGTTGCAGTCCAGAACTTTACACACGCCAGCAGGGCACCAATGTCAACACATTGGTGGTGCAACAGAGAGGATTCACAGGATGTCAGACGAGTCCACAGTCCCAGTTATCTGTGGGGTTCTGCTTCCAGCCACTCTCTCTCTCCAGCCTCCCCTACCGGTCAACACTCACGTTTAGAAGTTGCACTCAACACCGCATGGAGGCTCCTCTCACCCTCTTCCTCGGTGCTTATGGGTAACACTTGTATATCCTGGGTAGGCTGGTCCCAGGTTAAGCAAAAGGGAATTGCTCAGCTTCTTCCATTCTGTCCACACACAGACCAATCCATTTCTGTGGGGTTCACTCACTTGCAGACTAGGCTCTCTCTTGCTGACTCACAGACCTTCTGCTAGACTGTACACTGACTCATGCAGGAAGTCTAACTAACTTGCAAACACATATATGAAACATGATCACATGACACACAAGAAGATACATTTTCGAGATATAACCCAGACGTTAACCCATTCAGTGCTGCAGAGGTGCAATACACATCTAATTTACTCACATAGAAGACACTGACAATACAAATACACAAGACAAACACATTCATGCTTATGGAGGGCCCCATTAACTCTGGGCCAGTACAAACCCAGTGGTATTCCTTATTAATTCCTTTTTGAAAATCATTGCAAAACTCTGGAAAGAGAGGGCTCCTCCATGGGTGTCCTGCTGTAAGGAATCTGAGATAGGAGGGCGTGTGAAGGACTTTTGGACACCGTATGGACATCTTCTGGCTAATGATGCACCCGTCCTGAAGGTTTTATGCCAATGGCGACTGACTATGTGGGAAGTCGGGGCACTGGCTAGGTGGGTGCTTGACCAGAGGGTTTTGGCAACTCACCTTCAGAGTCCATTGGCCCTCAGAAACAACTCAGGTCAGGATTTCAAGGTTTATTTCTTTAAATTGGGTAAGAATCCCATTGAAGTATTGGGACTCGACCTGGCGCTGCTTCTAAGGTAAGTTATGTATAGGGGACAACTAAAAGTACAGGAACACCCGGGAGGCGTATGGCAACACTCTGGAGAGCGGGGGGCACTTCCTGCTTCATTGTCCCTTTAATATAAAGGTATACAAGAGGGGAGGGGCTTCCATCGGTTGGCCTCAGCTGACCCCACCTATGCTGAGTGCTGTTATGACGCATCCAGAGATCTGGGTGATCGGGACCGCCGCACCTTATTTTTAGTATTTAGTATAGTGGTTAGGTATTACACGCAGAACGCACGCTGCTCACTATTGACCTGATAAATTGTAAATATCCTCTTTTTTTGCTTTTGACGATTGTATTTTGATAATTTTTGAGTTGCTATATTATGTTCTTTGCAATTTTTGTTATTATTCCTTGTTATGCTTTTTACTTTTATAATAAAAAGATCTCATGTATCTCAGCTTATTGTGTGTGATACCGTCTGCTGAAAAGTGTATCTAATCCTATCCTGTGTGATACTGTCTGCTGAAAAGTGTATCTAATCCTGCCATGTGTGATACCGTCTGCTGAAAAGTGTATCTAATCCTATCCTGTGTGATACTGTCTGCTGAGCTGTGTATCTAATCCTATCCTGTGTGATACTGTCTGCTGAGCCATGTATCTAATCCCATCATGTGTGATACTGTCTGCTGAGCCGTGTATCTAATCCTATCCTGTGTGATACTGTCTGCTGAGCCGTGTATCTAATCCTATCCTGTGTGATACTGTCTGCTGAGCTGTGTATCTAATCCTATCCTGTGTGATACTGTCTGCTGAGCTGTGTATCTAATCCTATCCTGTGTGATACCGTCTGCTGAGCTGTGTATCTAATCCTATCCTGTGTGATACTGTCTGCTGAGCCATGTATCTAATCCCATCATGTGTGATACTGTCTGCTGAGCCGTGTATCTAATCCTATCCTGTGTGATACTGTCTGCTGAGCCGTGTATCTAATCCTATCCTGTGTGATACTGTCTGCTGAGCTGTGTATCTAATCCTATCCTGTGTGATACTGTCTGCTGAGCTGTGTATCTAATCCTATCCTGTGTGATACTGACTGCTGAGCCGTGTATCTAATCCTATCCTGTGTGATACTGTCTGCTGAAAAGTGTATCTAATCCTATAATGTGTGATACTGTCTGCTGAGCTGTGTATCTAATCCTATCATGTGTGATACTGTCTGCTGAACTGTGTATCTAATCCTATCATGTGTGATACTGTCTGCTGAAATGTGTATCTAATCCTATCATGTGTGATACTGTCTGCTGAAATGTGTATCTAATCCTGCCATGTGTGATACTGTCTGCTGAAATGTGTATCTAATCCTGCCATGTGTGATACTGTCTGCTGAAAAGTGTATCTAATCCTGCCATGTGTGATACTGTCTGCTGAAATGTGTATCTAATCCTGACATGTGTGATACTGTCTGCTGAAATGTGTATCTAATCCTGCCATGTGTGATACTGTCTGCTGAAAAGTGTATCTAATCCTCTCATGTGTGATAATGTCTGCTGAGCTGTGTATCTAATCCTATCATGTGTGATACTGTCTGCTGAGCCGTGTAGCTAATCCTATCCTGTGTGATACTGTCTGCTGAAATGTGTATCTAATCCTATCATGTGGCATACTGTCTGCTGAGCCGTGTATCTAATCCTGCCCTGTGTGATACTGCCTTCTGAAAAGTGTATCTAATCCTGCCATGTGTGATACTGTCTGCTGAAATGTGTATCTAATCCTGACATGTGTGATACTGTCTGCTGAAATGTGTATCTAATCCTGCCATGTGTGATACTGTCTGCTGAAAAGTGTATCTAATCCTGACATGTGGGATACTGTCTGCTGAAATGTGTATCTAATCCTGCCATGTGTGATACTGTCTGCTGAAAAGTGTATCTAATCCTATCATGTGTGATACTGTCTGCTGAAATGTGTATCTAATCCTGCCATGTGTGATACTGTCTGCTGAAATGTGTATCTAATCCTGACATGTGTGATACTGTCTGCTGAAATGTGTATCTAATCCTGCCATGTGTGATACTGTCTGCTGAAAAGTGTATCTAATCCTGACATGTGTGATACTGTCTGCTGAAAAGTGTATCTAATCCTGACATGTGTGATACTGTCTGCTGAAAAGTGTATCTAATCCTGCCATGTGTGATACTGTCTGCTGAAATGTGTATCTAATCCTGCCATGTGGGATACTGTCTGCTAAAATGTGTATCTAATCCTATCCTGTTAGATACTCTCTGCTGTATCCAATCCTGCCCTGTGTGATACTGTCTGCTGAGCTGTGTATCTAATCCTATCCTGTGTGATACTGTCTGCTGAGCCGTGTATCTAATCCTGCCCTGTGTGATACTGTCTGCTGAGCTGTGTATCTAATCCTATCCTGTGTGATACTGTCTGCTGAAATGTGTATCTAATCCTATCATGTGTGATACTGTCTGCTGAGCTGTGTATCTAATCCTATCCTGTGTGGTACAGTCTGCTGAGCTGTGTAACTAATCCTATCCCGTGTGATACTGTCTGCTGAGCCGTGTATCTAATCCTATCCTGTGTGATACTGTCTGCTGAGCCGTGTATCTAATCCTGTCCTGTGTGATACTGTCTGCTGAGCCGTGTATCTAATCCTATCCTGTGTGATACTGTCTGCTGAGCTGTGTATCTAATCCTATCATATGTGATACTGTCTGCTGAGCCGTGTATCTAATCCTATCCTGTGTGATACTGTCTGCTGAGCCGCTATATCTAATCCTATCCTGTGTGATACTGTCTGCTGAGCTGTGTATCTAATCCTATCATGTGTGATACTGTCTACTGAGCTGTGTATCTAATCCTATCCCGTGTGATACAGTCTGCTGAGCTGTGTATCTAATCCTATCCTGTGTGATACTGTCTGCTGAGCCGCTGTATCTAATCCTGTCCTGTGTGATACTGTCTGCTGAGCCGCTGTATCTAATCCTGTCCTGTGTGATACTGTCTGCTGAGCCGCTGTATCTAATCCTATCCTGTGTGATACTGTCTGCTGAGCTGTGTATCTAATCCTATCATGTGTGATACTGTCTGCTGAGCCGTGTAGCTAATCCTGCCATGTGTGATACTGTCTGCTGAGCTGTGTATCTAATCCTATCCTGTGTGATACTGCCTGCTGAGCTGTGTATCTAATCCTATCCTGTGTGATACTGTCTGCTGAGCTGTGTATCTAATCCTATCCTGTGTGATACTGTCTGCTGAGCCGCTATATCTAATCCTATCCTGTGTGATACTGTCTGCTGAGCTGTGTATCTAATCCTATCATGTGTGATACTGTCTACTGAGCTGTGTATCTAATCCTATCCCGTGTGATACAGTCTGCTGAGCTGTGTATCTAATCCTATCCTGTGTGATACTGTCTGCTGAGCCGCTGTATCTAATCCTGTCCTGTGTGATACTGTCTGCTGAGCCGCTGTATCTAATCCTATCCTGTGTGTTACTGTCTACTGAGCTGTGTATCTAATCCTATCCTGTGTGATACTGTCTACTGAGCTGTGTATCCAATCCTATCATGTGTGATACTGTCTGCTGAGCTGTGTATCTAATCCTATCCTGTGTGATACTGTCTGCTGAGCTGTGTATCTAATCCTATCCTGTGTGATACTGTCTGCTGAGCCGCTGTATCTAATCCTGTCCTGTGTGATACTGTCTGCTGAGCCGCTGTATCTAATCCTATCCTGTGTGTTACTGTCTACTGAGCTGTGTATCTAATCCTATCCTGTGTGATACTGTCTACTGAGCTGTGTATCCAATCCTATCATGTGTGATACTGTCTGCTGAGCTGTGTATCTAATCCTATCCTGTGTGATACTGTCTGCTGAGCTGTGTATCTAATCCTATCCTGTGTGATACTGTCTGCTGAGCCGTGTATCTAATCCTATCCTGTGTGATACTGTCTGCTGAGCTGTGTATCTAATCCTATCCTGTGTGATACTGTCTGCTGAGCTGTGTATCTAATCCTATCCTGTGTGATACTGTCTGCTGAGCCGTGTATCTAATCCTATCCTGTGTGATACTGTCTGCTGAGCTGTGTATCTAATCCTATCCTGTATGATACTGTCTGCTGAGCTGTGTATCTAATACTATCCTGTGTGATACTATCTACTGAGCTGTGTATCTAATCCTATCATGTGATACTGTCTGCTGAGCCGTGTATCTAATCCTATCCTGTGTGATACAGTCTGCTGAGCCGCTGTATCTAATCCTATCCTGTGTGATACTGTCTGCTGAGCTGTGTATCTAATCCTATCCTGTGTGATACTGTCTGCTGAGCCGTGTATCTAATCCTATCCTGTGTGATACTGTCTGCTGAGCCGTGTATCTAATCCTGCCATGTGTGATACTGTCTGCTGAGCTGTGTATCTAATCCTATCCTGTGTGATACTGTCTGTTGTGTATCTAATCCTATCATGTGTGATACTGTCTGCTGATCCATGTATCTAATCCTGTCCTGTGTGATACTGTCTGCTGAGCCATGTATCTAATCCTATCCTGTGTAATACAGTCTGCTGAGCTGTGTATCTAATCCTATCCCGTGTGATACTGTCTGCTGAGCTGTGTATCTAATCCTATCCCGTGTGAAACTGTCTGCTGAGCTGTGTATCTAATCCTGTCCTGTGTGATACTGTCTGCTGAGCCGCTGTATCTAATCCTATCATGTGTGAAACTGTCTGCTGAGCTGTGTATCTAATCCTGCCATGTGTGATACTGTCTGCTGAGCTGTGTATCTAATCCTATCCCGTGTGATACTGTCTGCTGAGGTAAGGGGGATATTTCATCAGACTGGTATTTATAAGAGCAGCAAATGTATTTGGGTAACTTTAGACTTCCTGGTGACTCTCATCCACATTACGGCCCCATGGGATCATGGGATACGGCCTGAGGCTCACAGGGGTGAGTGTGATATTGGCCCGGTATTGCACATGCCATCACACGATGTCTCCACAGCTGCGAGGCGTTCTTCTGTTAGTCAGGGAAGTAGCGATCCTCTGCCGCGGCTAACAGTGGAGTGTTTCCCATAGGAAACCTCTCATCGCGTTCGCAAGCACCTCGCAGGCCGTGTGATGCGTATCCAGCGACATTAAAACAATGGGCCATGTGAGGCCACACCCAAAAATAGGAGATGCCACGATTTGTCCGCTGCGATGCGGGCAAAAATCCCTCATGTGTGACCCCATTTAAAAGAATAAGGTTCATCTTCATGCAAGGTTTGTGCGTCCTGCAACGCACAAATATCGCACGATTTTTTGGGGCTGTGGGAAAGCCTTATTGTTTGTCTGTGAGAGCGAAAGTCCCACCAGGACTCCAACCTTTTCACCCTGATAAGGAAACAGGTAGGTAGGTGTAATAAGTTGTTCCAACCAAAATGTTATTGAAGCTCCAGGACCCCAATGCAAAATCTATAACAGGCCCCACCTAGCATGTGCCATTTGGAACCCCTTAGGCACCAGGTTCCTGATGCAACTGCTACCTCTGTACCCCCTACAGTCATACCCTTGTCTAAAACTGCACCTCCAACCCTAGTCTTCCCTTCTCCAGATGCGCCACTGTGACTGTGAACTTTTTGGGTACCGTCCCTTTAACCCATTAACGCTACAGCGCATAAACTTTCGTCCTGTCTTTGAAGCAGTTCCCTCCCTAGGATGTAAGTTTACGTCCTATGGGTAGTATGGGCTCAGAAGCTGAGCCTGCACATCCATAGCTGGAGACGGCTCTGACTGGCAGCCAACTTCCCGCTGCAACAGCATGGATCGGTGAGAACACTGATGCCCACTGTCAGTCCCTTACATGCTGCAATCAATGTTGATCGTGGCATTAACAGGGCTTACAGAGGGATGGCACTCCGTTTGTGACATCATCGTCCCTCCGCATAGTAACCTCGGAGGGCTGATGGGTTGCTATGATCCGTATTATCATGGTCATCATAGGTTCACGAAGTTGAAGTCCCCTACAGGGACACAAAAAATGTAAAAAAAAATAGTTAAGGGCTCCCACCCACTGGCGATATTTTCTCCACTGCGATGCGAGACTAAAGTTAAAGTCTCGCATCGCAGTGCGAGAAAAAAATCGGCATGACGCCGACATATCGCCAGTCTTTTCAATGGGGCCAGCGGCAGCAGCGCTAGCCCCATTGAAAAGAGATGGAGAATGCCGGGGACTTCTGCCACAGCTGTAACAGCTGTGGCAGGAGTTTCCTTCATCCCCGCGGAATGAATAGCTAAGGGCTATGGGTGATTGGCTGAGTGCTAAGCCAATAGCTAAGCAGTAGCTGCTATTGGCTGAGCCCTCAGCCAATCTGCATAGCCCTTTCAGGAGGCGGGAATTTTTAAATCCCCGACTGCTGAAAGAGCTTAATAGCAGTGCCGGGGAGCCATCAGGAGGACCCGGCTGAGCGCAGGAGAGGTGAGTAATAATTTTTTAAATTTTTTTACCACTTATTGACGATTATCGGGGAAGGGCTTATATTTCAAGCCCTTCCCGATAATCATTCTGCGGGGCTTGGCAGAAAGCAGTGCTTTCAATGGCATCCCGCGTGGATGAAGGAAACTCCTGCCACAGCTGTCACAGCTGTGGCAGAAGTCCGCGGCATTCTCCCTATGTTTACAATGGGGCTAGTGCTGCTGTCGCTGGCCCCATTGAAACCACTAGCGATATGCCGGTTCTATACCGGCCTCTTTCTTGCGCTGCGATGCAAGAGTTTTCTTGTGCTCTCGCAGCGCAAGTAAGAAAATATCGCCAGTGGGTGGGAGCCCTAAAAAAAAAACTTTTTTACGCACTTTCCCCTCTTTGTTTAATAAGAATAAAAAAAAACTAAACACAGCCTCCTTGTATCCATAGCAATCGGTACAATTAATTACTTTGTATCCGGCACAGCAAACACTGTAAAAAGGAAGCTGAAGAACTGAGCCAAAATGCTTGTTTTGTTCTTTTTGCCTCCCAAAAAAGCAATAAAAGTTATAAAAAAGCCGTATGTACCCCAAAATGGTACCAATAAAAACAACAGCAAGAAAACAAGCGCTCACAGAGCTCCACCAATGGGAGAATAAAAAGGTTAAGGACTTTGAATTCAGCGATGGAAAAAAAAATATTTTCCAAAAAAGGGGAGTTTTATTGTGCAAAAGTAAAAAAAAACGTAATTGTACATAGAAAAAAATCGTGTCATTTATGCTGCATTATTAACGCTATTTAAAAAAAGAATGGCAAAATTGATGTTTTTTCTCCCTGCCCACCAAAAAAACCCTAAAACTTATATAATACACTACATATAAGTACCCAAAAAGTGGTACTGATAAAATCTGCAGCTCGCCATGCAAAAAACAACCATCATACGGCCGTCAATGGAAAAAGAAAAAACTGGAGATGAGAATCCCCCCAAACTTTTTTGCCTGCTTAGAATAGGCCATCACTAAAGGGTTAATGTGATCGGCTCACACAATAATACACAATAGCCTTGTATCCAACTCACTAATTTCATTGTTATTTCAGGTATGGAGTCCATAATTGCCAAAGCAGACCAGAATTGCCGGCGCCTCTCACTTACGGATGTCCATTGTCTCTGTATACAGAATTTTCGGTGACCCGGCGATGAAGTGAGTGAAGGGCGCACAATGCCTGTGGTACATACCGGCGCATCATAAAGAATAATTACTGTTATTAAGTCTTCATTGTCTGATCCTCCTGACAAGGCAAATGGCCAAAAGTAGAGAAGCAGCAGACCTCCTACCCCAGAGACCGAGAAATACGTCAATCAGTAGGGAGTAGGAATGGGAGGGATTGGAGAGAAACTATCTTAAAGGAGAACTCCACTACTGAACGGTTCTACATTATGCTGCAGTGTAATTATACCCTGAACGCCCCCTATATTACAGCCCCCGGCCCTTTCATGATTAGCTCTTCCCTCTATTGTAATTCTCCCCATCACCCCAGAGTGCGGCGTAAAATCACGTGACAAGTTTTCTGCGGATCAGTTTCAGTGTGAATCCACATTAGATGGGAAAATCCAGCGATCGGAGCGACTTCCAACGTGGCCGGTCATCGATGCTGGACTAGTCGGGGTCAGGATTTCACGTATTGGTGTAGAGAGTATAACGAAAATGATGTGATTGAGGAAGAACATCCAGCAAAAGGAGATCCTGTGGATGGGAACAAGTTGTTGCTGAAAGGGGTCAGAGGGGGATGTCAGGAATCGTTCTGACCAACAGGCTGCACAGTTAAGAGCAGCCAAATGCAACATTGGTGTTTCAACTAACATGTCTGAATGCACACCTCGCCGTTCCTCCGCACGGATGGGGTATAACAGCAGACGACCAGTTCCAGCACCATTGTATCTAAGAAAAACAGAAAGATGAGACTCCAGCAGGCAAAAGAGGAGAAAAATTGTATCCCTGAGCAGCGGAAATACATCTCCTGGTCTGATGGATCCAGATTTCTGTTGCCCTGTGCTGATGGGAGCTCAGAATTTGGTGCAAGTAGCATGAATCGCTGACCCCTTTCTGTCAGCCGGTTAGAACATGTCAGCACTGCCATCTAATCTGCAGCAACTACAAGAAGCTTCCTGTCCGCAGGGGCCGATATTCCTGCAGAACCATTTCATCAGCTGGTGGAATCTACGCCACGATGAACTGCTGCGGCTCTGAAAGCCAAAGGAGGTCCTACACACTACTAGATGTGGGTCTCTAATAAATTGGCCGTTCAGTGTGACTGATCATTATATGTGGATTGTTCTATAGTGGAGTTCGTCTTTAGATAATGTCACATTAACCCGTTTTGCTCTTCATATCTGCAGCTTTGATGTCTATGACACATGCAGCCTTGTCTCATCTTTCTGCACATGAACATCTTCTGGATACATTGCGACACTTTGATGTTTCTCCCATTAGACAATATGATCAGAATGTAGCAGTTTAATCCCCACACAAATGTTTTCTCGCACCTCCGGGGACTACAAAGATCAAAGGGGCTTCACACCCAGGAGCAGGAGGGGCCAGTAAACTCTCAGATGTCCAATTCTCATCTCACCATCACAAGGGATGAAAGCTGCTGGTAATTACACTGTAACCTCCAGAGCTGCCATCTTTCAAGCCCCATTGCTTATTATTGTTTTTACAACCTGTGGGGGTGAGGAGGGAAGCTATGGGGCCGCTGCCCATTGGCCTCAACTGAGATCTGGCAGGACATTCAGTGACATTAAAGGGGTGGTCTCGCGAAACCAAGTGGGGTTATACACTTCTGTATGGCCATATTAATGCACTTTATAATGTACATTGTGCATTAAATATGAGCCATACAGAAGTTATTCACTTACCTGCTCCGTTGCTAGCGTCCTCGTCTCCATGGTTCCGTCTAAATTCGCTGGCAGCTTGCTTTTTTAGACGCGCTTGCGCAGTCCGGTCTTCTCCTTTCAGCACGAGCCGCTTCAGTGTGCTCCCCGCTACAGCTCTTCTGCGCATGCGCAGACGAGCTGTCACTGCTCGGGAGCGCGCTGCAGCGGCCATTCTGTACCTTCCTCTGTTAGAGGAAGGTGCAGAAACTGGAGCTGCCCAGCGGAGAAGCCCAGCCCAGCAGCCCCGAGAAGCGTCCCAGGTAAGTGATTTGTCGGGGGGGGGGGGGGCTGCCGCTGCGCCGGGCTGCGCCGGGGGGGGCTGTCGCTGCGCCGGGGGGGGGGCTGCCGCTGCGCCGGGCTGCCGCTGCGCCGGGGGGGCTGTCGCTGCGCCGGGGGGGGGGCTGCCGCTGTGATGGGGGAACTAGCGCTAGGCCGGGGGGGCTGTCGCTGCGCCGGGGGGGGCTGCCGCTGTGATGGGGGAACTAGCGCTAGGCCGGGGGGGCTGTCGCTGCGCCGGGGGGGGCTGCCGCTGTGATGGGGGAACTAGCGCTAGGCCGGGGGGGCTGTCGCTGCGATGGGGGGGCTGTCGCTAGGCCGGGGGGGGGCTGCCGCTGCGATGGGGGGGCTGTCGCTAGGCCGGGGGGGGCTGTCGCTGCGATGGGGGGGCTGTCGCTAGGCCGGGGGGGGGCTGCCGCTAGGCCGGGGGAACTAGCGCTGGGCTCCGGAACCTAGCGCTGGGCTCCGGGGCCTTCACCTGGGCTGAGGGTCTAGCGCTGGGGAGCCGGGGGCTAGCGCCGGTTACCTGCTGCCTGGCGGTGGGCGTCTGGTCGGCGGCTGCGATGCGTCCGGTTGCCATGGAGACACAGCTGGCGGCGTCTCGGGAGCGCGCACGTCGGGCTGCAGCGAGCGACGGGGAAAGAGCCGGCGGCCATCTTGAGGAAACTTTTATAAGTTGCTGAAACGCTGGAACGGTAAGTACGAACCAGCTAGAAATGTCATTTACAGGGGGGCTTAGTAATGTGTACTTAATGGGGGGGACTGGGCAAAAAAAAAAATTAACTGCTTCCTCGAGACATCTCCTTTAAGTAATAGAGACATGAGTGGTAGTGAAGACTGAACCATAACATTAGAACCCGGTTTCCGGTCAAACATTGCTAAAAGTTCAGTTCAGTGAGAAGCTGAATCTCGGGTGATTCATCTCAGCCGAACCCACTGAAAGAAGAAGAGGAAACAAGGAAAAAGAAGAAAAGCAAGGAAAGGAAGGACAAAGAAGAAAAAGTAGAAGAAAGAAAAAGGGAAAGGAAAAAGAATACTTTTGTTCTTCTTTTTCCTTCTTCCTCTTCCGCTTCTTCTTCCATCTTCTTATCCTCCACCTTTTTTTCCTTCTTCATTTCCTTCCTCTTCTCCTTCCCCCCTCCTTCTACTTCTTCTTCTCCTTCCTTTTTTTCCTTCTCCCCCTTTCTTCTCCCTTCTTTTCCCTCTTCTTCTACTCCCCTCCTTCTTCTTCTTCTCCTCATCCTCCTTCTCCTCATCCTCCTTCTCCTCTTCCTTCTTCTACCGTTGTCCTTGCCTTTCAAGCCACTTAAAAGTACTTAGTTGCCCTCGTAGGTGATCTATGAGTGTTACCTAGGCTTCTATGGCTCTTAGGCAGTGTTATACACCAGTTTTAGGGATATTGGGGAAGTTCCAGTTCAGTTCAAACTAATTCAGACTGAACAAAACTTTTTACAAAATTCTCAAATGGGCCGAGCCAAACTTTTCAAACTGTTGCTTATCACTAATGAGCAGAATTCATCATCTTCAAGAGCCATGCCGGAATTGATTTCTACCTTAAAGAGATTCTTGAACTTTGGGCAATCCCTTTTTGTTAGAAGGGGCCTGAACTCAAGCTGATCACAGGGTGTATTGCTACTGGGAATCCCTAGCGATCAGCTGTAATCTGTGAGGGAACCTGGCAGCAAGTGTTCAATTTCTGTGCAGCAACCCTACAGGACAAATATGGTATTGCACTATTATCACTGAAATCCAGGAACTCTGTGTAATCTATAGCTGTGGTCCTCCAGTATGTGAGACACTGTTTTTGGGTTCCCGAACACTTTAGTGAAAACTCTTCTCATCTTGGAGGGTTAAAGTTATATCCCTGGAATTCCTTGATAGGAGTAAAGCTAGGGCTGAATGGCGCATTTGGTCGCATGATATCAAGTATTATAAATGTCACATAACCAGAAAATGTGTGCAAATTCCTGTAAACTGTTATAGACCTACAATTTGGATGCTAAGAATGAGCCAAACTGCAGACAGGTGGCAGCCAAATTGTGGTCGCATTCAACTTGCATTGCAGTTTATGGTGGCCAGGTCGCATGCAACTTGCGAGCAAATATCCAATAGTCTTGTTTTTTTTCCAACTGTTGTGTTGTAGTAGTGCTACACTGAAGGATACAGTGTGACACCATGGACAGGCACTAGGTCACTTGTTCTTGCCACATGGTTTTTCATACAGGGAAGCGCTAATCGTCAGAGGGACAGGGGCTCTAATAAAGGACTGGGGGCTTTGATAAAGGACTGGGGGGCTTTGATAAAGGACTGGGGGGCTTTAATAAAGTGGCCAGTTACTGTACATACTATAGAAGAATATTTACTGATTCCTGTGTCCGGACACATTAGATGCTTCTGGGAAATGTTTCTAGATTGTCAGTTATTTTAATACATTCTACCTCTAAAATGCATCAACTAGGCAAAAAGAGGAGGATTAAGGAGATTAGACTGGGATTAAAGAAGCTCTGGGGATCCTCACAGATCCGGTGATGAGAAGATTCCCAGCGGCCAAGGAGATTTCGGCACAAAAATCCATATTCTGAAGACTCATCAGAGCCCAGAAAATAGGAGAAATCCTGGAAGCTAAGAATTTCCCTACAAATGTAATAGGAGAGATTAGAGGGTAATTACAATGTAACACCATTAATCTGTCTGCAGAGCTCTCACCAGGAAGGGCTTATTGCAGTACAATTCCACTCATCTGACATCAATGAGACTAATTAGTATCAGATCATCACATATTCTAAATCAATGACCGATTTAGACATAGAAAGGCTTTTAAAACTCTTATGTAAGAGTAGAGAACATGAAGCATCGATGTATGAGTATTACATGTATCTACACCGAACGATTAGGAACTCAATGACAGGTTGGTCCACCTTTTTAGGCAATCACAGATTTCAGATGTCGGGGAACAGATTCCACAAGGGGGTGAAGCAAATGATGAGAATATAGGATTTGTGATGGTAGAAGAGGAGATGCAATCACTTACATGAGGAGGAGAGGAAAAGGCCCTTTTAAGGAAAAAAAAGCCCCCCTCCTTATGGCCAAAGAATCCAAAAGAGAATAATGTCCAGAGCAAGGTGTAATGGCAGAACGGCTAGATGCAACGCGCTTCAGCACACCAATGCGCAGTCCCCCATAACAAACACAACCACAATGCTCTATAACAATGACAACCATAGTCCCCAATAACAATGACAACCACAGTCTCCCATAGTAAACACAACCACAGTCCCCCATAACAATGACAACCACAGTCCCCCATAACAATGACAACCGCAGTCCCCCATAACAATGACAACCACTGTCCCCCATAACAATGACAGCCGCAGTCCCCCATAACAATGACAACCACAGTCCCCAATAACAATGACAACCACAGTCCCCCATAACAATGACAACCACAGTCCCCCAAAACAAAGACAACCATAGTCCCCAATAACAATGACAACCACAGTCCCCCATAACAATGACAACCACAGTCCCCCATAACAATGACAACCACAGTCCCCCATAACAATGACAACCACAGTCCCCCATAACAATGACAGCCGCAGTCCCCCATAACAAACACAACCACAGTCGTCATAACAACCACAGTCCCCCATAACAATGACAACCACAGTCCTCCATAACAATGGCAACCATAGTCCCCCATAACAATGACAGCTGCAGTCCCCCATAACAATGACAACCACAGTCCCCCATAACAATGACAACCACAGTCCCCCATAACAATGACAACCACAGTCCCCCATAACAATGACAACCACAGTCCCCCATAACAATGACAGCCGCAGTCCCCCATAACAATGACAACCACAGTCCCCCATAACAATGACAACCACAGTCCTCCATAACAATGACAACCACAGTCCCCCATAACAATGACAGCCGCAGTCCCCCATAACAAACACAACCACAGTCCCCCATAACAATGACTATCACAGTCCCCCATAATAATAATAATCTTTATTTGTATAGCGCCAACATATTCCGCAGCGCTTATACAGACAGGGGGGATACAGAAAGACAAAAGTACAAACATTACAGAACCACGGTTACATAGTAATCAGCTGATGGAAACAATAGGGGTGAGGGTCCTGCTCCAACGAGCTTACATACTACAAGTAATGGGGTGATACAGAAGGTAAAGGGGTTGGAGATGTGCACGGTATGGCGAGGTGGAGAGTGAGGGATGCTATATACAGACAATGATCAGGTCGTATAGTGGCTGAATCAGTATGACTGCAGGGGGCGGTTGATCGTGGCTGGCAGGGATTGCAGTCGGTAGGTCAGGGAGCATGTTATGATGCGGCGTACAGAGGGGTTTGGTTTAAGGAATGCGGTATGCCTCCCTGAAGAGGTGTGCTTTTAGAGCACGCCTGAAGTTGTGTCTGTTGGGAATTGCTCGGGTAGCCTTTGGTAGCGCGTTCAAGAGGACCGGAGCTGCACTGCAGAAGTCTTGGAGGCGGGAATGAGAGCTTTGAATTAAAGGGGCGCTCATTCTGCTTTCGTTAGCAGAGCGGTGGGCCCGGACTGGGTGATGGATTGAGATGAGGGAGGCAATATAGGAGAGCGCTGCACTGTGGAGGACTTTATGGATGAAGGTAGCGAGTTTAAATTGAATTCTGTATTTAACGGGCAGCCAGTGCAGTGACCGGCACAGGGCAGAGGCGTCCGAGTAGCGGCTGGACAGGAAGATGAGCCTGGCTGCCGCATTCAGGATGGATTGGAGAGGCCTGACGCGTCTTCTCTGCAGGTTCCCCGCACTTGCTTGAAGTCTTCTGTCAGGGCTTCCTAGATTGGAGGTTTACATTTCCTGCCTCCAGGAAGCGCTAGCTGCGATTGGTTCTCAAGCACCGCGGCTCAGCCAATCAGAGCCAGCGCTCAATGAACCAATCACAGCCATTCATTGAATGGCTGTGATTGTTTCATTTAGTTCTCGTTCTCATAACGTTTAAATGCAGATGCCCTCCTGAGGGCTTCCAGGACCCCATAAGAGTGACAGCTACAACACGCTGTGCACTGCAGGGCTACCATACTGCTTACTAATATTTAACCCTTTATGTTTGCCTGTACAGACTACTGCCTATATGAAGCCTCCCTGCACGTTCTCCAGTCCATTGGCCCTGTCGGCCCCCGCACATTGCACAATAGATGACAGTGCGCTGTTCAGGAAGGGGGTTATTAGTAAGTATAAGTCACAGCGATGAATCAGGAGAAATCTCAGACGTGTACAGACAGAACCTCTTCCTCTCAGGCCGAGCCCTGGTCTAGCAGAAGGGTTCATTACCAGTCCTATTACATAACCCTGCAGGAAAACAGCTCATTAGTAAGTGCGGTAATTATGGCCGGGACCTTGTGGGTAATCTGCACCTCCTGTGTGCGGTTTACATGCTCATGGCCAATGATTGCATGACTATTTCATAACCTCCGTGAAAACACGGGGTGCGGAGTTTAAAGAGTTAAAGATGACATCATGACTTGATATTGATGCTGGGGAATTATATGTCCATGGGGACGGCTGGAATTCACATTACCTGTAATGGAAGAAGGAATGTCATAAGTGGATCTCCACCCAAATTAATGGCAAAACCTCTAAAAATAGTACCATAATGAAAAGGCCAGCCATTATCTCAGGGGCGCTTCTACTTTACTGGTCACATTGCGCCATTTACAAGGCTTGTGGTAAAACTTAAAGGGAGTTTCCAGTTTTATGTAAATCATGCGTAATCACACTATAAAAGTTCTGTAACTTTCCAATATACTTTGTTTTAATTATTCATGGATTTCAGGATTTCTGCTTGCTGTCAGTGACTAAGAACATTCCTGTTTAGAGGCATTGAATTTGTTGTACATTTGTAGTCCTGCTCCCAGCTCCGAATATGTGAGCCAAACATCCTGGATTCCAGACATTGTACATATCTAGTCCTGCTCCCAGCTGAGAAGTGATACAATTGTATCCAGTGTAGAAAATGCTCTGTGAGTTCAACAGCCCACATACGAAACTAATACATTGTAGCAAAGTAAAAAGGTTATTTGTGCAGCTGCTGCTGATGTGTACGGCCTGCAGAGTTGGATCAAATTAAGCCATAACCTGTACCTGAACGGCAAATGACCAGGATGGGGATGGAGGAGAAAGATGGAGATGGAGGAGGAAGGAGATGGAGGAAGAGGATGCAGACACAGCATAATGGTTGACAAGGAAGATGGAGATAAAGAAGGCAGAAGGTGGAGATGGAAGAGGATGGAGATGGAGGCGATTAAGAAGGAGGAGAAGCAGATAGAGAAGGAGGATGGAGATGAAGGATGATTGTGAAGGGTATGGAGTTGAAGGAGACAGAGAAGTAGCAGGAAGAAGATACAGGACTAAAATGGAGATGCAGAATGATGGAGAAGGAGGATGGAGATGGAAGAAGAGGATGCAGACACAGCATAATGGTGGACAAGGAGATGGAGATGAAGGAGTCAGAAGGTGGAGATGGAAGAGGATGAAGATGGAGGAGATGAAGAAGGAGGAGAAAACAGATAGAGGAGGAGGATGGAGATGCAGGAGATGAAGAAGGAGGAGAAAACAGATAGAGGAGGAGGATGGAGATGGAAGATGAGGATGGAGGAGGAGGATGGAAATGGATGGAAAGGATGAGGATAAAGGAAGAGGATAGGGATGATGAAGGATGATGGTGGAGGAGGGTGCAGATAGAGAATGATGATGGAGGGAGAAGAGGATAAAGATTGAGATGAAGAAGTGCAATTAATTTGGGAGCTTTATATTCACTGGGGCAAATCATATAGATTTTATAAAGGGTTAAACAACAGGTGGGGGGGGCAATAAGAAAAGATTTTTAAAGTTGTACAATGCATGATGGGAATGAGATGAGTAAGGTCTGAAGTTAAGATCGAAACGCGTCCTCCGTGGGCACATCCCTGCCGTGATGTATTGAGCTGTATTTAATAAAGCATTGAAGTTGTTACAGCAAGTTCAAGCTCCCTGAAAGTCTTTACATTGGTGGACAATTAGCCATCTGGATGGAATGGCAATGAACTGAGGACACTTCCATACGGCAAGGAGATTAATTAGTGCTAAGAAGAAACCAAAAAGGAAAAACAAGACATCAAATGTGGAGGTGAGCTTTAATTTTATATCCTTACTTTGAGATGAAGAAGGACGGAGAAGGGGGAAGAAGGAGATAGAGGAAGAGGATGATAGAGGAAGAGGATGATAGAGGAAGAGGATGATAGAGGAAGAGGATGATAGAGGAAGAGGATGTAGATGAAGAGGGAGATGAAGGAGGGAGAAAAGGATGGTGGAAGAGGAGGATGTTGATGTAGGAAATGAGGTTGCAGGAGGAAGAAGATGAAGGATTCTTTTTGATGAACTTTAAAAAAAGGAGGAAAAAAGGAAAATAAACAGAGATTAGCATTTATTACCAAATATAGCAGCCAGCACAAAGAAATTAGGGAAATACTACAGAAAAAATGGTCTCTCTTACAGAATGATCCCCTCCTTACAGAATCCATGGGTAAAGATCCGAGAGTGGTATTTAGAAGGAACAAGACTATACAGAACATCTTAGCCCCGTCAAGACCAGAGAACAAAAAGACTACAGACAACAAAGGACCCCCCACTGCCCAAAAACCTGGAGCATACAAATGTCATAACAAGAACTGTAGATACGTGGCAGGAAAGAAATGAAAATGGGAGAAAAAGAAAAATCAATTGTAATCAAGCCAAAACACAAGCTAAGTTGTGAAACCAAATATGTCATTTATTAGTTAGAATGCCCGTGTGGCTTACAATATGGAAGTAGAAGACAAAATGCACCCAGAACCCGGATTATCAACCATCAATTCAATATAAGAAGGGAATACAATAAACATGGTGCAGCCCGCCATTTTTCTGAATACTTCGGTCATCAAACAAAACATCTCCAAGTTACTCCATTAGAACATCCTCCGTCCAACTCTATCAGCCAGCTACGGAAGAAAGAGGTGTTTGGGATATACCGGCTTAACACTCCAGCCCCACGGGGTATGAATGAGGTCCTGGGGTAAACCTACGAGACATCCCAATAATAAGCGTGTGGGTCCAGAACTCTCCACATGGGGCACTGATTGCAGATTAGGATTTTATATGAAAAATGGACGAGGTTACACGACACTGGACCTGTTTATATTTGTATTCATTTACTTTGGGATTTGTAGGTGAAATACAGATTTTTTACATATATATTTATACATACTTTTAGTGTATTTGCTGGATAGAAGGAGGGTTTATAGAACTAGTCATTTATTTTTACTTATCAAAAACTGCTTTTAGGAAGAAGATGGATTAAATGATAATTATTCATTTATAACTATGTGAAATGTCTATCTATTGTATGCTATCTCCTCATTATCCTCATTATCACGACACATGCGGCAGCTAGTCGCAAAGGTGCATGCAGTGAGCATATAATGGTTGATACCAGCTCCACACAGGTGTTCTGCAACCATATAAGTAATTACAGTACCATTATGTCCAGTGATCATAGGTGGGGTTCTCTCAGACTGAAGTTGTTCAGTTCGCATTTTCCTCTGCCCAGACCGCCATAACAACTTCTGCTGACCACAACTTGTCTGCAATTTGTGTGTGAAATTTGACACTCGGACTTCTTTGGCTCCTTGCTTTTCCAACACCCTCCCAACATTACCTAAACCTCTACACAATCCGTCCTTCTATAGCATCCAAAACAGTAATAATGCCACCTGTGGTACCCCACACATTTGTAGTATTCCCATTTTTGTGCCCTGTGTAGGCCCTACACACTAATTGCTGCTTGTAGTGACCCTAACACAGAAAAATTGTCCCCACTTAGCAATAATGCCTTCTTTACATCCCCACTCAGTAATAATACCCCCTTGTGCTCCACTCAGTAATAATACCCCCTTTAGCACCACTCAATGATACTGCCCCCTTTGTCCCCATTCACTAATAAAACCCCCTTTCAGAAATAACTCCCTTGTTTGCCCCCTTTGGGAAATAATGCCCCATTTGCCCACTCTGAAAAATAATGCCCCCATTTGCCTCATTATTATTCATGCCCACATTTACCTTCTTTAAAAAATACTGCACCCACAGTCCCCTTGTATGTAATAAAAAAAAACGGTGCACACTCACCTGACTGGACCCCACTGTGACCCATTTCTCAGGCCAGCAAGTTATGTGTGCCTCCTTAGATTAGTGGGCCCCGACACCAACCCCTCCCCCCCTCCCCCCCTGGCTTGCCAGGTGCTGCTGCCGGGCCTGGGAGTGATTACATTACGGGCCCATCAAATAATTGTTTCTGAAACTCCCATAGACTTTAAAGTTTTTATCCAAGAGTTAAAAAAAAAAATTGCAGTTCTCTTCCAAAAGCAGCGCCACACCTGTCCTCAGGTTGTGTGAGGTATTGCAGCTCAACCCTACTCACTTCAATATAGATTAGCTGCAATACGACACACAACCTATGGACAGTTGTGGCACTGTTTCTGGAAAAGGTCAGCCCTGTTTCTCTACTGCTGGACAACTCCTTTAATAGAGAGATATATAGAAATATGGCTGGCTCAGGCCCGTGCGGCTAGTGATGCTTGGCTCCAACTGCAAAACATGCGTCTCACGAAAGATGGAGGTCTCCTCTAATCCAGCATACACTACCTTATACTACCATACTGTACACTACGGCACTGCAGCACTGTTCCTCCTAAGTAGACTGGTTTGTATATAATGAGAAGAATGAATATAATGCTACAACTGAAGTGCAGACTGACACACAGCAAATCAGCAGGTATACAGTTTGTGTTCTCTGTAGACTTTTACTATTAATATTCCAGCCCCCGATGCATGTATATTAATATTTATCTACATGTCGTCCTTGTTTACAGGGAGAATTCGAGATTTTGATGATTTGCTGTTCTCTCGGCAGCAGTTATTGTGCTTCTATTTGCACCTCATTGACTGGAAGCTGCGCGGAATCATCAGACAACATACTTATTGCTGATGCTCCACTATAAATCACTTCTCACGTCTTTCATTACATCCCGAGGGCCGGCTGCCACCAGATCCTCAATGACTTAACAATTTCCATCAAGTGAGCGAAACACGGCGAACACGTTTTTCTGATCCTTCTCAAATGGAAAAGCAGGGATCTCTGGAGGCGCAAATACTTATTATCTCACATAGATGCCTCGAAAACCTTTCAGTAAAGTTCAGATATGTCATTAGTGTACAGATCACATAAATCTACAGTCATCCGAGGACACCGCAGTGACCTTTATATATAGTTCTGTGCTGTAGTCACAACTATACACTATGTGTACCTGCAGCTGCGGGCAGTATATAGCAGTTATATTCTTGCACATAGGGGGCAGTATTATAGTAGTTATATTTTTATACATAGGGGGCAGTATTATAGTAGTTATATTTTTATACATAGGGGGCAGTATTATAGTAGTTATATACTTGTACATAGGGGGCAGTATTATAGTAGTTATATACTTGTACATAGGAGCAGTATTATAGTAGTTATATTTTTGTACATAGGGGGCAGTATTATAGCAGTAATATTCTTGTACATAGAGAGCAGTATTATAGTAGTTATAATTCTGCTCCCTATGTACAAGAATATAACTACTATAATACTGCCCCCTATGTACAAGAATATAACTACTATAATACTGCCCCCTATGTACAAGAATATAACTACTATAATACTGCTCCCTATGTACAAGAATATAACTACTATAATACTGCATCCTATGTACAAGAATATAACTACTATAACACTGCCACCTATGTACAAGAATATAACTACTATAATACTACCCCCTATGTACAAGAATATAACTACTATAATACTGCCCCTATGTACAAGAATATAACTACTATAATACTGCCCCCTATGTACAAGAATATAACTACTACAATACTGCCCCCTATGTAGAAGAATATAACTACTATAATACTGTCCCCTATGTACAAGAATATAACTACTATAATACTGCCTCCTATGTACAAGAGTATAACTACTATAATATTGCCCCATATGTACAAGAATATAACTAATATAATACTGCCCCTAGGTACAAGAATATAACTACTATAATACTGCCCCCTATGTACAAGAATATAACTACTATAATACTGCCCCCCATGTACAAGAGTATAACTACTATAATACTGCCCCCTATGTACAAGAATATAACTACTATAATACTGCCCCCTAGGTACAAGAATATAACTACTATAATACTGCCCCCTATGTACAAGAATATAACTACTAGAATACTGCCCCCTATGTACAAGAATATAACTACTCTAATACTGCCCCTATGTACAAGAATATAACTGCTATAATACTGCCCCTATGTACAAGAATATAACTACTATAATACTGCCCCCTATGTACAAGAATATAACTACTATAATACTGCCCCCTATGTACAAGAATATAACTACTATAATACTGCCCCTATGCACAAGAATATAACTACTATAATACTGCCCCCTATGTACAAGAATATAACTACTATAATACTGCTCCTATGTACAATAATGTATCTACTATAATACTGCCCCCTATGTACAAGAATATAAATACTATAATACTGCCCCCTATGTACAAGAATATAACTACTATAATACTGCCCCCTATGTACAAGAATATAACTACTATAATACTGCCCCCTATGTACAAGAATATAACTACTATAATACTGCCTCTTATGTACGAGAATATAACTACTATAATACTGCCTCCTATGTACAAGAATATAACTACAATAATACTGCCTCCTATATACAAGAATATAACTATTATAATACTGCTCCCTATGTATAAGAATATAACTACTATAATACTGCCCCTATGTACAAGAATATAACTACTATAATACTGCCCCCTATGTATAAGAATATGACTACTATAATACTGCTCCTATGTATAAGAATATAACTACTATAATACTGCCCCCTATGTACAAGAATATAACTACTATAATACTGCCTCTTATGTACGAGAATATAACTACTATAATACTGCCTCCTATGTATAAGAATATAACTACTATAATACTGCCCCCTATGTACAAGAATATAACTACTGTAATACTGCCCCCTATGTACAAGAATATAACTACTATAATACTGCCCCTATGTATAAGAATATAACTACTATAATACTGCCTCCTATGTACAAGAATATAACTACTATAATACTGCCTCCTATATACAAGAATATAACTACTATAATACTGCCCCTATGTACAAGAATATAACTACTATAATAGTGCCCCCTATGTACAAGAATAGAACTACTATAATACTGCCCCCTATGTATAAGAATATAACTACTATAATACTGCCCCTATGTATAAGAATATAACTACTATAATACTGCCTCCTATGTACGAGAATATAACTACTATAATACTGCCCCCTATGTACAAGAATATAACTACTATAATACTGCCCCCTATGTACAAGAATATAACTACTATAATACTGCCCCCTATGTACAAGAATATAACTACTATAATACTGCCTCCTATATACAAGAATATAACTACTATAATACTGCCCTCTATGTACAAGAATATAACTACTATAATACTGCCTCCTATATACAAGAATATAACTACTATAATACTGCCCCCTATGTACAAGAATATAACTACTATAATACGGCCCACTATGTACAAGAATATAACTACTATAATACTGCCCCCTATGTACAAGAATATAACTACTATAATACTGCCCCCTATGTACAAGAATATAACTACTATAATACTGCCCCCTTATGTACAAGAATATAACTACTATAATACTGCCCCTATATACAAGAATATAACTACTATAATACTGCTCCCTATGTACAAGAATATAACTACTATAATACTGCCTCCTATGTACAAGAATATAACTACTATAATACTGCCCCCTATGTACAAGAATATAACTACTATAATACTGCCCCCTATATACAAGAAAATAACTACTATAATGCTGCCCCCATGCACAAGAATATAACTACTATAATACTGCCCCTATGTACAAGAATATAACTACTATAATACTGCTCCTATGTACAAGAATATAACTACTATAATACTGCCCCTATGTACAAGAATATAACTACTATAATACTGCCCCCTATGTACAAGAATATAACTGCTATAATACTGCCTCCTATATACAAAAATATAACTACTAGAATGCTGCCCCTATATACAAGAATATAACTACTATAATACTGCCCCCTATGTACAAGAATATAACTACTATAATACTGCCTCCTATGTACAGGAATATAACTACTATAATACTGCCCCCTATGTACAAGAATATAACTACTATAATACGGCCCACTATGTACAAGAATATAACTACTATAATACTGCCCCCTATGTACAAGAATATAACTACTATAATACTGTCCCCTATGTACAAGAATATAACTACTATAATACTGCCCCCTTATGTACAAGAATATAACTACTATAATACTGCCCCTATATACAAGAATATAACTACTATAATACTGCTCCCTATGTACAAGAATATAACTACTATAATACTGCCTCCTATGTACAAGAATATAACTACTATAATACTGCCCCCTATGTACAAGAATATAACTACTATAATACTGCCCCCTATATACAAGAATATAACTACTATAATGCTGCCCCCATGCACAAGAATATAACTACTATAATACTGCCCCTATGTACAAGAATATAACTACTGTAATACTGCCTCCTATGTACAAGAATATAACTGCTATAATACCGCCCCCTATGTACAAGAATATAACTACTATAATACTGCCTCCTATGTACAAGAATATAACTACTATAATACTGCTCCTATGTACAAGAATATAACTACTATAATACTGCCCCTATGTACAAGAATATAACTACTATAATACTGCCCCCTATGTACAAGAATATAACTACTATAATACTGCCTCCTATGTACAGGAATATAACTACTATAATACTGCCTCCTATGTACAAGAGTATAACTACTATAATATTGCCCCATATGTACAAGAATATAACTAATATAATACTGCCCCTAGGTACAAGAATATAACTACTATAATACTGCCCCCTATGTACAAGAGTATAACTACTATAATACTGCCCCCTATGTACAAGAATATAACTACTATAATACTGCCCCCTATGTACAAGAATATAACTACTCTAATACTGCCCCTATGTACAAGAATATAACTGCTATAATACTGCCCCTATGTACAAGAATATAACTACTATAATACTGCCCCCTATGTACAAGAATATAACTACTATAATACTGCCCCCTATGTACAAGAATATAACTACTATAATACTGCCCCTATGCACAAGAATATAACTACTATAATACTGCCCCCTATGTACAAGAATATAACTACTATAATACTGCTCCTATGTACAATAATGTATCTACTATAATACTGCCCCCTATGTACAAGAATATAACTACTATAATACTGCCCCCTATGTACAAGAATATAACTACTATAATACTGCCCCCTATGTACAAGAATATAACTACTATAATACTGCCCCCTATGTACAAGAATATAACTACTATAATACTGCCTCTTATGTACGAGAATATAACTACTATAATACTGCCTCCTATGTACAAGAATATAACTACAATAATACTGCCTCCTATATACAAGAATATAACTATTATAATACTGCTCCCTATGTATAAGAATATAACTACTATAATACTGCCCCTATGTACAAGAATATAACTACTATAATACTGCCCCCTATGTATAAGAATATGACTACTATAATACTGCTCCTATGTATAAGAATATAACTACTATAATACTGCCCCCTATGTACAAGAATATAACTACTATAATACTGCCTCTTATGTACGAGAATATAACTACTATAATACTGCCTCCTATGTATAAGAATATAACTACTATAATACTGCCCCCTATGTACAAGAATATAACTACTGTAATACTGCCCCCTATGTACAAGAATATAACTACTATAATACTGCCCCTATGTATAAGAATATAACTACTATAATACTGCCTCCTATGTACAAGAATATAACTACTATAATACTGCCTCCTATATACAAGAATATAACTACTATAATACTGCCCCTATGTACAAGAATATAACTACTATAATAGTGCCCCCTATGTACAAGAATAGAACTACTATAATACTGCCCCCTATGTATAAGAATATAACTACTATAATACTGCCCCTATGTATAAGAATATAACTACTATAATACTGCCTCCTATGTACGAGAATATAACTACTATAATACTGCCCCCTATGTACAAGAATATAACTACTATAATACTGCCCCCTATGTACAAGAATATAACTACTATAATACTGCCCCCTATGTACAAGAATATAACTACTATAATACTGCCTCCTATATACAAGAATATAACTACTATAATACTGCCCTCTATGTACAAGAATATAACTACTATAATACTGCCTCCTATATACAAGAATATAACTACTATAATACTGCCCCCTATGTACAAGAATATAACTACTATAATACGGCCCACTATGTACAAGAATATAACTACTATAATACTGCCCCCTATGTACAAGAATATAACTACTATAATACTGCCCCCTATGTACAAGAATATAACTACTATAATACTGCCCCCTTATGTACAAGAATATAACTACTATAATACTGCCCCTATATACAAGAATATAACTACTATAATACTGCTCCCTATGTACAAGAATATAACTACTATAATACTGCCTCCTATGTACAAGAATATAACTACTATAATACTGCCCCCTATGTACAAGAATATAACTACTATAATACTGCCCCCTATATACAAGAATATAACTACTATAATGCTGCCCCCATGCACAAGAATATAACTACTATAATACTGCCCCTATGTACAAGAATATAACTACTGTAATACTGCCTCCTATGTACAAGAATATAACTGCTATAATACCGCCTCCTATGTACAAGAATATAACTACTATAATACTGCCTCCTATGTACAAGAATATAACTACTATAATACTGCTCCTATGTACAAGAATATAACTACTATAATACTGCCCCTATGTACAAGAATATAACTACTATAATACTGCCCCCTATGTACAAGAATATAACTGCTATAATACTGCCTCCTATATACAAAAATATAACTACTAGAATGCTGCCCCTATATACAAGAATATAACTACTATAATACTGCCCCCTATGTACAAGAATATAACTACTATAATACTGCCTCCTATGTACAGGAATATAACTACTATAATACTGCCCCCTATGTACAAGAATATAACTACTATAATACGGCCCACTATGTACAAGAATATAACTACTATAATACTGCCCCCTATGTACAAGAATATAACTACTATAATACTGCCCCCTATGTACAAGAATATAACTACTATAATACTGCCCCCTTATGTACAAGAATATAACTACTATAATACTGCCCCTATATACAAGAATATAACTACTATAATACTGCTCCCTATGTACAAGAATATAACTACTATAATACTGCCTCCTATGTACAAGAATATAACTACTATAATACTGCCCCCTATGTACAAGAATATAACTACTATAATACTGCCCCCTATATACAAGAATATAACTACTATAATGCTGCCCCCATGCACAAGAATATAACTACTATAATACTGCCCCTATGTACAAGAATATAACTACTGTAATACTGCCTCCTATGTACAAGAATATACCTACTATAATACTGCCCCTATGTACAAGAATATAACTACTATAATACTGCATCCTATGTACAAGAATATAACTACTATACTACTGCCTCCTATGTACAAGAATATAACTACTATAATACTGCCTCCTATGTACAAGAATATAACTACTATAATACTGCTCCTATGTACAAGAATATAACTACTATAATACTGCCCCCTATGTACAAGAATATAACTACTATAATACTGCCCCCTATGTACAAGAATAGACCTACTGTAATACTGCCTCCTATGTACAAGAATATACCTACTATAATACTGCCCCTATGTACAAGAATATAACTACTATAATACTGCATCCTATGTACAAGAATATAACTACTATACTACTGCCTCCTATGTACAAGAATATAACTACTATAATACTGCCTCCTATGTACAAGAATATAACTACTATAATACTGCTCCTATGTACAAGAATATAACTACTATAATACTGCCCCCTATGTACAAGAATATAACTGCTATAATACTGCCTCCTATATACAAAAATATAACTACTAGAATGCTGCCCCTATATACAAGAATATAACTACTATAATACTGCCCCCTATGTACAAGAATATAACTACTATAATACTGCCCCCTATGTACAGGAATATAACTACTATAATACTGCCCCCTATGTACAAGAATATAACTACTATAATACTGCCTCCTATGTACAGGAATATAACTACTATAATACTGCCCCCTATGTACAAGAATATAACTATTATAATACTGCCCCCTTATGTACAAGAATATAACTACTATAATACTGCCCCTATGTACAAGAATATAACTGCTATGGAGTCTATGAATACACATAGTGTGTAGTTGTGACTACAGCACATAACTATATATATAAAGGTCACTTTCCTGCAGTATCCTCTGGTGACTGAATATTTATGTGATCTGTACACAAATGGCAGTATTGTATATAACCGACGTAGAAACTGCGGAGCACCACGTGCCGTTAATGTGAGAGGTGGACGTCAGCTAAGAAGGTGTGTGAAGGCTGACCTATGAGGCTCACCATGAGAATGAACCAGGCGGCCTAACTGTGTATGGGGACCCCGAAGCAGACGAATGGTCACTGCTTCCATGATAACAAAAGTTCATCACAATAAAAGGCTTCAGTTTGTCTGGCCACCGGGGCCGCTCCCGTGCGAGAGGGAAAATACCTGTGAAAATATTAGTTTTATAAAATCCCCGAGTTCCATCTATTGAACAATTGCGCAGGAATCACATGCTTTTCTCCGCCGTGTAAGCAATCCCTTACGTTCACACGGAACTAATTTGCTGCGGATTTTGTTGCAGATCTGCAGAGGATTTAATGTTTAGTTTAAATTCAGTCAAAGGGATGAAATTTACTGCAACAAAACCCGCAGTAACTCCATGACATCTGAAAGCACCTTAAGGCTTCAGGCAGACAAGCAGAAATTTTTAGCGTGCCTATGTGCACAAACAAAATGCACTCCTCGCATAAGCAGAAAATGAATGAACAGGCAAAGTTTCATATGCGCAGCGCATGAAACTTTGCCAGTTCACTGGAGCGGCTATGCTTGTAGAAGCGCAGCTGCTCCACGAAGATCCCCTCATTACTGAACACTGTGACAACACTGTTGCAGTGTTCAGTGACAAGGAGACTCCCCGCGGGGGCGAAAAAATCCCCTGCCACAGCTATGGCAGAGGACCGCGATGCTATCCCGCTGCTTTAAATGGGGCCGGCGCTGCTGCCACCCCATTGAAGGCAATAAGAAGAAGGCTACCCCTGCAGGGATTTTTGAGGAAGTGCTTGAAATATAAGCCCTTCTCTGAAAATAAGTCCTAGCTATTCAATCATGGTCCCTGCACTCAGCCAATCAGAGGCAGCACTTCCAGGGAGTAGGGATTTTTAAATCTCCAGCCAGAAGAAGTGATACAGAAGAGTGCCGGGGAGAACACGCGCCTGAGCCTCAACAACGCTGCTAGGTGATGTATAATTTTTTTCCCAGCAGCTAGGGATGATTTTAAGTGAAGGGCTTATATTTCAAGCCCTTCCCCGAAAATCCCTGCCAGGGTTGCCTTCATCCAGCAGCAGCTCCGGCCCCTTTGAAAGAATTGGGATAGCATTGTGCTCCTCTGCCACAGCTGTGACACGGGATTCCTTTATCTCCACAGGCTGTCACAGTGTTCAGTGAGGAGGGGACTCCTCACGAGGATTAACGGAACCATTGGGGAATCCCCTCATCCCCACAGGGACTAAGGGGTTAACAGTGGGACATTTAAAAAGCACCTTTTAAACACCCTGCTGTAAGCAGCGGGGAAGCTATTCCCTATGCAGGAGTTTATATTAACTCCTGCTCCCATTGGAGTCAGTGGAAACTCTGGCAAAATGCGCACATATGTCCTATATTTTTTAGGTGTGCGCTATTTTGCGCTGCTAATTCCGCACATATGAACGCTTCTATAGGAGCCCATTGGTTCTTTTAGAAGCGTGGATTATGCGCGTGCAAAACCTGATCGTGCCACAAGGGTAAGTTGAGAATGCGGAATCTGAGTCGTGATTTTCTGGCGCTGATTCGCACTTGTGCTGTTGCAGTAGATTGTCAGATTTTTTTTCAGAAAGTGGATTTCAAATAGCCACGCGGAAAAATCTGCGCCATAAGGCCTCATGTCCACGGGGAAAATCAGGCCCGCTACGGATTCGCCCCATGGACATGAGGCATAAAAATAAGAATTAACTCACCTCTCACCCGCTCCGGATCTTCCCTTCGCCGCGGCGTCATCTTCTCTCCGTCGCGGCCGGATCTTCTTTCTTCGGCCCCGCGCATGCGCCGGTCCGAAGAAAAAAGATCCGGCCGCGACGGAGAGAAGATAAAGCCGCGGCGAAGGGAAGATCCGGAGCAGGTGAGTAAATTCTGATTTTGGTCTCCCGCGGATCCGGACAGCTTCCATAGGCTTCAGTAGAAGCCTGTGGGAGACCCGCACGAAAATGGAGCATGGTCCAAATTTTTTCATGCTCTATTTTAAAAAAAATAAAATGGAAATAGTCCGTTATGCCGACTAACCTGCCCGTTTGTATGTATACTGGTACTTGTGTAACACACGGGCATGAGACCCGATACACCATCAGTACTAAGGGCAAGGCATGAAGAGATTTATTTGTAGAGCGCCCACTTATTCCGCAGCACTTTCAGCACCCGGGGAGCACAAACCAGACGTTTACATGGGGTATTCAATTATTTGGAAACCGACAGGGTGGGGGCGACACATGAGGTACAGGGGAGGAGATTTATAGGCAAGATAGAAGATGTGGGGAGCCCTAGGCTGGGGCAGGGTAGATCAGGAGGTTTGGTATGCCTCCCTGAAGGGGTGCGTTTTTAAGGCATGTCTGAAGTTCTGTGCGTCGGGGATTGCCCGGATGTTTTGGGGTAGAGCGTTCCAGAGGACTGGTGCTCCTCTGGAGAGGTGTTACAGGCGAGCATGTAAGGAACGAGTCCAAGGGGCGTTTAGTCTGAGAGTGTTAGCAGAGCGAAGCGTGCAGGATGGGTGATGTACAGACAGGAGGGAAGCGACGTACGGTGGCGCGGCGCCATGGAGAGCTTTGTGGGTGAGGAGTTTGAATTCAGTTCTGTAATGTATGGGCAGCCAGTGCAGTGACTGGCATAGTGCAGAGGCATCTGAGAAACAGCTGGACAGGAAGAAGAGTCTGGCTGCCGCATTTAGGCCTCATGTCCACGGGGAAAAAATCAGTCCCGCTACGGATTCTCCATGAAGAATCCGTAGCGGGTCCCTCCTGCCCACGGACATGAGCGCTGAAAATAAGAATAAACTTACCTCCCGCCCGCTCCGGATCTTCCCTTCGCCGCAGCGTCATCTTCTCTGCGTCGCGGCCGGATCTTCTTTCTTCGGCCCGGCGGATGCGCAGGATGACGTCGGTGACGTGCCTCGCGAATGCGCCAGCCCGAAGAAAAAAAGATCCGGCCGCGATGGAGAGAAGATGAAGCCGCTGCGAAGGGAAGAACCGGAGCGGGTGAGTAAATTCCTATTTTGGTCTCCCGCGGATCCGGACGGCTTCCATAGGCTTCAATAGAAGCCTGCGGGAGCCGTCCCCGCGGGAGACCCGCACGAAAATGGAGATCCAGATTTTTTCATGCTCCATTTTTAAAAAAATCACTTTTATTGACCATCCGCAGGTATTTATCTACCCGCGGGTGGTCAATGCATCCCTATGGGATGCCGATCCGCGGGCGGGAGAAGAGTTAAAATCCGCTGCGGATTTTAATTCTTCTTTTGCCCGTGGACATGAGGCCGAAGACCTGCAGCAAGATTGCCTTTGAAATAAATGGAACACTTTTGGACGCGGATTTCGATGCTGATTTGATGTGGGATCTGGGGCGAAATCCATCCTGTGAACAAGTTGTTAGAGGGGGGAGGGGCTGCAGCACGTGGGGGAGTATGTCACTATGTATCCGTCAGCTGAAATATGTTACAAAGCAGAAACACAGGTAACATATTTATAGACCGAGAACAAGGAGCGCTGACTGATGACTGACAACAGAGTGACTGCTGTGGAGGTAAAGAACCGCTGCGGACTATCATTAAATCACCTCTCAGCAGATTTTCTGCTCTGAAGCTTCACGCAGCACTTTGTAATTATATAGGAAGTCTAACACAGACACCCACACACCCGGCAGGTCGAGCTCCCCAGGTCGCCTGAGCACAGAGAAAACCGAAGAGCCTACAAGTAAATATCATGTCATCTATATACCGGATCAGAGCCGTATGGAGGAGAATGCGGGCACCCTGGCAGAGTCGTGGCACCAACAGGACACACGGAGATGAATTTGTACCGCATGTCATCTTATAGACAAATAGAAAAATATTTATGTACTGAAGAAATGGAGCTGATTAAAAATATATACCGGGTTATTACAGATGATCCCCCCGGATGTGAGACCCTCAGAACTCCGTTTAATCCCTTAGTCATGGCCCCATAGTGTTTTTTACGTCCTGCCTTGCTGGGCTTTAATCCTAGAGGATGTAAAAACATGCATTCTGCGGGGATTAAAGGCACGTGGGCTGAGGACATGACAGCTCCATGCTGTCAGTGCCCAGAGGTAGCTGACAACAATGAGCTGTCATCCCGGGCCCCCCCCCCCCCCCCTTAGCAATGTGATCAGCGATATCCAATGAATAGCGCAGATCGCAATAAAGTCAAAAAAAGGTTAAAAAAGTTAAAGATTGAGCTGCCCTGATGGGATTCAACACCGCTCTTCTGCGCATGCATGCCAGACATATGACATCACGCGCGGAAGGTCCAGGAGGCACGGCAAATGTAAAATCTCCAGGCTCCCGGCTCCTGAAGGAGATGTCAGCGGGCACCACGGTGAGCAGTCCCCGGGCCCGTGATACCGGCGATCATGGACAAGAGGAAAAAAAAGTTAAAGTTTTAGCTGCCAGTTGAAAATACTCACCCCAGTCCTGCGTGATGTCCTACTTCTGCAAATGCGCTGACGCGTAGAAAGCCAGAGAGCCCGGCAAATTTAAAGTCCACCTGCACCCAGCAGCCAAAGATAGCCGAGTGCAGGGAGATAATAATAATAATCTTTATTTGTATGGCGCCAACTTATTCCGCAGCGCTTTCAAGCACAGGAGAAATGCAAACGATACAACAATTACAATGTGAGGTACAATCAGTTTGAAACAATTGGGGTGCAGAAGTAGAGGTCGTATGTGATAGGCAGGGTGGAAGGTGTGGGGAGCCATAGGGAGGGGCGAGGGACTAGGTCAGGAGATTTGGTATGCTTCCCTGAAGAGGTGCGTTTTTAAGGCACGTCTGAAATTTCGTGCATCGGGAATTGTCCGGATGCCTTGGGGTAGAGCATTCCAGAGGATGGGTGCTGCTCTAGTGAAGTCCTGTAGGCGAGCATGAGAGGTTCGTATTACAGGGGTGTTTAGTCTGAGGGTGTTAGCCGATCGGAGTGAGCGGGCTGGGTGGTGTACTGACAGTAGGGAGACGATGTATGGTGGCGCAGCGCCATGCAGAGCTTTGTGGGTGAGGAGTTTAAATTTAGTTCTGCAGTGGACGGGCAGCCAATGCAGTGACTGGCATAATGCAGAGGCGTCTGAATAACGACTGGATAGAAAAATGAGTCTAGCTGCTGCATTTAGTATGGATTGGAGCGGAGCGAGTCTAGTGCGGGGGAGGCCGATGAGCAGCGAGTTGCAGTAGTCAAGCCGGGAGTGGATGAGCGCAACCACGAGTGTCTTTAGCGTGTCCGTGGTTAGGAACGGACGTATTTTAGGAATAGTTCTGAGGTGCATGTGGCATGTTTGGGTCAGAGATTGGATATAGGGGGTAAAGGAGAGGTCAGAGTCCAGTGTGACCCTAAGGCAGCGGGCATGCCGTCTGGGGGTTCCGATGGTGCCAGACACTGGAATGGAGATGTTGAGGGGAGGTCGGTTAGAAGGCGGAAAGACAAGGAGGTCAGTTTTAGAGAGGTTACGTTTAAGAAAAAGGAAGGACATAGTGTTAGAGACAGCGGACAGACAGTCGGTTATATTTTGGAGGAATGGTCCAGAGATCTCACGAGAGGAGGTGTATAGTTGGGTGTCATCAGCGTAGAGGTGGTATTGGAGGCCGAATTTGTGGATGGTGGCCGAGGCATGTGAGGTGGGAGTATACTAGGCGTTCTACTAATTTGGAGATGAAGGGCAGGTTTGAGAAGGGTCGGTAGTTGGCAGCATCAGTCGGGTCAAGGGTTGTTTTTTTTTAAGCAGAGGGGATATGATGGAGTGTTCAAATGAGGAAGGGAAGGTGCCAGAGGTTAGGGAGAGGTTTCAGATTCTGGTGAGTGAGTAATGAGAGCTGGGGAAAGGGACCGGAGGAGGTGGGAGGGGAGAAGGTCACTAGCGCAGGTGGTGGGGCGGGCAGCGGAAAGCAACCTGGAGACTTCTTCCTCTGTCGTTGGTTCTAACATAGAAAGTGTTCCCAGTCACATGATCACCGTTATGCACTGGATAACGGTGATCATGGAAAGTTAAAAAAAGTAAAAATAAAAAGTTTTAAAAGATAAAGTCTCATCTCCCCTTACAGATCTGGGTCCCCGGACACGTGCGCAAAAGTAGAGGATTGCCCAGGAAATAAAAAATATCCCTGTTTCTGGCTACCAAAGGTAGCCAAGAGCCCGAAGATGTCACGAGTGTTTCCTGGTCACTTGATTGCCACGATTCAATGGATAATTGCAATCACGTAAAAGTGAAAAAAAAGTTAAGTTTCATCTCCCCTCACCAATGCGATCGGTGAGAGGAGATGAAACTTTTTAGTGGAGGCCTCCGAATTTGAAACCCAACATGATCCTCCTCAGTGGACCTTCTTGGCTTCTGCTCATGCGACTGCCGGCAAAATGCTAGACACATTCGCAAGAACAGGGAAGGGCCTGGGAAACTTAAAATCTCCTTGCGCCCGGCTACCAACGGTAGGCGAGAGCCTGGAGCAGTGACCAATGGCCTCGTCCCCGGTCACGTGATAAAAAGGTAGCCATATACAATTAGGCCGGTCTTATACGACGGATAGGAATTACGGATTCCACATGCGCCTGATCTGCGGTAATACACGAATCAATCAATCGCATTTGATTACACAATTCCGCTCGCATTAGCGGGTTGGAATTACGTAATCCACTCGCAGAAAACAGAACGCAGCAGGTTGTACTTTACCGCAAATATCTGCAACATAGAGCCCATTGTGCTCCATGGTCGTGGATATACTCGCAGCCCATATGCAATTGCATTGTGTACGGGCTGCGGGTACCCGTGTCATCGCTAAGCGATGGCGCAGGAAATACAAACAAAAAAAAGGTGTACTGTGCATGACCGCCCATGTGAGTAGGCAGTTATGCGCATTACATTACGCAGCTGTACGCAGCACCACGGCCGGGCTCACAGCTGGGATCCGCTGCGGGCCTCCAAAAGAGAATTCCACCTACGGCCGTGTGAGCCCGGCGTGATTCAGACCGCTACCTGTAATACGTAATTTACAAGAAGCCCTGGGAACGCTCGCCTTCCTGCAGATCCAGGAGCAGCTTGTTGAGCTGCACCTCTGCAAGATTACGGAGCCCCACAGAGCGCCACTTTTTACACCCCATCCCCGCTGCTGAGGTCAAGAAATACCCCCAAAAAGCATGAGAGGCGGAATACCCGGTTTAATTGCCCCATGTGCCCATCCCAACCAGCCTCTGTAATTCCCCCTGTCTTCAGAAATACCACACAGTTTACATTATTACTCATATCTAAGATTTAGGTGATGCCAAAAAGAGAGGGGGGGGGGGTATTTTTAGGGAGTCAATTTTTTTTCTGCACAAGTGGGCAATTGGGCCTGGAATTTATTCAGTTGTGCCCTGAAAACCAGCGGGCATTCGCTCCATTATAGGCCTTGCCATGTGTCCTGTAAGCTGATTAGGGCCACAATAGGTATGTTTCTGAATACAGGACAAACAGGGGGATCCATTTTGGGGTGAAAGCCTTCATTTATATGTGTGCTGTACAAAAAAAACTGTTTTTAAATTGACACAATTGCCAAAACAGGAAAATAGTAATTTTTTCCTTCTGCTTTGCTTAGATTCATTCAAATACTGTGGAGTCAAAATGCGCAGTACACCCCTGAGGAATTCGTTAAGAGGTCTAGTTTTCAAAATGGGGTCATTTGTGGGTGTTGCCATGGAAAGCGCAGACCCCTGTCCACGAGCGGAGAATCATAGAGATCCTAGTTACTGATAACCCTCTGAGGTGTTCATGAGTTAAATCGGTTTTCCAACTTATTTTATTTTTATTTACCTTGCCCTTTTTTACCTTTTTATTTCTCCCTTACCTCAAACATTAATTGTTTCATTAACTCACTGAGGCGGCACTCCAGCTCCATGTTATGTGACTTGCGATGTCACCGGGTCTTCTGGCCCTGGTGACATCCTGTCAGCGGGTCATATTGGTTTCTAATGTAGAGGACCTGGCCAGTTTCCAGGTTATCACTGAGGATGTTCTGTGTCGAGGCTTCACACTCGCCGCAGTGGTAAACAAGCACGTGACCACGGCAGCCAATGTAATCAGAGACGGCCGTAGGAGTAACGGCAGGGGAGCAGCGGGTCAGCAGAGAGGTGCTTATAAATAAAGGCTGGAGAAGAGAGGTCGGAGGTCGTGACTGCTAAACTCCCTCCCTCTTCTCTCCTCCCCTCCAGCTGATTGCAATGGGAGGGGGCGGAGCTAAGCCTTGCATTGCTGGCTGCGGACAAGGGGCAGAGAGGGGGTGGGCACTTAGCTCTGCCCAGTCCCGCCCACTCCCATTGCAAACAGCTGGAGGGAAGAAGAGAGGAGGTGAGTCGACGAGGGAGAGGGAAGGGGAGGCAACGGCATTGCAGCCTCGGCGTGTAAGCGCCGGGGCCTGTGCCGTCTGAACGGGTGCACAAAAGTTAGATTTGTGCGCCTGTTCATGTGTTTTTACAGCCCGGCTGACGCACGTAAAAATGCCTACGGCCGTGTGAAGGAGGCCTGAGGCTTCTCTTTAGGATTCTGGAACAGATCCATCCTATGATGAGATCAAGCGGTGCTGAGCAGACACGGTTGACTATTATGGCGAACGCTGTAAAAACATAAAACAATGGCAGATTAGTCGTGTTTTTTCACCCTGCGCCCCCAGAAGCTACACAATAAGATATATGTACTGCAAAATGGAATCGCTAAAATATACAACTTGTCCTGCAAAAAAACAAGCCCTCAGACGCCCGGAATACTGAAACAATAGAAAGCTGGAGCTTATTTAACTATAAAGATGAACAAAATTGTCCCATCCTTAACCCCTTCAAAACTAGAAAATTTTCATTTCTTTTTGTGCCCTTTTTCAGCCCCGCCTTCCAGGCGCTATAACCTTTATATTTTCCTAGCTGTCGGAGGGCTTGTTTTTGTGGGATGTGTTGTGCTTTAATGATGTCCTTTAGTGGATCACATAATGTTCTGAAAACCCTTTAAATTGGGTGAAATAAAACATGTAATTTGGTGGATTTCGCCTTTATAGTGCTCACAGCTCGGTGACTTTATTCTGTGGGTCGGTACGATTACGGCGATACCGGATTTACATCTTTTTTATGTTTTCTCGAACCGTAACGCCGCTCGCCCCTGACGGGGTCGGTTGAGGACTCGTTTTTTGTGAGGCAAACTAACATTTTTATTGGAACCATTTTGGAGTAGATACATATTTTTGAACACTTTTTAGTTATTTTTTTCAAAGCTGGGGTAAGGAAAAAAAAAACTAAACAATTTTGGCATTATGTCCCTTTACACCATGTGGGATAAATACTGGAATGTTTTAAGAATTCAGGCTTCATAGGCATCAATGCACGGCGGTCCTGGGGGCCTCACTTGGCTTTAAACTGCCATGCTAATCTCTCGGCTCCCCCATAACTGCAGCAAAAACAGCTGTCAGCCATTAGATTTGGGGCAGACTTGGCTCCTCTGCATACACGCACAGCGACAGCATTCTGTATATTCACGCTATGCAGCCGGGAAGGAGTTAAAGTACTTTATATTACAATATACTGTATTCATTTAGATGTAATCAGATTGACATTTTATGGCTGCGGTGTATTAGATTATATTTTCATATATTATATTTTTTATTTATTACATTGCATGATATCATTTTAAATATTATTACATTGTATTACATTGCTTCATATCTCATTATATTATGTTACATTGTGTTATATATCATTATATTACATTGTGTTATATATCATTATTAGAGATGAGCGAGCATACTCGGAAAAGCGCTACTCGCTCGAGTAATTTGCTTTATCCGAGTATCGCTGTGCTCGTCCCTGAAGATTCGGGTGCCGGCACGGAGCGGGGAGCTGCAGGGGAGAGCGGGGAGGAACGGAGGTAAGATCTTTCTCTCCCTCTCTCCCGCCCGCTCTCCCCTGCTCCCCGCTGCGACTCACCTGTCAGCCGTAGCGGCACCCGAATCTTCAGGGACGAGCACAGCGATACTCGGATAAAGCCAATTACTCGAGTGAGTAGTGCTTTTCCGAGTACGCTCGCTCATCTCTAATCATTATATTACATTGTTTTATATCTCATTATATCTCATTATATTACATTGTGTTATATCTCATATTACATTGTGTTATATCATTATATTACATTGTGCTATATCTCATATTACATTGTGTTATATATCATTATATTACATTGTGTTATATATCATATTACATTGTGTTATATATCATTATATTACATTGTGTTATATCTCATTACATTACATTGTGTTATATCTTATTATATTACATTGTGTTATATCACATTATATTACATTGTGTTATATATCATTATATCTCATTATATTACATTGTGTTATATCTTATTATATTACATTGTGTTATATCATTATATTACATTGTGTTATATATCATTATATTACATTGTGTTATATCACATTATATTACATTGTGTTATATATCATTATATTACATTGTGTTATATCTCATTACATTACATTGTGTTATATATCATTATATTACATTGTGTTATATAACATTATATTACATTGTGTTATATCTCATATTACATTATGTTATATATCATTATATTACATTGTGTTATATATCATTATATTACATTGTGTTATCATATTCTATGCATCTTTTTGGGTCATGTTATGTGCAGAATACCGTTTTTTTATTAGGGTCATTCCATGCCAAGTGGACCAGTGGTCCCCACTCGGCCATCTCCGATTTTGCTGAAAATTTATAAGGATGTACATGTATGTTTGAAACGAGGTTCTGTAAAGTTCTAGGGCCAGATATCAAATACCTGGGACACTGTTGCCCTTTCACTGGAGGTCCCAATGAGCGCGCGGCTTCAGCTACGAGGATTTTGCAAACTTAAGCCATACTTTGGTTAAATATATCTCAAAACCAAAAACCATTGGTAATTTGTGCTTTGACCAGTACACCAAACAGCTACATGGCTTTGCACTGCTGCAATATCACGGTCAAAGCATATGTATTTGTGAAGATATTCACACCCACATATGATGAAAAATGTTAAATGATCAAATCTGACCTATTTTTAAGGTCAAATATCTAAAAAAGGGTACCCCTCAAATCTATTTATTTTGATATCAGTCGAAAGAGCAAATTTTTCTCTACAAGGATCATCATTTTATTTTTTGGAGTCTTTCAGTTTAAGAAAAGAAAAATGCCACTGAACATGGCGTTTTTAAACATACGCAATGAATGATAAATGCACTATTCAAACCCTTGCGTTGGTCCATGGTGGTTATACCACTACCAATTCCCTAAGAAGCTTCATGGTGTAAACAGATTTGTGAATGTTCGTCAAAATTTATTCCCACTCGTCGACGCAGCAATGTCTGTTCATCCAATCCAAAGCTTGTAAACAATTTCAACTCGTCCTTGCTATGGGTGAATGTCTTAAGGTGGCACATCGAATTGTTCGCAAGGCCAATAGAGCACTGGACCGATTCTTCATCAATTTCATTCTCCATCGCTAAGAAATCAATAATATATGCAATAAAAATGCAACAATAGTCAATAAGTTTTCCTAAATAAAAAGGTTTATAGGTTATTGATTATAATAGACATTATTAGCAACAATATGACTCTGTAATCAAGCTAAGAATGTGATAAGAATCTGAAAATCAAATGCAAAAACAATGCATTACGCGCGTAAATAGCACCATGTTTAAAGTCATTTTTCTTACCTTAGCCTAAAAGACTCCAAAAAGAAAAGAAATGATTCCAGTAGAAAAAAATTTGCTCTTTCCACTGATATTAGAATAAACAGATTTCAGGGGTACCCTTTTTTAGATATTTGACCTTAAAAATAGGTCAGATTTGATCATTTAACATTTTTCATCATATGTGGGTGTGAATATCTTCACAAATACATATGCTTTGACCGTGATATTGCAGCAGTGCAAAGCCATGTAGCTGTTTGGTGTACAGAGCAAAGCACCGGTTACAAGTGGTTTTTGGTCTTGAGCTATACTTGGCCAAAGTTTGGTGTAAATGTCATGCGGCGTGATTTTCAAGCTACTTTGACACAAAATTGTGGCCGATATATTCTTTTGTGATAGCCGGTACTAATTTTTTTGTGTTCACCAGCAAAAGTTGAGCTAGTATGTCCAATTTCAGCATCATAGCCAGTATATTTCTATAATGCCTATGTGCCAAAGTTTGCAAAATCCTTGTAGCTGAAGCCGCGAGCTCAGTGGGACCTCCAGTGTAAAGGCGACAGTGCCACAGGTATTTAAGATCTGGAGCTAAAACTTCACAGAACCTCGTTTCAAACATATACATATATCTGAGTAAATTTTCAGCAAAATCGGAGACGGTCGAGTGGGGACGATTTTGAAAATTGGTCCAATTGATGTGGAATGACCCTATATTAAATCCCCGACATGCGCTTCACACACATTTAATCTATTTCTACGTTTTATAAAATGAATATCTGAAGGTTTTCCCGAACTCCGGGTCGGTTATTGATATGTAGGAACATTCAGCTGCTTTATTACAAGTCAATACCAGTAATTAACAGAAGGAGTCGATGTGTGAGGTTCCTTCTTCCTGTTGACTGCAGCGCTTCTCGTCTCGGACCGCTCCTAATTTCAGGTATATTATTTTGAGATGTTTCCACTGGTTGTCAGTTACTGGAATAGTAATTTATCTTGCAATAATAGGGCAAACAACACAACACTACATCACTGGGTCCTGGCTTAGATACCCCAATACCCCACCATTGGCTGGAGTGCAGGCTATAATGTAACTGTCCTGGAGAAGGCAACAGCAGCCAACAGCAGCGCTCCAATGTGTATCCCTTTCATTGTTTAGCAGGCAGAGCGCCATCCACTTGGTTGTGGCTGTGCCTGGTACTGTAGCCCAGACCCATTCACATTTCTTACTATACAGTGGAAGTTCCCACACATTCCCAACCTCTCAATGATCCACGTTAAAGGGGTTGTCCAGTTGTAAAGGTTTGATGGCCTATCGTCAGGACAGATCATTGGTAATAGATTGTTTGCTGTTCAAGTGCACTGAGCTGATTTCTGCAGGAAGCAGACATCTTTGTTCTTACTGTAGTGGCCAGGCTTGGCATTGCAGGTGAAGTTCCCATTCATTTTCTTTATGAAAGCTTGGCCTGCAATACCAAAATACATACAAAGGGACGATGGGAGCATTTTTCTAAAAAAGGGCATTATTTTTCAAAGGGGGCATTATTACTGAAAAGAGGCTAACTGAGTATTATTGCTAAAATATGCATTACTTCTGAAAAAGGCAAATTGGCATTACTTTTCAAAGGGGCAAACAGCATTATTTCTGCAAGGGAATAAAAGGGGGCAATATTTCTCAAAGTGGGTATTATCAGTGAATGGGGACAAAATGGGCGTTATTACTGAGTGGAGACAAGAAGGTGGTATTACTACTGAGTGGGAACATAAAGACGGCATTATTTCTAAGTGGGGGCACTTTTACTGTGTGAGAGTCACCATAAGCAGTGCTTACTGTGTGGGGTCTACAGTGGGCACAAAAATGGGGACAGAACTACTGCGTGAGGTACCATAAGTGGCATTATCACTATCCAGGATCCAGATTTCGGTGCTGATGGGAGGTCAGAATTCGGCAGGACTCCTGTCCACGGGCGAATGTTCACATAATCCGGCCGCGGGGAACGCAGTGAACGCTTTCCATTGTGTTGCTATGGAAGGCGCAGCCCCCCTGTCCACGAGCGGAGAATCATAACATGCTGCGAATTGCCACGATTCTCCACAGTGAACCTATCTGTCAGATAGGCTCATTGCGGAGATCTGTCTGCTGGCTCCTGCTCCGGGCAGAGGAAAGACGCTATCCTAGGCAGATCACCACTTTACACTCATTTACCTCCATTGTTTCTCATTAAAAGGGAGATAATAGAAATTTATCAAGAACGAATATCAGACTTCTTTACCATTCTTCTGAAATATGAAGTTGTAGAAAGTTCTGAAACCTACCGGGGCAGTAAAGCTAAAAAAGAAAAAATCCTTAAACATGGCCATGATGGGAATAACTAAGAGAGGCTATGCTTTGCATTAACTGCCATAGACATCAATGGGAGCATAGCACAGCAAGCTAGGCTGTTTCTGTAACTCCCATTGACTTCTATAGCAATTACGGAAACAACGTAAAACAGTTACATCATTCCTGGCCACCCCCAGCTACACAGTCAGCTTGGCCAGGGGCAGAGGGGGCCAGAACTCAAGATAGTCACAAGTCCCACAGGTAAGACTCATATCTATCAAACTTTCATAGCATATCCTGTGGAAATGCCATGAAAATCCAGCTTGGAATATCCCTCTAATCCAAGCACAAAGCCCACCCCTCACCTGTATGGGATCACTCCTGGCTTCTCCTCCCTGCCTCCTTTCTTCCATCTCTTACACTGTTAGAGTAAACCACATGGGGGAATTTTTTAATTGCACACTTAAAGAGATTCCGTCACCTGCTTTTAGTCCTATAAACTAAGCTTATGGGCTGAAGTAGGTGACCTACTGAGTCTGGGGGTGTTAGACTTACCTCCCCATTCTTCCCCCCATGTGAGGGCTGAAAGGAGAAAGTAGTCCACCCAACTATAAAATTGAAAATGGGCGGACTACTTACTAGCACAGCTCAATGCAGTGAGCAGCAGCCTTCAGCACTCACATCGGGGAAGGGCGGGAAAGGTAAGTATAACATTTACATCCCCAGACTCAGCGACTCACTTACCTTCAGCTTATAAGCTTAGGGCTAAAAGTAGGCAGATTCCCTTCAAAGGGGTTATTTGGCCAATAGAAGTTATCCGACGGGAAAGAAAATAATCAGTGATGGTCCAACTGCTGGAACCCTCTCTGATCCTAAGGAAAGGGGTCCCAAAAGTCCCTAAATAAATGAAGCAGCAATTGAGCATGAGCATTGTCGCTCTATTCATCTCTATGGGACTACCAGAGATAGTGGAGTACAAGCCATCTCTGTAGTCCCTTTAACATGAATGGAGCAGCTTGTGTAAGGAGTTAAATACCCCTGCATACTTTACTATTACTGGACTTTATATGTTCTTGCTGGAACCTTCTAAAAGGTTACATGACTGTTTGTTTTACTCCAACTTTGTTTCTATGGATTAGAAAGTAGTGAGCTGTTTGCTGATTGGTTGATGGGCTGGGTATAAAAGGCAGGTCTTGTTCCCGGGCTCTGCAGGTTTTGCAGAGAGCCTTGTGAGAAGTGAGCTGCCTCAGTGCTCCTAGAGAGCTGCATTTTCTTGTAGCAGACAGGGATAGCACAACTCTAATCCTGGAGTGGTGCTACCCAGTTGTTGCAATGCTAGTGCCAGAGGAAGGTTTGCTGATTGCCCATGGAAATATCAGTTGTAACTACCAACTGCAAATGCTGAGCCGTCACCTGGAGAGAAATCACTAACAAGAGCAGACAGACAGCCAGTATCCGGAAACTTAAGGTATGTTTTTTGTAATCGCCAGTACCATCACCCAGGCTCATCACCAGCAAAACAGTGTGGTCTGACTTCATCATCGTACAGCCTCCCCAAAGGTCCTGTGCTAACAATTTCTTCAGGAAAAAGTGACTCAAACTTTTGTACCAATAGAAGCAAATTGGCAGCAATATAGTATTGGGGCTTAGAAGATGATGCAACTCCCAAATATTTGAATTCCGACACTATTTGCAATTGCGCATGTTCCAGTGAATAGTCCACTGGCAAGGTATCTAAAGAATTACAGATCTCCCCCAGTTAATAGTGAGACCCAACATCTTACCAAATATAACACAAATGGACATAATAGGACTTGTTGATTTACTCACATCCCACATACAACAGATTATCTGTAAATAGTGAGATACATTCTTCAATTTCTCCATAGTGCAATTCAGTTATATCTGGTGATTGCCTTATCAAACCAGCCAGAGGTTCAACTGCTAAAGCAAAGAGAAGAGGGGACAGAGTGCACCTCTACCTTGTTCCCCTCTAATACCATCCCAACCAAAATATGACCATTTACCCTCACTCTTGCCCCTAGAATGGAATAAAGCAGTTTAAGCCATGCAAAAGATTCCTCACCAAAACCCATCCTATGAGGAGCAGCCCACAAAGTTTTCAAAGGTTTTGGCAGCATCGAGTAAAAGAAAAGCCTGGCTGCCACAAACTTGATGATCGGCCTGAAGTTTCAAGTATAACTTCCCAAAATTAATAGCAGTTGATTTTTTGGGTATTAAGACGGACCCATCCTCAGGTCTTAAAGGAGCCATTACTAAAAGTAATCTATTCACAAGCACCTTTGCCAAGAGTTTAACATCAGTGGTCAACAGAGATGTTGGATGATAGGAATCAAAAAGAGACAAATCCTTTTTCCCAATTTGGAATTAAGACAATCATAGCCTTTCTTATTGATGCTGGAAGTATACCTTCATGCAATGATTTATTAAACACCATCAATATATATAGCAGAAGCATATCCTGGTAGTGGTTAAACCATCGAACCCAGGAGACTTTTCATTGGGGAATGTTGCTACTGCATCCCTTAACTCATTCAGTGTCAAAGGAGCCTCCAACATCGCTCTCTGACCCTCAGGCAAAGATGGCAATTGTACCCCAGCCAAATCCGCATCTGGAGCTCATTGATGAGATCCCGAGATTTATGTAGGCTAGTCTTTGGTATATAATGACCACATATAAATGCCTTCATAGCATCCCACACTGCAAACACTGAGAAAGACCCAGTATTAATCTGAAAAAATTCCTATAGTGCATCCTCCATTCTACCTCTAAACTTGTTACGTGTGGTGCTGTGATCTGTAGTTCTAAGCTTCCTAGCAGCACAGTCCTCACAGGGTTAATTGATTGAGCTGGCTGGCTGTGGTACTTCCTGCTACCCAAACACCTGGGTCTGTGCTCACAGATACATCCAAACAGTACAAGACCAGCTTCAGACTGAGCAGGAGCTGGGTTTATATGTGAGCACAGACCCAGGTGATTGGCTAGCAGGAAGTACAACACCCAGCCAGCTCAATCAATTAACCCTGTGAGGGCTGTGCTGCTAGGAAGCTTAGAACTACAGATCCCAGCAGTACACGTAACAAAACTGCATCCAAACTCAATCCGTCCGCCATTCATAATCAATGACAAATACATTGGAGTGATCAGACACAGTTGGTAGTAGATATTCCACTACACAAACTGAACGGAGCATAGATGGAGTAACTATCGGGAGATCGATTCTAGAAAGTGTATTATGTGAACCGGAATAACAAGAGTATTATCGAACCTCCATAGATCACATAAGTAAGTGTGCAAAAGCAGTTGTGGAAAGAGAAGCCACTACAGGGCCTTTATTAAATCTAGCCAGACAATAACTTAAATAATCCACAATTAACATAGGAACCACAAGGGATATGGCCACAAATCCCATCACCTTCTGGACTACATAGGGTGGATATATATTGCCACCAAAAATACCGTATATACTCGAGTATTAGCCAACCTGAATATAAGCCGAGTCAATAAGTTTTACCACAAAAAACTGGGAAAACGTATTGACTCGAGTATAAGCCGAGCTATACTCAAGTATATACTGGGTAAAAAAAACCAAACCTCTATACTCACCTCCCAGCCGGCGTCTTTGTCTGTGCGGAAAGCTGCTTGAATTCTCCCCGCTCGGCTCTGTCATCTCTGTCAGTGCTGTGTAAGTAAGCGTTGTGATTGGATTGAGCACCAGCCAATCACAGCCGGCAATCGATCCAATCACAGCGCTTACTTACACAGTAAGTGCAGCAAGCTGCTTTAGAATTCTCACTGCTGTCATCTCCCTGCTAGGCTATGAAATCCCCTGCTGTCAGTGCTGTGTAAGTACGTACTGTGATTGGATCGAGCTCCAGCCAATCACAGCCAATCAGTGAATGTCATTCACTGATTGGTTGTGAATGATCACGCGCTGGCTGTGATTGGCTGGCGCTCGATCACATAACAGCATTGATGGCGGGGAGTGACAGAGCCGGGCAGAGAGACCGGCGGGGGATGACAGCGAGGAGAATTCAAGCAGCTTGCAACATCGCCACCGGTAACACAGGAATTCAAGCAGCTTGCCGCACCACCGCCTCGGACAAAGATTCTGGCTGGGAGGTGAGTATAAAGGGGTTTTTTAACCCTTCTCTGACTCGAGTATAAGCCGAGGGGGGCACAAAAAAATGTGCTGAAAAACTAGGCTTATATTCGAGTATATATGGTACTTCTTTTGCGCAGTAATACATTTAAGACAAACAAATCTCCCCACGGAATCTATAAAAGAGGACTTAGATTAAAAGAGATATTTTTATGATTCAGTAACCTTACTCCATGCGAGTATCTCGAGTACACAGAATAAAAAGAATGTGCCGATACAGAACGATGAAGCAAGTGTTCAGTATCTTTTGTTAAATTTGTTCTAATAGACAAACAATAGCAAATTGTTGAATAGATGAAAAAACAGAATAGCTTTTAGTTTTAACCCCCATAACCCGCACATTCCACTGAATTATACGGATTTCTTCAACCGCAGTAAGTGAAAACCAAAACAAACTTTAAAAAAAAGCAGCACATAATAGGTATTATTGTGTTCATAATGACGACCCAAAGAAAGAGAAAATATTTTGTTATTTATCTCGCATCGTGGGATAAAAGGTTTTACATCGTAATGGCTGTGTTGCTATTTTCTCTTTTGTTCACCACCCAAAAAGCAATGAAAACCAATCCAAAAGTCACATGTATGTCAAGCTGGTACCAATAAAAACTGCAAGTCCTCCTGCAAAAAGCGAGCCCTCACCGAGCGCCACTGCCGGAAAAATAAAAATGTTCTGGGTTTTAGATTGCAGTGATGGAGATTCAGTTGTTTTTCTTTAAAAACAGGTTTTTATACATTATATAAGCCTGGTATCTCAGTAATCATGCGGGTCTAACGGGTGCCAAAGTGGTGCCTAACGGGTTATGGCTCTTGCAATCTGACAATGAAAGTCACTCGGTCCTTAAAGGGGTTGTCTCGCGAAACCAAGTGGGGGTATACACTTCTGTATGGCCATATTAATGCACTTTGTAATATACATCGTGCATTAAATATGAGCCATACAGAAGTTATTCACTTACCTGCTCCGTTGCTAGCGTCCCCGTCGCCATGGTTCCGTCTAAATTCGCTGGCAGCTTGCTTTTTTAGACGCGCTTGCGCAGTCCGGTCTTCTCCTTTCAGCACGAGCCGCTTCAGTGTGCTCCCCGCTACAGCTCTTCTGCGCATGCGCAGATGAGCTGTCACTGCTCGGGAGCGCGCTGGAGCGGCCATTCTGTACCTTCCTCTGTTAGAGGAAGGTGCAGAAACTGGAGCTGCCGTCCGGAGAAGCCGCCCAGCTGTCCTGCCGTCCAGGTAAGTGATGGGCCGGGGGGGGGGGGCTGCCGCTGCGATGGGGGGGCTGTCGCTGCGATGGGGGGTCTGTCGCTAGGCCGGGGGGGGCTGTCGCTGCGATGGGGGGGCTGTCGCTAGGCCGGGGGGAACTAGCGCTGGGCCAGGGGGGTAAGTGATGGGTCGGGGGTGATGTTCACTGACAGGTGAAGGCCCCGGAGCCCAGCGCTGGGCTCCGGGGCCTTCACCTGGGCTGAGGGTCTAGCGCTGGGGAGCCGGGAGCGTAGCGCTGGGGAGCCGGGGGCTAGCGCCGGTTACCTGCTGCCTGGCGGTGGGTGACTGGTCGGCGGCTGCGGGGCGTCTGGTCGGCGGCTGCGCGGCGTCTGGTCGGCGGCTGCAGGGCGTCCGGTTGCCATGGAGACACAGCTGGCAGCGTCTCGGGAGCGCGCACGTCGGGCTGCAGCGAGCGACGGGGAAAGAGCTGGCGGCCATCTTGGGGAAACTTTTATAAGTTGCTGAAACGCTGGAACGGTAAGTACAAACCAGCTCGGAAAGTCATTTACAGGGGTAATTAGTAATGTATGTTTAATTAGGGGGATTGGGCAAAAAAAAAAATCACTGCTTCCTCGAGACAACCCCTTTAAGGCACAAAATAGGCCGGTCACTAAGGGCTTAAGGACACACTAATTGCAGTGTATGGACCGAGTTATACCGTTAATCAAATATAAGTAAACTGTTCGTATGGTATCCAAATAAGTGAGGGGGGGGGTCTCACACAAGTGGATTTAAATAGTGGATCCCACGATCGCTGTCCGCTCTGATGATATGTGGTAATGCAGGGGATTTAAATGCATGGATGTTCGCTGGTTCGCTCACACTTGCGGGCAGGAATTGAAAATTCCGCGAGCGGAAGAAAAATCGCAGGGTGCTCTATGTTACGTCGGAGTCCGCGTGTACCGGCTCCATTGACCTCTATGGATGCGTTCGAGCTGCAGTGCATACGCAATAAACATTGCCTATGGGCACGGACTCACTCACACATTGCTAGGAGACCAGATACAAATGGTATAAAAGAAAGCCGGAATTGGTGGGCAGGATTAACACAATTAAAATGGTCACTCTGCCAAGAATACTTTAGCCGCTTGCCACTACCCGTCCCTCTGCCCGCTCTCCGTAACTTCCAACATACTTTATTTAAGTTTATCTAGGCCAACAAAGGTTCAAGGATCAAACATACTATAATGTACTACCACCGACGACTAGAAGGCCTCTTGGCGCCCAATTTAGTTAAAAAAACTACAAATCCGCGCTACTGGCCCATTGGGCTGTATGCTTGGGTAGCACAAATAACTCGCTCTGGGTGGACACTGAGAAAAGGCGCATAAACCCGTACCTGAAACAGTCCTCAGCCCGGTCCACGGGGCCTCTGGGATTGTTTCAGATGAGCCCCCTTTCCTATTATTCCCTTTTGCTGTGAAAAAGTACTCAATTTAAATATAACTTGTCCTCTAGGCCCCCCCAACCCCCAATAATTCCCACCGAGTCTGGACCTTTGCTGTTTCACATGGTGGAGAAGCAATCAGATCATCTACTAGAAGTCAAAACTCTTCACCAAACATCAATTTTTGACCACATTCAAACCACCCATACAGGAATACCTACGGAGCAACAAAGTGTTCCACTATGTCCAACCCCAACCCCTACCCCCCGTTCTTTCCAATCTCACCCCATTTGAAAACCTTTGTGCCAATGACCCCTCTCAGAGAGGAACTCTCTCGTATATATCTAGTGTGCTGAGCCAAGCTGTAGCTGGGATAAAACTTCAGTTTATGAGAAGGTGGTGGGAGGACCCAGTGATAGAGATGACTCTAGAAAGATGGCAGCACTGCTGCTCCACAATCACTTAGGGTGGCCACCAAGCTTCTCTTATGGAAACTTTGGTTAAAATTCTTCATAGACCGTACTTAGTACCACAAAGAATCCACCATACGCACCCATCCTCCTCCCTGTTTCAGAGGTTTTTGAGAGGTTGGGAATATGCTCCACACCTGGTGGACCTGTCTGGAGGTGGTTAAACTATGGACACAAGTCCACAATTTAATAAATCATTTGTTTGTGGGTCCGATACCTAAATCCCCCACGGTTTTCCTCCTAGGAGACCGACCACCGAAGCTTAAATTTAGAGCCCTTCAGCTTATTCAGGTTATCTGTATGGCCGCAAGGATCCATATCGTTTGTAATTCAATGGCTGCGATTGGTTCCTCGATCGCAGCAGTGATTGGCTGAGCAGCTGCGCTCGACAACCAATCAGAGCCAGTGCTTCCTGGAGACGGGGTTTTTGAACCTCCAAGCCAGTAAGTACTTGCTGAAAACTACAGACAAGTGCCGGAGCTGCAGAGGAGAAGTGCGGCGGAGCGGACAGCGCCTGTTAGGTATGTACTAGGGACATGTATTGTGTGTGTTTTTTGTTTTTTTCATGCAGATAGTGCTTATTTTCGGGGTAGGGCTTATATTTCAAGTCCTTCGCCCTGAAAATCCCAACAAAAGAGTGCTACAAAGTTGCGCGACTTTGTAGCATCACAAAATTACGATATCGACGTGGGGAATTGCAGCGATATGGCACCGGACACAGCTGTGATATCGCTGCCGCCCGTGTGAGAGAGGCCATATAAGTTATTGCCATATTATTCTTCATCGTACTTTTAGTAAGGCATTGTTTGTTCAACTGAACTGGTGTGAAGCCTCTCCATCCCCGGCCCCATATTCTGCACCTCAGGAACTTTCTTCTCACAATCAATGGGGGTCCCAACAGTGGAACTCATTGAGATGAATGGAGCGCTCCCTGTGCATGCTCATCCAGAGCTCACTTTGGGGAGAGAAGCGAGTCCCATTCTGCAGATTGCGGTTGGTCCCCCACCGGTCAGCTAGTTATCCCACATTCTGTGGATAGAAGAGAACATCTATAGGTGGGACAACCCCTTTAACAAGCTCAAAATGAGTGCCAATGCAAGATGTGGCAGCTGATATGCTGCCATTGACCTTGGCATCAGAATGCCCCCATAGATCATTCCAGCAGATTCTCAGCAGTAACAGCAAAGTTCCCTCCTGATAAACATCAGCACCAGTCAGTATTCTGCCCGCCAATAGTCTCCACTGGGGGATGCTCCCTTTATATATTGGTTTATATGTCGCTGGCTCCCCCTAGTGGCAGCGGCTACCAACTTTTTTCTGCCTTACCGAGAGTCTGTGATGGTGTAGCCCTTTAAAGGAACAACATTTAGCATCCTGTCATAATAGCCACCAAACAGACTTGGAAGTGATTTTCCGTCTCTGTCAGCGATCTGGTAACATGTGAGGAGCGCTGCTCTGAGAGACATTACGCCGCAGCCTTCATCTATGCTAATGGATCCACTCATTAAATTGATGCATTTTCTACGAGGAAATTCAGACGTAAATGCCGTCTATAGAGCTAAAGTGCCGTCCCCGGGGGATGGGAATTGTTTCTTTTCCTAACACCCCTGGTTCTGTAATTGGATTTCTCTCTCGGCTCTCCATCAGCCGTGTCACTTTGGAGACGCTTCACTGTATTTCCTGCATTCTGTCTTCCGATTTGATCCTGTTTAGAAACGGGGACTATTTTCACGCTGCAGTGTATAATCATCGAGTATTGAGAGCCTGCAACGATACTACTAATGGAGTGAATGCACTGATAGGTCAAAGCAGACTGAAGAACAGCGCCACCTTTTGGCTGCTTTGCCATGAAAAATAGGGAATTAAATTTTTTTGCTTATTGCCATGACAACAAGTAGTGTAACTGGCATAGAGTCACGCCTGGATGTTGGCATAATAGGACTGCAGGATCGCTTAGGAGGAAAATGTTGGACGTATTTCATGCAGCCAATTTGTTGTTATAAGTTCCTTCACTGATCTGCGCAGGAACGCCCACAGGACCACCAGAATTGACCATTCTAGGGCATATTTGCATAAGTCCACCTCTCTAAGGTCGATTAGCGCTGGTTACAGCTCGCCGATACTTGGCCAATGTAAAAGCAACCTTGGGCCTCGTTCAGACCAGCGTGTATTTGTGTGCGCACATAACCGTGCGTCTATTAGAACCATTGGTTTCCAATGGTGAGTTCACATTTCCGTCTTTTACAGGCATGCAAATTCGCGCACCCGCAAAAGATAGCATATCCACGCGCCAGGAAGATCTGTGCTGCGCGTAAATATTCCCCACGGGTAGTCCCCTCATCACTGATCACTGTGACAGCACTGTCACAGTGTTCAGTAATGATGGCACTCCCAGCGGGGAGTAAAGAATCCCCTGCCACAGCTGTCACAGCTGTGGCAGAGGATTGTGATATTCTCCCATTGCTTTCAATGAAAGCAATGGGCTGCTGGCAACCGCTGCAATTATTTTTCGGGGAAGGGCTTTAAATATAAGCCTTTCCCTGAAAATCATCCATAGCTTGTGTAAAAAAATAAAAAATATATATACTCACCTCTCCGCCGCTGTCGGGCTCGGTGCATCTAGCCGCTTGTCTGCCCAGCACTGTACTGAAGCTCTTTCAGCCCCGCCTCCTGAAAGAGCTGCGTCCGATTGTCTGAGCGCTCAGCCAATCACAGGCAGCGCTCAGCCATTCATTGAATTCAATGGGATATTTAATGCCTCGCATGGTTCTCGCATACTGTGTAATGTTCATGCGATCGCGATGCAAGGTTTTCCATTGAAATCAATGGGAAACACTTCCGATCCTCCATAATATGTGAAACTCACGCGAGAGGATCGGAGCTTCACCAATGCGAGGAGTTTCTGCGACATCGCGCTTGCCGTGTGTAGGTAGCCTTAAGGGCCTGTCACATGAGCTGATAATTGGGCACGAAGGTTTGACTACCTGATAATCAGCCCACCTGAATGTGTCGCCCATCATCTAACGTTGCATTGGGTGATCGCTTACCATGAGACGCACTGCTGACCGTAATGATATCCTATGGGGACGGATGATCATATGAATGATCGTTCCCCCTAACAGCGCTTGAACTGCCGTGCGAAAGCCAGACGAGGGACGGTCGTGTTGATTGGCGCTCCTAAACCATAGGAAATGGTTTGTTGTAAAAAAAAAATGCATATGCACCAAAAACACATTAAAAAGAGTAGGTATTTCATGGACCGAAATACCCAAATGGTTGCGTGAATGAGCCCTGACTGCGCAGGACCAATTAAAGAGTAACGCAAGCGGTTCTTCCCCGGGTCTGATGGTCCGTGTAGAGGTAACCCCGCACGCCTATTCTGGTCTCTTCTCACTGACCTCAATCACCCATTCAAGTCAGAGTGCAAAAACACGGAGCGCACACGGACTGATGTCGGTTTTGATTCTTACACACCCTTTGTCATGTGACTTTTTCTTAGGTTTCCTACAAGTTGTGACAAAAAATCCATAAATTGGGTTTCTTTCTGTTTTCTTTTTATACGCGAAAAAAAAGGATGAAAGCGGGCAGCACGGGCACGCCGCATTGTAATTGGTCTGTCTCTCACTACCCAAAATCAGACATGCTGATGTGAATGAAGGAGAAGCACTGAGCGAGAAGCCCGCGATCCAGCGGTGAAGTCTGTCAGTATAAACGCTCTGCGCGAGCGCTAACGACCTTAGCGGCGACATCAGCACTCGAACAGTCGTTTAGCCGACATTATTCGGTAGAGAGAACTTCCCAGCGGTCATCTACTTATCATCACAGGAGGGATTACACTGAGAGGTGACACCTATATATAGATAACACAGGAACCACCATACAGTCACAGCTCACCTCCTCCTCCTCTCTGCACAGCTCACAGCTTACATCCTTACCTCAATATTACATGATGGGGAACGTGGGAGCATTAATATTTACTAAGAGTATTATTATTAAGCCAGGGCATTATTATTGATCAGGAGAATTATTATTGAGCAGGGGTATTATTATAGATTAAGAACATTATTATTGAGCAGGGGCATTATAATTGACTAGTAGCATTATACTTATACTCTATAAAAATGCTCCTAGTCGACAATAATGTCCCGCTCCATCACGCCTATGCTCCAAAATAATGCTTTTAGGCCGCCTGCACACGGGCGGAAATCCCGCGGCGGGATTTCCTGCGGGATTTCCGCCACTGAAAGTTTGCATAGGAGTGCATTACAATACGCACTCCTATGCAGACGGCCACGGTTTGGCCACGCGAAATCTCGCGCGGCAAACAAACCGCGGCATGTCCTATTTTTGTGCGGGGCTCACACTCACCCGGCCGCTGGCTCCGGTCTGCGCATGCAGGTCGGTTAGGTTGATAACAACCTTTAGGGCGCCCACCCACTGGTGTTTGCGTTTTCCGCGGGGAAAAAACGGTGTTTTCGCCGCGTTTCCCGCGATTTTTCTGCGCGTTTTTCGCGGCTTTTCCATTAATTTCCATTGACTTTCATGGGTGCATTAGGAGAAAAATAAGGACACATATGCAACTGACAGTTCCTATGTTAAAAACGCAAACGCAACGCAAAAAAAACGCCAGTGGACAGGAACACATGTTATCTCTATGCCTGTGCAGGAAAAACGCAAAACGCAGGTAAAAAAACGCCAGTGGGTGCTCGCCCTTAGGAGCGGGTAAGCGAGGCTGATATTTTTCCCTTACCCCCCTTCCCCTACCCCCGCTTCACCTCTCCCCTCACCCCCCCCCACTTCACCCCCCCAGTTATGTTCATGATTTGTTATAATCTTACATTGCGTAGTTCTCAATTTCTGATACGAGGCACAAGAGATTAAGCTATACAATGTAGTTCATGCCATAAGTATTATGAAACCAAGGTATGTTGATTGTTGTGCTTATACGGACACATGTTGATATCAACGATGTTGTGCAATGTCTATATAATACTTTTCTTTGAAAACCAATAAAAACCGATTGAACTAAATGTCCCGCTGTTTACCCCTTAGTCCCCGCGGGGATGAGGGAACTCCCCGAGGGTTCCGTTAATCCCCGTGGGGAGTCCCCTCATCACTGAACACTGTGACAGTACAGTCACAGTGTTCAGAGATGAGGGGTCCGCAGCGGGGACAAAAGAATCCCCTGCCACAGATGTCACAGAGGACTGCTGCTGCTGCTCCATTGAAAGCAATGGGATGAAGGCAACCCCTGCAGTGATGATTTTCGGTGGGAGGGGACTTGAAATATGAGCCCTACCCCGAAAATCATCCGTAGCTGTAGAAAAAAAAAAAAAAGTTAACTCACCTAGAAGTGCTGTCTGGCTCTTCTTCCCTTCCTGGCAGTCTTCATCTGTATTCTGGTGGCCACCAAAATACAGAAGAAGACTGCCAGGAAGGGAAGAAGAGCCGGACAGTGCTTCTAGGTGAGTTAACTTTTTTTTTCTCTACAGCTGGGGATGATTTTCGGGGTAGGGCTTATATCCTCCCCCCCCCCCCCCCCCCACACACACACACACACACCCTCAACAATTATCACTGCAGGGGTAGCCGTCATCCCATTGCTTTCAATGGGTGGTAGCAGCGCAGACCCCATTGAAAGCAATGGGATAGCATTGCGGTCCTCTGCCACAGCTGTGGCAGGGGATTCTTTCATCCCCACTGCAGTCTCATCATCACTGAACACTGTGACACTGCTGTCACAGTCTTCAGTGATGAGGGGACTTTAGTGGAGCAGCTGCTCAGTGCACAGGCACAGTTTCATGCACAAACTTTGCCCGTTCACGCATTTTCCGCATAAGCGCCGAACGCATTCTTTTTACGCATATAGGCTCGCAAAAAAAGCACGTTCTTCTGAATGAGGCCTAGTAATGCACCGGATTTATAATGCCGTGCTCCATAATAATGCCCCCGCTCAATAAAAGTGTCCCTGCTCAACAATAATGCTCCTACTCAATAATAATGTCCCCAGTCTATAAAAATGTCCCTACTCTATAATAATGCACCCGCTTTATAACGCCCCTGCTCAGTAATGTTTCTAGTTATTAATAAAGCCCTCGTCAATAATAATGCCCCCGCTTAATAATAACACTCCTAATCAATAATAATGCCCACACTTTATAGTAATGCCCCTCTTAGTTATTAGTAATGCCCCTGCTCAATAATAATGCTTGTGGTATAATGATATTGTCAAAGCGTCACCCAGCTTTCCATGTCAACTTACCATCGCTCTGGACTATGGGCAAGCTGGGTTGAACTCCTCCATATTCATTCCCCCCTCCCTCACATCTAATGAGGTCCCTGTTGTACATTCGGTGCAGGAAGTCTTTGATCTTGATGGCAATAAAGTAAGCCAGTGACAAGGAGATGTTAATTACCCCCTGCCTACCAAGCGTTGCCGCCTCATGTTTCTCACAGACGGTCTGGCACCGTAACTTGCAAGTGTCCTTATCAAATGAGAATTTTATAATGGGGACTATGGATTCCCCGAAGGCTCCTTCTCAACACCAGGTACATTTTCAGAACTGTGAGGACAGTGCAGATCTGGCGCAGTTACTCCCGTTACTGTGCGACCCCCGAAACACCCAGAATTGCCTATAGGCGTAGCCGATCATCCATCCCCCATCGTGTTTGGTGTCCATGCATAGATAAATTCCTGATATTAAACATGACGACCATATCTTCCCCATTGGAGCGCCTCCTGGGCAAATATGGCCAAAATATTAAATCGGGGTTCCCTCCAGGTGATCTACGCATATACTCAACTTACCTTGGGTGACATCAGAAAAAGGCCGGCGGGGGTGTGGTTCTTCGGAGGCTTTAAAGCTAATTGGGTTTCTTACCCAAAGCGTCAGATCCAAGGAGTGATATCGCATGTCGGCTGACCATCTTTCTGTGGTACTCCCCGCATATCAGGACTATTGGAAACAACATAGACTGGTATTTTCTCTTATTTTGTCCGTTTTGTTTCATACTGTTTGTGTGTTCTGGTATCCTCCTCATCTTTTACATCTCTTGTATATTTTTTATCTGAGCACTGCTACCTCTTTTGGCTGATGGTGGCTGACCTACCTGTCGGAAACGGTCAGTGGTGGTGGTGAGGTGTTCCGGGGTGTGTTAGGCCTTACAACGTGCGATTTAGGCCTGCAGGATCCAGGGAGCTGGAACTAAATCAACCTTACAGGTCTGCCCCGGTGGTGACTGTCGGATCCATAAACCCCCATCCATGAAAATTGGTCGTAGCGAAAGTGTAATCCCTGTGACTTTTTTTTTTTCACAGAGGCAGATAGTCCAAAAAACTAAATTATAGAACGCCCTTCACAGTGTGGACTGGAGTTAAAATATAAATGTAATTAGATAAACGTTAAAACTTAGAGGCTAGGGCACAAACACCTAACATATATCATATATTCCAGTATTGTAGATACTTGGAAACAAATCACTGACAACAGAACAAAACATACACTGTCAGTGTGTAACAGCATTACCAAAGAGAGTCTGGATCAATGATAAAGATGATACATGCCTGTTTGTTTGCTGATACACAGGTAGAATAAATTTGATATCAAACACCTATTGTTGGTATACACTCACTTTTGTGATATCAAGTTATCTCTTTCTATTCAAGCCTGGATGATATTCACTAACCCTGGGTTCCCACTAGGCGTATTGCCGTCGGAAATCCCATGGGAGAACCGCAGCGGAAAAACCCGCGGCGGCTTTGAAGCGGCTCGGCCGCTCGCTCTTCCGCTGCGGCCGGCGCTCCCATAGAGGAGCCCCAGTTCATACTTATAGGCATATGAACATTAGCTTGGTGAAATACAAAGGTGCAAAGGAGATATGCCCCACTCAGGTATTCACAAGAGGAAGGAAGGCTGCCTAATTGATTATTAAATCCTCATAGATTCATATACAGATCGGTGGTAAGACTGGAGTATAATAGGCCTATTCTCTATTGTTTGTAGAGCCTAAGTTATCAGCTAGTCTATAGAGATAATGATAGGTGGTTAGAGGGAGATGACCTCCGGCCTTGATGGTAGGTCGGCCAGTAATCCTCGTGACAATGCTCCAAGTCAATAATAATACCCTGCTTAATAATAATGACCCTTGTCAATAATAATGCCATCACTCTATAATAATGCCCCATATCAATAATAATGTCCCTACTCTATAATAATGCCCCCACTCCATAATAATGCCCCATGTCAATAATAATGCCCCATGTCAATAATAATGTCCCTACTCTATAATAATGCCCCCACTCCATAATAATGCCCCATGTCAATAATAATGCCCCATGTCAATAATAATGCCCCCACTCTATAATAATGCCCCCACTCTATAATAATGCCCCATGTCAATAATAATGTCCCTACTCTATAATAATGCCCCCACTCTATAATAATGCCCCATGTCAATAATAATGCCCCATGTCAATAATAATGCCCCCACTCTATAATAATGCCCCATGTCAATAATAATGCCCCATGTCAATAATAATGCCCCCACTCTATAATAATGCCCCCACTCTATAATAATGCCCCATGTCAATAATAATGCCCCTACTCTATAATAATGTCCCTACTCTATAATAATGCCTCCACTCTATAATAATGCCCCCACTCTATAATAATGCCCCATATCAATAATAATGCCCCCACTCTATAATAATGCCCCATGTCAATAATAATGTCCCCACTCTATAATAATGCCCCATGTCAATAATAATGCCCCCACTCTATAATAATGCCCCCGCTCTATAATAATGCCCCACGTCAATAATAATGCCCCCACTCTATAATGATGCCCCATGTCAATAATAATGCCCCCACTCCATAATAATGCCCCCACTATATAATAATGCCCCCACTCTATAATAATGTCCCTACTCTATAATAATGCCCCCACTCTATAATAATGCCCCATGTCAATAATAATGCCTCCACTCTATAATAATGCCCCCACTCTATAATAATGCCCCATGTCAATAATAATGCCCCCACTCTATATTAATGCCCCCACTCTATATTAATGCCCCCACTCTATAATGATGCCCCATGTCAATAATAATGCCCCCACTCCATAATAATGCCCCCACTATATAATAATGCCCCCACTCTATAATAATGTCCCTACTCTATAATAATGCCCCCACTCTATAATAATGCCCCATGTCAATAATAATGCCCCCACTCTATAATAATGCCCCATGTCAATAATAATGCCCCATGTCAATAATAATGCCCCCACTCTATAATAATGCCCCCACTCTATAATAATGCCCCCACTCTATAATAATGCCCCCACTCTATAATAATGTCCCTACTCTATAATAATGCCTCCACTCTATAATAATGCCCCCACTCTATAATAATGCCCCATGTCAATAATAATGTCCCCACTCTATAATAATGCCCCATGTCAATAATAATGCCCCCACTCTATAATAATGCCCCCGCTCTATAATAATGCCCCACGTCAATAATAATGCCCCCACTCTATAATGATGCCCCATGTCAATAATAATGCCCCCACTCCATAATAATGCCCCCACTATATAATAATGCCCCCACTCTATAATAATGTCCCTACTCTATAATAATGCCCCCACTCTATAATAATGCCCCATGTCAATAATAATGCCTCCACTCTATAATAATGCCCCCACTCTATAATAATGCCCCATGTCAATAATAATGCCCCCACTCTATATTAATGCCCCCACTCTATATTAATGCCCCCACTCTATAATGATGCCCCATGTCAATAATAATGCCCCCACTCCATAATAATGCCCCCACTATATAATAATGCCCCCACTCTATAATAATGTCCCTACTCTATAATAATGCCCCCACTCTATAATAATGCCCCATGTCAATAATAATGCCCCCACTCTATAATAATGCCCCATGTCAATAATAATGCCCCATGTCAATAATAATGCCCCCACTCTATAATAATGCCCCCACTCTATAATAATGCCCCATGTCAATAATAATGCCCCTACTCTATAATAATGTCCCTACTCTATAATAATGCCTCCACTCTATAATAATGCCCCCACTCTATAATAATGCCCCATGTCAATAATAATGTCCCCACTCTATAATAATGCCCCATGTCAATAATAATGCCCCCACTCTATAATAATGCCCCCGCTCTATAATAATGCCCCACGTCAATAATAATGCCCCCACTCTATAATGATGCCCCATGTCAATAATAATGCCCCCACTCCATAATAATGCCCCCACTATATAATAATGCCCCCACTCTATAATAATGTCCCTACTCTATAATAATGCCCCCACTCTATAATAATGCCCCATGTCAATAATAATGCCTCCACTCTATAATAATGCCCCCACTCTATAATAATGCCCCCACTCTATAATAATGCCCCATGTCAATAATAATGCCCCCACTCTATATTAATGCCCCCACTCTATATTAATGCCCCCACTCTATAATGATGCCCCATGTCAATAATAATGCCCCCACTCCATAATAATGCCCCCACTCCATAATAATGCCCCCACTCTATAATAATGTCCCTACTCTATAATAATGCCCCCACTCTATAATAATGCCCCATGTCAATAATAATGCCTCCACTCTATAATAAGGCCCCCACTCTATAATAATGCCCCCACTCTATAATAATGCCCCATGTCAATAATAATGCCCCCACTCTATATTAATGCCCCCACTCTATAATAATGCCCCATGTCAATAATAATGCCCCCACTCTATAATAATGCCCCATGTCAATAATAATGCCCCCACTCTATAATAATGCCCCATATCAATAATAATGCCCCCACTCTATAATAATGCCCCATGTCAATAATAATGCCCCCACTCTATAATAATGCCCCATGTCAATAATGTCCCTACTCTATAATAATGTCTCCACTCTATAATAATGCCCCCACTCTATAATAATGCCCCATATCAATAATAATGCCCCCACTCTATAATAATGCCCCCACTCTATAATAATGCCCCATGTCAATAATAATGCCCCTACTCTATAATAATGTCCCTACTCTATAATAATGCCTCCACTCTATAATAATGCCCCATATCAATAATAATGCCCCCACTCTATAATAATGCCCCATGTCAATAATAATGTCCCCACTCTATAATAATGCCCCATGTCAATAATAATGCCCCCACTCTATAATAATGCCCCCGCTCTATAATAATGCCCCACGTCAATAATAATGCCCCCACTCTATAATAATGTCCCTACTCTATAATAATGCCCCCACTCTATCATAATGCCCCATGTCAATAATAATGCCCCCACTCCATAATAATGCCCCCACTATTTAATAATGCCCCCACTCTATAATAATGTCCCTACTCTATAATAATGCCCCATATCAATAATAATGCCCCCACTCTATAATAATGCCCCCACTCTATAATAATGCCCCCACTCTATAATAATGCCCCATGTCAATAATAATGCCCCCACTCTATAATAATGCCCCATGTCAATAATAATGCCCCCACTCTATAATGCCCCATGTCAATAATAATGCCCCCACTCTATAATAATGCCCCCACTCTATAATAATGTCCCTACTCTATAATAATGTCCCCACTCTATAATAATGCCCCCACTCTATAATAATGCCCCATGTCAATAATAATGCCCCCACTCTATAATAATGCCCCATGTCAATAATACCCCCACTCTATAATAATGCCCCCACTCTATAATAATGTCCCTACTCTATAATAATGCCCCATGTCAATAATAATACCCCCACTCTATAATAATGCCCCCACTCTATAATAATGTCCCTACTCTATAATAATGCCCCCACTCTATAATAATGCCCCATGTCAATAATAATGCCCCCACTCTATAATAATGTCCCCACTCTATAATAATGTCCCTACTCTATAATAATGTCCCTACTCTATAATAATGCCCCCACTCTATAATAATGTCTCCACTCTATAATAATGCCCCCACTCTATAATAATGCCCCATGTCAATAATAATGCCTCCACTCTATAATAATGCCCCCACTCTATAATAATGCCCCATGTCAATAATAATGCCCCCACTCTATAATAATGCCCCCACTCTATAATAATGCCCCCACTCTATAATAATGCCCCATGTCAATAATAATGCCCCCACTCTATAATAATGCCCCATGTCAATAATAATGCCCCCACTCTATAATAATGCCCCCACTCTATAATAATGCCCCATGTCAATAATAATGTCCCCACTCTATAATAATGCCCCCACTCTATAATAATGCCTCCACTCTATAATAATGCCCCCACTTTATAATAATGCTCCCACTCTATAATAATGCCCCCACTCTATAATAATGTCCCCACTCTATAATAATGCCCCATGTCAATAATAATGTCCCCACTCTATAATAATGCTCCTAGGCCTAGCCAATAATAATACCTCTGTTTAATAATAATGCCTCTGCTCAATTTTTACACTGCTAGTCAATAATAATGGGAATCACAGAAGGCAGAGAAAATCCTAATTACCTCAAAAACTTCTTCACAAAATAGGATTAAAATAGGATTAAAAAATAAGCTTTATCGATTTACATTAAAACCAGAGCAATTTGGCAATTAGTGCCGGCTAAAGATACAACATTGACGAGAGGGGAGCCCAGGTACGAACACGTCCCACCGATATCTCCTTAGAGCAGGGATTCTTACCTCCAAAAATGAAGCTAAACTTAAAGGGGTTGTCCCGCGCCGAAACGGGTTTTTTTTTTTTTCAACCCCCCCCCCGTTCGGCGCGAGACAACCCCGATGCAGGGAGGTAAAGAAAGCTCACCGGAGCGCTTACCTGAATCCCCGCGCTCCGGTGACTTCTCTACTCACCGCTGAAGATGGCCTCTTCCTCCGTGGACCGCAGCTCTTCTGTGCGGTCCACTGCCGATTCCAGCCTCCTGATTGGCTGGAATCGGCACGTGACGGGGCGGAGCTACACGGAGCTACACGGAGCCCCATAGAAGACTGCAGAAGACCCGGACTGCGCAAGCGCGGCTAATTTGGCCATCGGAGGGCGAAAATTAGTCGGCACCATGGAGACGAGGACGCCAGCAACGGAACAGGTAAGTATAAAACTTTTTATAACTTCTGCATGGCTCATAATTAATGCACAATGTACATTACAAAGTGCATTATTATGGCCATGCAGAAGTGTACAGACCCACTTGCTGCCTCGGGACAACCCCTTTAAGAAAGGCGTCTTCAGCGAAAGGCAGTCACCAGAAATGCTGCGGCCTCAGGGGTCTCATCCCAAGAGAAAAGCAGTTAAGGTGAAAAGGTGGAAGAAAATCTATTATGACCGCAGAGGCATCAGATATTGTGGCTCCCAAAGGCCACTTCACTAGATTCCTCTAGATTCTAGGTGGATACAAGCTGCTAGCCAGGCTGAGTAATGCCATAGCATGACCCACCTCGCCAAGTGCCACCATATATCTATAGACCCTCATCCTCCATGCAGACCCAAAGTGAGTGCCAGCCCAATGGATGCTAACTAGGCATGACGCTCACAGATGGGCTCCAATATTATGTCAAAGACTCTAGCTATGGTGGCTGATCTGATTACTGGCCAGACTTAGCACTGACTTAGAATAGCCCATCTATAAGATATCTGGCGTCTATGGATTTACTCTAAATCATCAGTGGAAACCCAGACTGAGTGCCAGCCAAAAATGGGTACTTACTGTGCGCAACACCCACAAATGGATTCCAACTAGAGATGAGCGAGCATTGTCCTTAGCGAGTACCTGCCCGCTTGGAAGAAAAGATTTGGGTTCCGGCGGGGGAGAGCGGTGAGTTGCGGGAGTGAGCAGGGGAGACCAGGGGAAGAGAGGGAGAGAGAGATCTCCCCTCCGCCTCCCCCCCCCCCCCCCCCCTCCCGCAACTCACCGCTCTTCCCCGCCGGCACCCGAACCTTTTCTTCCGAGCGGGCAGGTACTCGCTAAGGACAATGCTCGCTCGAGTAATTGCCCTTAGCGAGTATGCTCGCTCATCTCTAATTCCAACACATAAAATAGGATATTTGTGCGTTTCTAAGATGCGGATACTCATTCATCAGGAGTCTAAAGGACCATTTACACGCAATGATTATCGCTCAAAATTTGTTCAAATGACTGAAAGTGGGCAGTAATCGTTACGTGTAAACGCGCAGCCATCAGGCACTATTCGTTCACTTGTCACTTATTGCTGAGTTTCAGCCAGTTTAAAAATAGTCATTAGGTAGTTCACTATTCATTTCCTTTAAATGGCATTCATTCAGTCTTTAAAAGACTGAAAGACTTGAGTGGAGGGGTGATTGTTTGCCCTGCTAAAAGACAATAAATACGTGTTTACTCAGCAGAAGACAAGGGATTTCCTTCCCACTAAATTAAAAACCTGCCGGCCAGAGATTCCTCGCATAAACACTTGCCCACCTGAGCAAACAACATATTCAGTGTTTACTTAAGCTAATGTCCTGTCTATTGGTAGCAGGTAAGTCTGATAGACAGGACACTTTGACTCTCTATGTTGCTGGTTATCCGGGCAGTCACAATGATCTACTAAGCTTTTGTTCACTCCGTCTATTCAGCCAGATGTCGGGGCATGAAGATTGACTTACTAAGCTTTAGTGCACCCTGCCAGCTAATAGAACAGATAGCATTATCTTCTCTACCTAGCTTTAGACTCCTGATGAAAGAGTATTTATCCGCATTTTAGAAACACGTTGAGTCTTATTTAATGCGCTGGAATCCATTGGTGGGCGTTACGCACTGTCAGCATCTATTTTGGCTGGCAGTGACTTTGGTTTTCCACTAAGGATTTAGATCAAGTCCGTGGATACATGGTGGTATTCTGAACCTTTTATAACACGTTGGACTCCATTTGTGAGTGTTATGCACAGTAAGTATCCATAGACACCAGGTATCTTATAGATGGGCTATGCTAAGTCAGTGCTAAGTCTGGCCAGTAATCAGATCAGCCACCATAGCTAGAGTCGTTGACATAATATTGGAGCCCATCTGTGAGCGTCATGCCTAGTTAGTATCCATTGGGCTGGCACTCACTTTGGGTCTGCATGGAGGATGAGGGTCTATAGATATATGGTGGCACTTTGCGAGGTGGGTCATGCTATGGCATTACTCAGCCTGGTAGCAGCTTGTATCCACCAAGAATCTAGAGGAATCTAGTGAAGTAGCCTTTGGGAGCCACAATATCTGATGCCTCTGCGGTCATAATAGATTTTCTTCCACCTTTTCACCTTTACTGATTTTCTCTTGGGATGAGACCCCTGAGGCCGCAGCATTTCTGGTGACTGCCTTTCGCTGAAGGGGCCTCTCCTAAGTGTAGCATCATTTTTGGAGGTAAGAATCCCTGCTCTAAGGGGATATCGGTGGACGCGTCCGTACCTGGGCTCCCCTCTCCTCAGTCTGGCACTAATTGCCAACTTGCTCAGTTCAGTCGAAGTCGATAAAGGTTGTTTTTTATTCCTATTTTGTGAAGAAATGCTCAATAATAATGCTTCGAGTCAATAACAACGCCCGCAGTCTATAATACTGTCCCTGCTCAATGCATTATGGACTAGGAGCATTATTAGTGAGCAGGGGCATGGTTATAGAGCGGGGGGATTATTATGGACTAGAAGCAATATTAATGAGCGGGGGCATTATTATTGACCAGCAGCATTGTTATTGACTACGGGCATTATTATAGCGTGGCTGAATTATTATTTACGAGCAGAGACATCGCTATTGACTAGGAGCATTATAATTGAGCAGCGGCATTATTATAGACCGTGGGCATTATTATTGACCAGCAGCACTATTATTGAGCAGGAGAATTATTATAGATTGGATCATTGTTATTAATAGACTGTTGGCATTATTATGGACAAGGAGCATTATTATGGAACATGGGTATTATTATTGACCAGTGGCATGGTTATAGAGTGGGGGCATTATTACTGACTAGTAGTATTACTTTTGACGAGGAGCTTTATAATTGAGATGGGGCATTGTTATAGATCGTAGGCATTATTATTGAGCAGCGGCGTTTTTACTGACTAAGAGCATCATAATTGACTAGAGGCATTATTATTGACCAGCGGTATTATTATAGAGTGGGCGCGTTATTATTGACGAGGAGCATTTATATTAAGCAGGTGCATTACTATTGACTAGAAGCATTAATATTGACTTTGGACATTATACGAGTGGGGGCGTTATTACTGACTAGGATTATTACTATTGCTAGGCGCATTTTTATTGACTAGAGCATTATTACTCATCGGGGGCATTGTTATTGAGCATTATAAGAGAGCGAGACATTATTTTTGAGTGAGGGCATTATTACTGAGGGGGTAATGCTTGGGGTATTATTAGTAAGCGGGGTAGGGGTGGGGCACAAATAATACTGTGAGGGGGCACAAAGGGTGGGCTTTAACATTAAAGGGGTATAGCCTAATGTAGAACATTTGCCCCACTGCATGAACTGTCCCTATTCTCATTGCTGGGGGTGTGGCCAAACATACAATCCGCATTGAAGGGGATCGTCCTGGTCGGGGATTTCTATTAAAACTTTTTATTCTTTTGGTAAGATTTCAAATTTCAGAAAAACACCAAAAAAAAAAAAAAAAGCAAATGGAACAAAAAGAAGTGGTGCGCGTGAAGGGTTAAAGAGCCGGCGTGGTGACGGTGCCTGGGCAGCGCTGTGTGCGCCTCCCCCCAGCCCCGCTCTTCGCAGACGCTCCCTTATGAGCAGGCACTCCACTAGTGTGCAGGAGAATGCAGGGCTGACTCCACAGGCAGCAGCACTCACACTCCGGGGAGGGAGCCTATAAAGGAGAGCCGCGCACACAGGATGACACACGACTGAGGACCCTGCTGCTCCCCGGATCCGTGCAGGTAAGAGGCGCTGGGGCGGCTGCGCCCTGGACACCCCTCATTGTGCTGGGGGAGGACTACAAGCTCCAGCCTGCCTTGGGACACTTCTCTGCAGTCTCCTGCATGGCTCCGCTAACTTCAATGCCTCCTAAGCACTGGATTAACCCCTGCGTGGCTCCACTAACTTCAATGCTTTCTAGGCGCTGGATTAACCCCTGCTTCACTGGCTTGGCTCCACTAACTTTCTGCCCACTACCTGTAACCCCTGCATGGTTTCACTAACTTCAATGCAGCCCTCGTTTATATTGGATTAACCCTCTACTTGCTGCACTCTAACTATACATTGGATTAACCCCTACATGGCTCCACTAACTTCAATGCTTCCTTTACATTGGATTAACCTCTCCATCACTGCCATGGCTTCACCAACTTTCTATACACTGCATGTAACCCTTCACTAACCACAATGCAACCCCCCTATACCTTGGATTAACCCTCTACTAGCCACACTCTTCCTATACACTGTGTTACCAAGCAGAGGGATCACTAATGTCCATCAGTCCCTCTTATAAAGGACTTTTAAAGCCAGGAGACCACACATGGCTTTACTAACTCCAGGCTTCCTGTGTAAAGGGTTAACCCTTTATCCACACATAGCTGCACTATTCCTATACATTGTGTGAATTTAACCCCCTGCATACCACATATGGGTGGACTAAAGCTACTATACACTGTTTAACATTTGTAGGGGTTCACTTAATTTCATATGTATCTCTTCTATAAACTTGCTTTAATCCCTGCACTGATTACTATACATTGTATTAACCCCTTAATGCAGTGCATGCCTGTACTGTCCTTCGCACTCTTCCTATGCATTGTATTAACCCCTACATACCACACATTAAGTTTAACCTTTGCATTGGAGGCAGGGGTTCCCCTACTTTTCTCTAACTTCTGTACATTGTACTATCTCCACTGCACACTCTATATGTTGTATTAACCCCTGATGGGCAGGCATGTGAGTTCATCAACTTCTGTGCAAGCTCCTTATGCATCCCTTGGGCCTCATTCACACGGGCGTATGCATATTCTGTTTGTAAGCTACACAGCGTTGTTACTTTGTGTGTATATGCATTTTTTTTCTGCGCACGTGTTGCATCCGTATTCATGGCTTTTTTTTTTTTTTTTTTTTTTTTTACATGTACAAGCGGGCCAAATTTGTTACCTTTTTTTTCACCCTGTCACCTAGCAACATATGCAAAAAAAAAAAAAAAAACACAGCCAATATGCGAGTTGGCTATGTAGTTTGTGCACCCAATAGACCTGAATGGGCCCTTTGCATACCTAGGACATGCGGCAATCTTTTTCACATGCATGTTTGAATACCCCAATGCAAGTCAGTGGGGCTTATGCTGTCTTTCTACACACGTGTATGAAAAAGGAGGGCGTGATACGGCCTGAAAACACGTCCATGACTGAGCCCTTGCGATCATAGTTCTTCTACCTTCCATGGACTACATTAACCCCTACATGTCTTCATTAGCATTAATTCACGTTTTAATATATATTGCAATTAACTCCTTAGCACCTCGCATGTCTATCTCCCCTCTTCTCTACATTACATTTAACCCTGCTAGCTCCCATAGATTCCTCCTATACACTACATCAGGGGTGTCAAACTCATTTTCACCGAGGGCCACATCAGGCTTATGGGGACCTTCAAAGGGCCGATTGTAAGACAGTACAGTAAGGGTCCGTTCACACCAGCGTATTTGCGTACATAATATGCAGTGAATAGAAACCATTGATCTCAGTAATTTCATTCATATGATGCATATTTTCACACAGCAGGACCTACTACGCACCCCAATAGGCCATTGAAGTGAATACGTGGCGAATGCGCAGGAAACCGATGTATTCACTGCATATTTGCGCACCATTTCAGTGGGCCCACCTGCGTTCTTTTCTGCATGCCCAAATACGTAAGCATAAGCGGTTTTTGATTGCGCAAATACATAGCGTATTTGTGCGACCAAAATGCAATTACACCCGTGTGAACGAGCTCTAATAGTGACCCTTATAGTGGTCGCAGTAGTCATAGTGACCCCTATAGTGGTCGCAGTAGTCATAGTGGTCGCAGTAGTCATAGTGACCCCTATAGTGGTCGCAGTAGTCATAGTGACCCCTATAGTGGTCGCAGTAATAATAATGACTCTCATAGTGGCCCCAGTAAAAATATTGCCCGCCACAGTGGTCCAATTAGTAATAGCGATCCCCACAGTGGCCCCAGTAGTAACAGGGTATCCCACAGTAATATTAACCTCCTCCCAGCAGCAATATAACCCCCACCCACCCAGCAGCAATATTACCCCTTCCCCCCCGCACCAATATTAACCCCCTCCCAGCAACAGTATTAACCCCCACCCACCCAGCAGCAATATTAACCCCCTCCCAGCAATATTAACCCCCACCAGCAATATTACCACCCCACCCCCGCAGCAATATTAACCCTCTCCCAGCAGCAATATTAACCCCCCATCCCCTTCCCAACCCGGCAGCAATATTAACCCCCTGCCAGCAGCAATATTAACCCCCCACCGAGCAACAATATTATTCCCCCACACCCAGCAACAATATTAACCCTCCCAGCAATATTAACCCCTCCCCCCGCAGAAATATTAACCCCCTCCCAGCAACAGTATTAACCCCCTGCCAGCAGCAATATTAACCCCTCCCAGCAGCAATATTAACCCCCCCCCCCAACACATCAGCTATATTTACCCCCTCACCCCCCCCAACACACCAGCAATATTAACCCCCTCACCCCCGGCAGCAATCTGCAATATTAACCTCATCCCAGCAACAACAATATTAACTCCCCACCCCCCAGCAGCAATATTAACTTCCCCCTTCCCCAGCCATATGCTTACCTCCTCCTTGCTGTCAGCGCTGCTCCTCCTCCGATCGTGGTGAGCCCGGGTGGCATATTGTCTTTTTCCACAAGACTTCTGCACTATTGAGCAATTCCAGCAACCTGATTGGTTGCTTGGTGAATCAGCGAACCCAAACAACCAATCACTGTGAATCAGCCAACCCAGACAACCAATCAGGTTGCTGGAATTGCTCAATAGTGCAAAAGCCTTGTGGAAAAAGTTCCTATGCGCCCGGGTGCAGCACGGCACGCTTTCTCCCTGAGTCCTCTCCTGCGGAACTGAAGAGCAGGGGACTGGGGAGAAGGATTCTGTCAGAGTGTGCGCTAGGATCAGCGCTGTCAGTGTGATTACAAGTGGGGAGCTGCGGCACCCCAGCTGCTAATCACTACAGTGGTGAGCGGCCGTCGGCATGCCGCGGGCCACATAACATGAGGCAGCGGGCCGGATTCGGCCCGCGGGCCTTGTGTTTGACACATGTGCACTACATTTACCCCCTATAGGGCACATAGCAGCTGTATGCATTGGAGGTAGGAGACACCAGCCATGACCTGTGTATTTCCTTATGTCTGGGGGTGTTTTGAGTGTTAGTAAATATCACTTGCAACTTTGTATCCAGTTGTTGCCATTCATGTTGCACTGATGTGACTTCTTAGGACTCTGAACCTATACAATATTTATTCTGGTTTCATAATAACCTGGCATCCATAAATTATTAACTATAGACCGTTCTTGTCCTCGGAGTACCTGGCAGGGAATAACGGTTAATAACCCCAAAAGTTGTCTCGGCTCAGCCGGGTTCATGCGTTCACAGCTGTTGCCGCTTCCAGCAAGTTGGAGCTGACTAGTTGCGTCCACATCTGTACTAAACGTTCCGCTCTTCTGGCTTGAAAAACAAAGTGGGATCTGCCTTCTGATGGACCCAAAGGGTGTAGAATGGCCTTTATTGACTATAATGGGGTCTGTCCAGCTTCCGTTATGCCCTTCGAATGTTTCACGACAGAAGCAACACAGCGTTCTGCGTTACATCGTATGGGAGTGTTAGACTATCTATGCCAGAGGCCCCAAACAGCTGTGAGGCTATTCCTTGCATTGGACATTGGGGTATGTTCACACCTGCGTTCGGGGTCCTGTTTTCCTGTTCCGTTATGGAAGCAGGAAAGGGGAATCCCCTGGCCAAATGGATCAGTCTTATGATGGAACTGAACGGACCCCACCGACTAGAAGGGGTCACTTTGGTTTCCATTCGGCTGCCCAGCATTTTACCAGTTGAAAGTCCTTCATGCAGAACTTTTTCTTCTGGCATTTTATGCCGGATCTGCAGGGGAACTTCTGAATGCAGATGTGAACGTGGCCTAAAGGCCCATTTAGACAGGATTGTCACTCAAAAGCCACCTTTGAGTAATCGTTGCATCTAAACGCGCAGCCATCATTCACTGTTTGTTCACTGCTCATTTCTAGCCAGCAGGTGGTGCTGATGGCATTCTTTCAGCTGGTATCCCACTGGCAGTTCTCAGCGGGACACCAGCTGAAAGCTCAGAGAACAGTGCAGCTGTTTGAATATACAAAACAGCTGCTTTGTTCTCAGAGCTATCGCTGTGGTATCCCGCTCTGCCTGCATTAACTCTTTAGTTGCTAATTGGCTATTTAGTATTATGCAAAGAGGATTTCTCAAAACGGTCACTCAAACTACCGTTTGAGTGAATTTTGAGCGATTATGGTTCCATGTAAATGGGCCTTAAGCGGCACCATGTGTCTGGCAGTTAGCACCCATTATAGTCTGCTTTATATATTAAAGGGAACCTGCCACCAGCTATTGATCTCTATGGGAGTGCACATACCTTGCAGCTTTGCACGTTCCACACGCCAGCTCTTGGGAGTGACAATACAGACATTGGGAGGTGGGTAAGTATATAAAATACCTCCCCGGGCTCCTGAGAACCTGCCCCATGAGCATCATAATTTAGCTTATGGTTCTTAAAGACAGTGACAGGTTCTCTTTAAGGGGGGAGTCAAATGTGATTTCCATCAGTTAAATGGGGACCTTTCTCATGTATATAATATTTCTACAAGCTGCACCTCAATCTGCTGCAGTTTTCCACTCCATAACCTGCATAAACACATGTGGATTTTGGTGCAGAATCTTCTGTGTCTTAGTCTAAACTCGGCCCAATATTGCACTCGGCAGCAACCCTCGTTTTACCCACGGATCAAGGCAAGGTATTGCTTCTGTGAAATTCCAATCCCCTTATGCGGGTTTCATGGTAGCCATGCAATGTATTTAAGGTTCCATTGAAATCAATAGGAACGTGAATAAACTAGGACCCGAAAAGACTCTGCAGGCCGTGCTTTTTCTTCCGTCCAAAAGATGGAAAGCAGTTGGACCCAATTAGTCAGTGGGGTCCGTCAGGTGCTGTTCGGTTCCGTCCAGACACAACCGTTTGGCCATAGAGATTCCCCTTTCTTGCTCCCGAATGAAGCAGGAAACTGGAATCCCTAACAGATGTGAAACCGCTCTAAGGAGAGTTTGTATATCTGTTTGCGGCTTTCTAAAAAATGTCATCTGCCCCGCGTGATCCCGCTCTTCCCCAATAATTGTCTGTGACCAATCTGCCCAGAAAGGTCCTGGACTGTGGCCCACATATACCTCCGAAGACTCGCCTGACAATTGGGCCGTGTGAAAGGACCAATGATCGGCCGGCTAATTGGTGAACGTGACTATTTGCTGATTGGCAGTACCTTGAACAGAGATGTATAGCGGGTCTGTGAGGAGGAGCGATCCTACTGGTGATCATTCGTCACTAGAAGGTGATTCTCTGCACTGTTGATCAGCCTGCGGTCGGTCCGCGCTCGTTATGTCGGGCCACACATTGGGCTGCTCTAAAAGGCCCTTAATGCCATAGAGAGTGATCAGTTAAGGGGATGGGATAGGGAATGTGCGGTCAGATTAGGGGTATGTCATACAGGGTGCACGGTCCACAGGTTGGGGTATGTTTTCTGCTGCGGTTTGTTGCTGACACGCATGCAGAATCTGCCCCGTCAAGGGCAAAATCCGCTTGCAGAATTCTGATCTTGCCAATCACGCTTCCGCACGCGGATCTTTTCCATTGACAGGGCAAATTCTGCGTTCGGATCTGTACTAAAAGCTGTCAGGAAGCCCTGGGTTTTCCTGAAGTGTTGTAGGCGGAACGCGCCGTGGATAAATGGGTGCTGAATTCCTCCATGTGAACGTAGCAGTACAATAGCAACAGTGTCAATGGGATTCCTGGCTGGAGATCGACATGCGGTGCAGCATGGCAATTAGTTGCAGCAGATTTGTAGTTCGGATTCCATCTCTCTAAACAAGGGGGCGCTCTCTGCTTCAAGGTCCGTAGTAATAATCTACACCAAATAGTGTTGATTTTGCACTGCAGATCTGCTGCGGACTCCATATTCCACCCTGTTGGGCACACCCAAAAGGTGACGTTAGTCATTGGACCCCACTGACGACAGCGGGATGGATGACTCTCTAATGCATTTGGGAGCGGCTCAACCTTCCTGGACAGATGATATTTGGGGGGGGGAGAAGGATCGGGGATGGTACTTTTCAATATCTGATGCTATTGTTCCACATGAGATAAGCTGCTTACCTCCCTAAACACACGTTTGGCTCATGAATGAACGATCTGTTTACCCCGGATCACCCGTATGCACCAGTTGTTGAAGGTGTATGTGCAGCTTTAGGCCAGCCCTGTGGGGGGGTTGGGGTGGCTTCACATCTGCGCTCGGCTCTTCTTTCCTGCTCCGTTCATGGAGCAAGAAAGGGGAATCCGTGTGGCCGAATGGCTCCGTCTTGGGACGGAACCGAACAGCGCTGGACAGACCCCATTGTCTGTAATGGGGTCTTTCCACTCAGCTGCCCGGCTTTTAGCTGGAAGTAAAATTGCTGAAAGCAACGGGTTTTTCTTCCGGTATCTTGTGGGAGAACCTCCAAACAAAGGTCCCAGCGCAAGTGTGAACCCACCCTTAGGCCACTCTCACGGGTGTTTAATTACAGCATTTAGCGCAAATTGCACTAAGCCTCCTCCATTCATTTCAATGGGGCTTCTCAGACGAGCGTTTTAGCGCAGAGTTTCAAGCATTCGCTATATCGAACGCTGTATGTGCTATCATTTTTTTGGGGGGGTGTTGTAGCGCTTCTTAACAGACTGCATCGCCCATTGAAATGAGTGGGGTGAGTAAACTGCCGTAATGCGCGATGTACAGCGTCCACGCCACTTAAAAACACGGTAACAACATAAGCAAACTCTCACAACAATGCTGTACAAAGCAGCTCTGCCCGCAGTAAAAACACGAGGTGGAAAAACGCAGCATTTGTACAAACCCCTGCGGCCGCTCTCGCACACAGCGTTGGTAAAACAGCACTTTATCGCGACTTTGATTGGCATTTTTGACAGCGCTTTTTAACGCGCCCCATCATTGTGATGGGTGACGGGGTGTTAAAAAAAAAAAAAAAACTCACAAAAATAGAACAGACAGTGCCTGAAACGCGTGGCGTTACAAATGACACCTTTGCGCGCAGGTCTGCAAGGCCTTATCGAAGTCAATGGGAGTCTTGCACCCTGATTAGCGTGGCGCTCGGACGCCGGTGAGGGCAGCGCAGTCTGTAGCTGTTTCTACAGTTCAGGCGTTGGCCCGGGTTTGGTGTTGGATGATGATGTTGCTTATTTATTAGTAAATGGGATTCGCACCTTTGTTTTGAGTTTTTGGACTTTAGTGGTGATATAAAGAGCCCAAGAGCTGACAGTCGGCTTGCAGGATCATGATGTGGGCAGGGTGGGAGTTGTGCTTTCTGACCCTCCACTGGTTGTCTGTATAGTAAAGACCTTTGTGGTTAATTTCTTTTTTCCCCATCTCTTGAGTGGAGTTGAAATTGCCACGGCTGCAAGTAATTTGATCAGTCGCTGCGTTAACCAGTCCCCCCTCCTCCTCCTCGGCTGCTCTATGGCAAAACTTTGCAGGAGTCAAACTGCTGCACAACTTTCCAAATGAAGTGAATTGGCGATATGGCAAAGTAGGGCGCGTTCCTCTGTGTGGTGTTCTAATGATGTAGCAGAGCTGAGGTTGTCATTTAACCTTTTGGAGGCAATCAAGAGGATCTATAGAAGATGAGAAAGCGGCTCAGCTACATCTATGGCTTACTATAGTGCATTGGATGTAATGAGGAGTGAAAGGAGTGTTGGCCCTGCTGTAGCAATGCCCATAGGCAGGAGGGAGATGGATGCTTGGGGCACACAGAGATCTGGGGTGGACAACCACTTTGCCCACACATGACCAACCAAGTAAACTTCAATCGCCTACCTGCAGTGGTCAGTGGCCACATGAATCACTGGAAGGTCATGCGTCCGGCCACACCGTGAGTCTCCTCCCTTAGAGCCTGTTCACACAGCGTTCTTGTGCGTGGCTCCTGAGACGAAATCTAAGAGGGTAGTTCATACAATGTGAATTTTTTTCCGTGGGCGGATTTGAAACCTGTGTCATGGGGTAAAGAAGACGGATGTGTCGGCTCTTGCTGGGTTTTCACACAGAAACCGCTTGGTGATCTGCAGGCAGATTTGGCTCCCTTCATTCGATATGACTGGTATTGGATACCATATATGACATAAGTCTGTGGTTTTACCACTTAGACCCCCACTGATCCCAAGACTTGTTGTCCCATGTCCTCTCCTACGGACTTGCTGCACCCTCCAAGCCGCAGGGACTCCAGATTGAATGGCTAGGCGGTCGCACATACGCGGTGTTACTCCATTCATTTCAACAGGGTTGACAAAAATTGTATAGTACAAGCAGTCTGCTATCCCAGGGCAGTCCCACTGGGTACTGTTGTACCTTCATGCCACCAGAAGCTAGCAGTTTGACAGGGTTTAGATGAACGCCCCTGTCACACCCCTAGCTCCTGATTTGCTGCCGACCCAGCACCTAGCTGGGTATTTATTTTACTGATCTTGGAAGGATGAGTCAACCTTGAGTCGGCTACCTGAACCAAGGGGGGATTGAACTCGCAACCTTCAAGTCATAAGCGAGAGCTTAGGACTGCATTTCTGCTGCCTTAACTTGAGGCCAATCTCTGGCCAGAACATGCCATCTGCACTTCAGAAATATTGCTAAAACCCGGCCATTTTCACCATGGACACGCTAAAGACACTCGTTATCGCCTTCATCTATTCCCAATTGACTACTGCAACTCAATGCTCATTGGCCTTCTCCGCACCAGACTCTCCCCTCTCCAATCCATACTAAATGCGGCAGCCAGACTCTTCTTCCTGTCCAGCTGTTTCTCAGATGCCCCTGCACTATGCCAGTCCCTGCACTGGCTGCCCATACATTACAGAACTGAATTCAAACTCCTCACCCACAAAGCTCTCCATGGCGCCGTGCCACCGTACGTCGCTTCCCTCCTGTCTGTACATCACCCATCCTGCACGCTTCGCCCTGCTTACACTCTCAGACTAAACGCCCCTTGGACTCGTTCCTTACATGCTCGCCTGTAACACCTCTCCAGAGCAGCACCAGTCCTCTGGAACGCTCTACCCCAAAACATCCGGGCAATCCCCGATGCACAGAACTTCAGACGTGCCTTAAAAACGCACCTCTTCGGGGAGGCATCTACCCTGCCCCACCCTAGGGCTCCCCACATCTTCTATTATGCCTAACCTGTACATCTCCTCCGCTGTACCTGATGTGTCGCCCCCACCCTATTAGTTCCAAATAATTGAATACCCCATGTAAACGTCTGGTTTGTGCTCCCCGGGCGCTGAAAGCGCTGCGGAATAAGTGGGCGCTCTACAAATAAATCTCTTCATGCCTTGCCCTTAGTACTGATGGTGTATCGGGTCTCATGCCCGTGTGGTACACAAGTACCAGTATACATACAAACAGGCAGGTTAGTCGGCATAACGGACTATTTCCAACTGTCGGGGGCAAAAATAAGGTGCTGGTGCAGAACTCAGCAGACCCAATGGGTGAGAAGTAAAGGCTACATCTGGGACACGGGCATTGGGCCTGATCAGCCCTCTGCTGGTGGGAAGACTAATGTATCCAGTGCTGTTTGTATCTTATTGGTAACCAGGGTTACGTGCGGTCGGCCTTATTATTGGGACTTAAGTGTTTGTTTTGTTACCAAGTGTTTCAATAAACTTTGATATTTATTTCCTCTGTCGGGCGGCTGCAGACGAGTGTATTTGGCCCGTATTTGGCAGATGGCGCAAATGCTGATGCATGGCTTTCCTCCCCCCCCCCCCCCCCCCCTTCGGCCATATTTTTTAAAAAGCAGCATTACCCATTTCTTGCACATTTGCCTTTATATTCTTCACTATTGGGCAAATACAGATCAGTATCAGTTCAGTAAAGTGAAGGCCCTTTTAGATGGAACGATAATCGCGGAGTCCGGCCGCGAGGCAGCGAACAAGCGATATCCTTTACTTCTCATTTGTCCATTTTCTGCAGGCATAAACCCATCGTTATGTCGCTCCCGTATCGTTCGGGTTAATCGGCGCTCGTTCAGTCGCTCTCACTTGTACAGCGAATGTGACAGGCTGAATGATTCTCGTTTGACGGAGCCGGCGATGTATCTGCGGCCGAGAGAAGGAGCGAACGGACTGCGTTCTCTCAGAACCCAAACCGTATGGAGGCACATAGTGGTGACAGACTGACAACCTACAGATGTGATGTCATCCGAAACGCGTCCGGAATGCTCTACCATAGTAAGAGCTGGCTCACTCTGGCGTTGGCGCACTTTGGCGTATTTGCACATCAAATCATGGGGACTTTCTTCTTTTAAAAAACCGTTGGGAATACACGCAAAAAACACGCGGAGCCCTTATTGTGCTTGTTCTGGAGCATCACGTGTATTTCATGCGCCGGTTCTTTTTACGTGTTCTGTATGCCTGTTAACCATTGAGTGCCCGCTACACTTCGTTCGGCTTCGGTGTGTACCCTGGCTTGGGCATCTCCCGCTAAGCATTTCAGCAGCACAAATCGGAATTCAGGCTGATATTGTACCAAACCCTCAGCAGTGCAACTGGCCCTGCAAACTAGGAGGTCATTAGGGAACTGTTTTAAGAACTTCCAAAAAGTTTGTATCCCTTTTTGCTGAAAAAACTGCAACAAAAAACGCATCCCCCACTTTGCTTGGGTTGCCAGTCCTGATCACACAACCAGAGGGTTTGTTACAATGTATCAGTGGAGGGAGAAACTGCTTGGAGCCCAGGACAGAAATACTTGTGCTGCTGCATAGCTCAGTTTGCTATGTTGTACTAGACAATCCTCTGAGAACTAAACATTTGGGTTTTCTACAGGCTTCCATTCACTAACAGCAAGCGGAGATCTTGAAAATGCTGATTAAACACAAGTATATTAGAAAGTTGCAGGGATGATGTATCCAGTCGGCCGCATGATCCGCCTGGGATTCAACTTGCAACTTCCTTTGCTATAGAAGCCAGTGGGCTGTAACATTGATGGTAGTCCTCCCCCTCCCCCACTCCAGCCCATCCCCCAATAGTTAGAGCCACCAAGTGGTTACCTTACACTGTACTAGAACTCCTCTTCAGTTCAGGCCATTGCTTAATGGTGAATCTTTACTTTCCCCCATTGCATAAATCCCCCCCCCCCCCCCCCCCCCCCCCGTCATTACATATTCCAGGCTTGTTACATTAGCCGCGAGCGCGATCTCACAGCTGCGATCCCCAGAGCATATTTCTAGAATTACAATATTCCCCAAAAATCCGCTTTTCATCTATTCCGGACAGCGGTGGCCACAAAAAGAGGGAGTGTGGGGGATGGGACTGCAGATCCGTCATTGTATTCTGCTGGACACTCAGCCTTGTTCTTGCTACAAAGACTGTTTGTTCACTGCTAAACAGAAACCCAACTTTACCGCCTCCTGATGGGCAGATGTGCCGCTACGAGGAAAGAACACTGGTAGCCGGTAGACTGGTCACGGAGGACTGTGGGAAAGTGGTGTGACGACCCTCGTGGTAAGTGTGGATGGTTGTCGGACGCACAGAACCCAGAAATGGCTACGGAGGACTTACAGCGTGATGGACCACTTTTTTGCAAGTCGCGTCTAACTTTTTACCGAGTCATGTGACTAAAGGCTGGAGGTGCTTTTACATGGGCCGAGAATCGCTGTATGTGGATGAGCGATTGTTAATGTGCTTGTTCGAAAATTCCATCTTTATTCACTGAGATTTGGGAGCATACCCTTCATGGGACCTCCTGGGTGACCCCGGTATTTTCCTTCCTAGTCCACCTCCCCTCCCCCCCCCCCCCCTCATTACCAGCATACCCTTCATGGGGCCTCCTGGGTGACCCCGGTACTTTCCTTCCTAGTCCACCTCCCCTCCCCCCTCCTCATTACCAGCATACCCTTCATGGGGCCTCCTGGGTGACCCCGGTATTTTCCTTCCTAGTCCACCTCCCCTCCCCCCTCCTCATTACCAGCATACCCTTCATGGGGCCTCCTGGGTGACTCCGGTACTTTCCTTCCTAGTCCACCTCCCCACCTCCCCTCATTACCAGCATACCCTTCATGGGGCCTTCTGGGTGACCCCAGTATTTTCCTTCCTAGTCCACCTCCCCTCCCCCCTCCTCATTACCAGCATACCCTTCATGGGGCCTCCTGGGTGACCCCGGTACTTTCCTTCCTAGTCCACCTCCCCTCCCCCCTCCTCATTACCAGCATACCCTTCATGGGGCCTCCTGGGTGACCCTGGTACTTTCCTTCCTAGTCCACCTCCCCTCCCCCCTCCTCATTATCAGCATACCCTTCATGGGGCCTCCTGGGTGACCCCGGTATTTTCTTCCTAGTCCACCTCCTCTCCCCCCCCCCCTCCTCATTACCAGCATACCCTTCATGGGGCCTCCTGGGTGACCCCGGTATTTTCCTTCCTAGTCCACCTCCCCTCCACTCCCCTCATTACCAGCATACCCTTCATGGGGCCTCCTGGTGACCCCAGTATTTTCCTTCCTAGTCCACCTCCCCTCATTACCAGCATACCCTTCATGGGGCCTCCTGGGTGACCCCGGTACTTTCCTTCCTAGTCCACCTCCCCTCCCCCCTCCTCATTATCAGCATACCCTTCATGGGGCCTCCTGGGTGACCCCGGTATTTTCCTTCCTAGTCCACCTCCCCTCATTACCAGCATACCCTTCATGGGGCCTCCTGGGTGACCCCGGTACTTTCCTTCCTAGTCCACCTCCTCTCCCCCCCTCCTCATTACCAGCATACCCTTCATGGGCCTCCTGGGTGACCCCCGGTACTTTCCTTCCTAGTCTCTCCTCACATCTTACTCCCCTCATGGTGGGAAATTCTCTCCTAGCGGAGGATGTGACTAACTGGAAGAAGGTTGGGCAGAATACATCTTCTCCTTGCGGAGAGCACTGCCATGCTCCTCTGGGAAACTTAGTATGCAAATGCACAATGCCTGCGAGGCGCCACCTACTGGAAGGCAGATAAGTCACAGTCTGACCTGCGCAGCAGTCAGATGGGATGCTGTGAGTCATCGATGTGGTGACGGATTGTGGAAGTGTCGGCTCTGAGCAATCTCTGCCGACCGTCACAGATTGGTTCTGGCTAACAATAAGCCGGGGTTGGCGTCCGTCTTGTCTGTATTATGGGTGCAGCTTGTTCTGCCGCTAGGTGGGTAGGTAGGTTTGTAATGAAGAATGGGGAAGTGGTCGGCTCTGCCCTCAGATGAGTCGCCTGATCTGCTCATCTGTAGGGTTTGGCTTGACTCGGGGAGCGCCGCGTTGCACAATTGTGACTCCAGCCTTTTGACGTGACCCTCCAATCCTATCGAAGTCTGAAGTCTTTGAAGGACACTTTTAGCTTCATTCAGAATTTCCTACAAAACTCTCAAAAATGCTCACTTTTGTTCTTTGCATGAACCCGATCTACTTGTCCAGGATAATCCCAAGAGGAACAGTATGGGGGGGAGGGGGAGCAATGGCCAGATTTCCCATTCAGTTTGAGAAATGAGGCCCTATTTTTTTTTTTTTTTTTGAGTTGTTTTAATCTTGTCCATAACCATGTGGCTTGTCAGGGGTTAAAAGGTCCCTCCCTTTCATTGAGACCATGGTGGGAAGCTGGGTCTGTCTGTTGTGTAGGTCTTAAGGCCCATTTACACTAGATGATTCTCGCTAAAACTTTGCTCATCGGTGATCGTTTTAGCGATTATTGGTGCGTGCAAATGGGCACGGGGCACCTGCATGTTGGGCTCTTTTCGCTGATCGTTAAAATCAAGTGAGCTTTATTTTAGCAATCAGTTTTATCAGTCGTTCTGAGGGGGGGAGGTGCTGATAGCATTGTTATTGGCCATTGTTCATTGAAGGCTTCATTAACATACATAATTGGCATTGAAGTAGCTGAGAAGCCTTTACATTAGACCCATGTGATTGGTGATAAGGGATCAGTGAGACACCTCTTCTGTCCTGACTGATTAGACCACAGGAAATCCTGTAACGGTTTGGTGGGTGAATGTTAAATGTGTTTTGCCCAAAGAGAATTCTTCTCTGAATGTGCGTTATGTGACGGGGTTTCTTGCCGGAGGTCAGCTGCCAGTCATGATGAAGTGCGATAATCCGCTAAGTATTGGCAGAGGTTAGAGCCATGGGTGATGTCATCGTTGTAGGGAGTGATGTCACTAATGGGAGTGTCCAAGGACTGGCAGGGTTCTGAAGAGGCAACTGAATAGCATAGGTCGGGTTCTCGCATACCCAGCTTTTTTTTTTCTTTTCAGCACTGTAGTAAACTGGTGCCAGCACTAGTGGTCTACGAGACGGTTCACGGCGCTCATCGCGTCGGCTTTGATGCCTTCCTGCGCTAGACAGAAAAAAACTTCCTGTTTGGCTATGGCCATTGGAACGGGACACAACCAGTGTTTATAAAGCAAGCCACAAAGGGTGCGATCCCTTTGTTACACTGAAGTATTTAAAGATAGGATGCCTTGTATTGTCCATCAGCCTTTCTGAGGCGCATGGCATGATATTGGGAAGAAGCTGGCAAGAACCAGCCAACTACCGTATGTGTGTAGGCGGTGTGATGACTCTTCACCCGATAGATGTTGGAGGACAGAAGGTTCAGGCAAGTTCAATTTCCACACCTGATTATTTTGTTCTTACTGGAGATAAGCCGCTGCCAGAGCTGTCTGATGGCGGCAGCCTTCTCTACTCTACATATGGAGATCACATGGCCACTTGGTCGAATCAAGCCCTCAGGTTTATGGGGGAATCTACAGAAGTGACTAGGACAAATGCAAGTTCACCCAATGTTGACGTTGTATGGGCACCTTTACTGTATCTCCGTATGCCTTTGAACAAAAAACAACCCCCATTCTGATTCGATGCCCAGTGGCTCCAGCCAAACCCAGCCGTATTGGTCAAGAGGAGGCTATGCCTTATGTGCCGTTATCCTGCCTTAGAGGCGATGTATAAGGAGTCCTGTGGACGATGCCATGACGGGTTGCTCTACTTGTATCATCAGCGCTGTGCTACCCTAGAAGCATTGAATGAGACCCTACACAGCGGGAATCTGAATGATTATTGTCCAGTGGGAATGCAGGGATCGACTGAGCGACTGATGGGGATTCATTCTGTGTGCAGAAAACGGAATGATAGATGGGCGCGGGCAAACAGGCAGTCATTCACTTATAAACCACTGCCTGTTTATTGTGAATGGAGGTGGGTGGGCCGGTACGATCTCCAACCCGCTCCACCTCCATTCACTAAAAGCACAGGAACACTTATTGCAGGGACGACCAGTCGGGCATCTCCACCCAGCAGGTCATCCTGTGTAAAAAGGCCCTTACTCTCTGGTTGACGGAGCTGTTCATGGTCTAAAAAATTCCCTGCTGACTTATAAGATTCACCATCCGTGGCCACTACATGCTACCTGACCTGTGGCCTCCCTGGAACACTTCATGCATCATGGCCTTACAATCTGCAATGGGGCAGCAGATGATACCCCGGAGCAGGGCCAGATTATAGGGCGGGTGAAAGGACAATTGCCCATGAGCCTCCATTACTTGGATACTGTTGAGATCTGGAATCCTGATAAGTTGCAGCTGCACTTCCTTTCCAATGTACCAGCTTTAATAAATCCCCTCTCCCCCATAGCAAATGCATCTTAAAATATTGGTTTTTTTTTTTTTTTTTTAAATCTTAAAATTAAAAAAAAAGTATTAAAGTTTTTGACAAACTTTCTTCCCAGCAGCGGCTTTTCCCACACTTTCTGCTGCTTGCGCTATCGCAGACCGCTGCTCGTGTCCTGTCTGCACAATCCGTGAGCCTCTTTGCAGCTTCTAGTCTTGGCTCTCCCGTGTGGGCCCGAATACTAGATGCCCCCCGCTGTTTATGGCCCCTGTTCAACATGTAAGATATCGGTTTATGGGGGGTGAAAACTCGTAAAACTGTTGCCAGGGTTCAGCAGACTGTAGGGGAATTGTGCGAACTACATCCCTGCTATTCTGGTAAATGGGAACATTCTGATTGACAGACCTCCAGGTGGGCGCTGTGCAGGACCCTCATCTGAAATATTTACTATATGTAGACTAGGGATTGCTACGAGAAGCTCCGGCATATTTCATCCTTGGAAGAACAGTGTAGTAGCGGCTGTCCGTCATGCAGAACCGTGGATTACCAGAGAGGACTGTCCCATAGAGCATCTCTGGAGGATGTGAAGTCGTGAGTTCAATGGGTACCGTGTAATACTTCGCTTCTCCTGTGGGGACACTGCAGGGGGACTGAACACTTGTGTCCAAGCTTCCTCAGAGTATAGAGGATTGCTAGAGATCACAGCAGCAGGATATGTTGTAATCTGCTTATTTTTGAAGGCTTCTTGAAAAAAAAAAAAACTGAAGCAAAGCTAAACTTTAGAATGGGAGGAATAACTTTCTGCTGCACTAGTTGTTCCAATTAAACAACTGAATTGACGCAAACAAAGTATTTAAATCAATGGGGGGGGGGGGGGGACAGATCTGTTTTTTTTGAAGCAGACAAACTGAACAGAGAAACCGAAATCTAAAAGGCCAGTAAAGTAAGTGTGAACAAACCCTAATAAGGGCCCATTTACGTAGGCCCAGTATTGTGAAGAGCACCCATCAAGATGTCATTGGGTGTTCATTCACTGCTGTTCGCTCTATGGTCCTCAAAGCCAGTCTGCCGTGTGCGATCACTGGTCAGCTGTACATTATCCTGTTCACACGGGAAGCTGTAGATGCGTTTATTGGTCTGCTGGTCTTCTGCACCCCTATATGATGCAATTATTGGGGAAACCTCTGGACAAATGTTCGTGCCCAATAATCTGCCCCTGTAATGCACCTTAAGGCTTGCTCCACAGCCGCTCTGCCCGTCCTGGCTGCCGCTGGCACATTTTACTGTGTTGTGTTTGAATGCGCGGTACAGTGTATCCCAGCGCTATTTAACATCCCCATCATTGTGGTGGGTGATGAGGTGTGCTAAACGCGAAAACGCACAAGTAGAGCAGACGGCGCTCAAAGTGCAGCGTTAGAAATGTCGCATTCTCACTCTGGTCTGCAAGGCCCCGTTGAAATCAACCGTTTTACTGCGGTGCTTGGGACGCCCCACTAAAAAACGGAGTGTGAAGGCGGCCTTAAAGTGAGTGGACCTGCTGTGGGTTACCTCTATTTTTTGGGGGGCGGGGTACTCCAATATTTCCTCTTTGTGGAAAGCTCAGCAGAGGAGGAAGGCCCCCTGTCCACGGCTGAGGTGGAATATCAGTAGGGCAGGAGGGGGAGCGCTGTCAGGTCTCCGGTGAGCCTATCTAATAGATGGGCTCCCCGCCTGGAATCGCAGCATGCCGCGTTTTATATCCTCCGAGCAGAGAATCGCTAGGCTTCTTCACTTGCTGACGCCGGCACTGCGCTTTTTATAGTCATGTTATGGAAAGCTTCAGAAAGTGTGATCTGCGGGCAGTTTATCACCTGCGGATCATCGGCCGTGGGCAGGCAGCCTTAGGGGGGCTTCACAGCTGCACTTGGGTTTCCATTTTCCTGTTGCATTTGGGGAGCCAGAAAGGAGATTTCCCGAGCGGAATAGCGGTCTCATGATGGGACTGAACTTCGCCAAACGCACCCCGTTTACTATAATGGAGTCCGCGTGTTTTCTGCTCAGCTGCCTGGCTTTTTGCCAGAAGAAAACTTTGTGTTTTTTTTAATTTATGTTTAAACCAGATGCCAAATCATGTTTTTGCTGATATTTTTGATAAACTGCAGAAAAAAAGTGCAAAAAAAAACAAAAAACTATTGGACACAGTAAAAAAAAGTCTATAAAATTTTTTCTTCTCTTCCCCTTGTTTTGAGCATTAAGTCCATCTAGATGGAGATAAATGATGGGTGGATGGTGGAGACAGAGGAAGGAATAATTTGTATTCTGGGCAGAGTAAAGGAATTAAAGGGCCCCCTCCCCCTTCCCGGCTGCCGCCTCACACAGGGAGCTTTTGTTCAGTTTACACTGTAGACCTAAATGACTCCTTCCACTTTCACAAGTTTGTGTCACTTTGCCTTTTGTTCCTGGGCTATAATACAACAGGGTCTTGTTATCTCCTGGGTGCTGAGGGGGAGCCCCCCCCCCCCCAGGGGGAGCCCCCCCCCCTAATAGAGCGCAGACAGTGAGGCCGACCCCTGTGGTGTCTGACACCAGGCTGGATACAGATGGGTTTGTCCAATGACCTGACCTAAAGTGGTTTGCTGGGGCTAAAAATGGAGTAACATTGACCACTTCCCTATCCCAGTGGCCGTCGCACAGAACCCGGAAGACGCGGCGGACGGTCACGTGCCGTACATTGTGCACCGGACCGCTCAGCCACTTGCAGGCTTCAGCGAAGATTCTTCTATGACTGCTGAAGCCTTCGAGTGGCTACATGTAAAATCTAACACACGTGATTGCCCGCCGCTGCTTCAGTGTTCCATGCAGCGGCCACTGGGGAGCCGCCAGGATCGGGGAGTATTCAAGATTTCTTCATTTTAAAGCCCGTAGAACTATAATCTCCCTGAAGACGCCTCTAAGGCGGCTACACATGGGACAAATAGTCGCTGATAGAATAAATGTAAGCGATAGCTCCATGTAAACATGGCCACCAACCAGATGGCAACTGGGAATTTGTTCACCAATCACTTTCAGCTCCCTTTTAAAAAAAAAATGCTGTTTGATTGGCTCATCTGGTGTAAACTGATAATCATTACAAAAAATACCCAACATTTACCCGATGGGTAATATCCCCTAAAATATCATCTAAATCAGAGGCGTAAGTATATGGGGTGCAGAGGGTGCGGTCGCACCTGGGTCCAGGAACCTTAGGGGCCCATAAACACTATCTTCCCCATATTGCAAAGCTATACTATCAATGAAGCTTTATAGTTGGGGGCCCAGTTCCAGATTTTGCGCTGGGGCCCGGCAGCTTCAAGTTGCACCTCTGGTCTAGATACTTATATTCAAAAAAGATAGAGCGCCTCAAATGATATTTAAAATAAAGGGGCAAATGGTGGCAATGAGGTGTGAGCAGCAGTCAGTATCATGTGTGTAATTGTGCATATACACACACTAAAGGCCCGTTTATACACGGCGATCACTGAAAGACACAATGCGCCTTATCAGGAGTTCAGAGGGATACAGCTGATACTATTGTTTCAGCTGTATTCTGCTTCGTGAACACAGCGGTCCAGCTGTGTTCTGCATCCCCCGCTCTGAGAGCTCGGCTGTATAAGCGGCCCCGCTTGTCTTCTGTATACACGGCTCAGAGCGCAAAGTGATCGCTCAACGTTTGAGCAATCAAATTGCGCAGTAAAGGCGCACAACGGTTATCGCACAAAAGACCTCTTGAGCGATAATCGTGTCTAAACCAGGCTTGAAGCATCGGCCCGGGTGGCCAACTTCCAAAGCCTATATGGAAATTAACAAGTCAGCACCACCAAACCCTATTAAAATGTAACCTATAGCCCCCCCCCCCCCCCCCCCCCCCCTCAACACGTTTCAGGGGGAACAAAAAACAGGCCTGTGTTGGGCTTTATTCACACAAGTGTATATATGCAGCTTTTACCCACGTAAATATGTCTGCCATCTGAATAAATGCATTTTTTTTCAGATGGCCGGTGTAATTTCGCGGGTAAATAGCTGCATATAGACCTATTTTTGATCATTTCGTTTTCCCACTTAATGCTCATTGGTTCCTGGAAAAAAAGCACCTACATGCGATGATCCTCGGCGTAACAGTCCCTGCTGGTCTTCGAAAGAACACTTGTGGCTGGTTCTTGTCTCTGAAGCTGCAGCGCCGCTTGTCTCGCTGGTTTAACGAGGGACTGCAGCAGCAAACTTTCAGTGAACTCTGTGACCAATGAGCTCGGGCCGGGGAGGGGTCAGAACGTCAAATATAGGCCTGCCAAAAAACTTCACACCCCCTAACTAGTTACAGAAATGACTATATATACCGGTCTGCTGCAGCCAATGAAGGCACTCGGCAATCATCACTGTGCGCTGTCATTGGCGACGGCAGCTTGTTTGTAGACTGGCCTGGGCTGACTGCAGGTGAGCATCAACCCCTCTAAAGGGGCAATGCCAGATTTCCTAAATTTACACTGGTCATGAAGGCATAAAGAGGCTTGGTCTTTAAAGGGTTTAAACTCAAGTTGGGGGCAGCCAAAAGAAAAAATCAATACAAGCGAACTAATGGCAGCGTGGGTCCCATCATTGAGTGATGGGAAGTGTGACACCAGGAGAACTGCATGTGACCACTGATTGCCTAAAAGTGGCCAGCATGAGCCACGGGAGCTTCCATGCTGGGAGCGGTAAGTAATGTGGGGTGTCTTCGGATCGGGCTGGTTTTTGTGAAGGAGTGAAGAAGGAATGCCTGTTACATCCAACGAATGACTAGAATGGCTTCTGTCTTGGCCACTAGTGTTTTCCTGGATGGAATAGTGCAGCATGCCGCGTTGCCTCCAGGGTTTTAGGATGTATCTGCTCTGATGGGACCTTTGGTGCAGATATGACCCTGGCCTTTATGTCTTTAGTGCAGTCTTCTATATCCTGCGTCTGTATGTGTTGGAGGAGGATATAACCCGTGGATGGATCCTGTGAGTCATTTTCCATACTTGTTATCAGGGTGTTTCCATGGGGGACCCCCCCCCCCCCATCTGCCGCTGTATAACGCATTGTATAGAGCGCCACACCTGCATGTAGGAGCCCGGGGGTGTCCAGCTGCATCGCTGCCCTCGGCGGCTGTCAGTTCTTCACCTGTATCCGGGAGAACCTGCTGTGCTTTCCAGGAATAACACAATAATTTCCCTTAAGGCCTTTATGTGGAATCAAACGTTTTGATACATTGTTTCTGCGCTGGTACACTGTAACAATCAGCTTTGTACTGCTGATGTGTATAGATTGGTTACAATTGTGGCAACCCCTCAGCTGTGAGAAGTATTAGGTTCGCAGTGTGTGAGTGTAAACCGTATTAACTTTAGATGGTAGCCAGCAGAATTCTGAATGCAGCTTTGGGGGTGATTGGAGTAATTACATGACAAAATTAGTCTTTTATAGAATGTGGTTGGGAAGGAGGGTTTGAAGAGGTTTTCCATGACTAATATTGATGACTTGCGCGATCAATAGGGGTCCATCCCCAAGGATCTCCCCTTATCAGACGTTTTGAAGTGACTGTGGCGAACGCTGCTGTTACTCCGCTGCATACCAGGCACAGCACCATACATTTCTTGTGGCAGTACCTGGTACTGCAGCCGAGTCCTGTTCACTTCAATGGGACTGGGCTGCTCTCAAGCCATGAGACGAATGAAGGTGACATTGCTGGCCGGGAAAGAGGCTATGGTGCTCACATGATTGCTGTGATCTCTTCAGTCAGCTGATTAGGGGGGTCCCAAGTGGCAGACCCTTGCCAATCTGATAGTGATGACTATCCTGAGGAAAGGTCATCTGTATCTTAAAGCCCATTGAGACACAATTCTCGCTTAAAGCTGTCTTTAGAGCGATAACCGTTGTCTAAATGCACGGACATTGTGCAGTTTTCGTGTACAAGTCATTCATCATTCCATTCTATTTTTTTTAAATTGAGCGATTAACTCTTGTTAGCTGTGCAGGCTGTTATCAGTTGGCAGCACTGATAAGATTGTTTCAGCTTGTGTCCCACTGGTAGTTCACAGCGGGCCGCGGGCTGTAATACAGCGGTTTACTTATGCAGAACAGCTGTATTGTTCGCTGAGCAATAGCAGTGTGTTCCGCTCTGCCTGCATAGCTTTTAAGTAGCTGCTTAGTTTTGAGCGATCATCCTTGCATAGTCTATAGTAGCTTAACTGAAACGATCGTTTGAATGACTTTTGAACGATCATCTGTCAGAAAACCCCTCTACCACATAGTCTGCAGCGGGGAAAGATTTCTGCTGCAGTAAGCTGCCTCCCAGCCAGAGACAAGTCGGCCCAGAGCCCAACCCCACCGTTGTTTCACATGCACCCGGGGAGTGGATTTAAATAAGGATACTTTCTTAAACCCCAATGTCAAGTATGAGATTTGTAATTCAGCACCCCTTTGGCTTATGTGTGCGTATTCATAAAACGCTGCGTGTCTTACTGCTTTGTGAACTGCGTGGGGCAGTGTATCTCACGCACGCTATCATACGCAATCTGACTTGTTTCATTTTTTTTTTTTTTTTTTCTTTAAAACTTCCCACTCCGTTGCCAATCCGTTTTGTTGAATGCTGCCATAGAAGCTTATAGGTGATTCTTAAACAAGAAAATCACAGAGCGAATTTTCAAACTTGGACTACGGCGTGTGCAACTTATCGCATTTAAATGAAACCGGTTTTTTTCCCTTTTCCGAGTTCTGTCCATCTCAGACTGTACCCACGTGGTAAAAACGTGAATACAGCCTTACATTGATTTTAATGGGGGTGAAGCCCTCTGATGCTTTGACCTCTGACCCTGATGGCTACATCCAGTCTCGCTGGACAATCTGCTAATCACAGAGGATCCCGAGTGGCTGGTCCCTGACATTCAACTACCGATGACCTGTCCCGAGGATGGATCATCAATAGAATTTGCTCAGACAACCACTTTTAGATGCAAATGTCTTCTCTCTTATGACAAGCTGAGATCTTGGTGAGGGGTTAAAACTCAAGAAAGTTACTGAACTTTTCATTAAAGATTTACGGAAGACTACACCGCCCTTTAACTTCACAGCGGCTGGACAGACATCTGGGATGACTTGGTGATCCTGCATTGAGCAGGGGTTTGGCCCTGATGACCCCGGACGTCCCTTGAACTCTATGATACAAATGCTGTGGTATATGAAGGGGGTTTGCTCAGTGCGCACCGTATCACTTGCCCAAAGCTTTGTGTTCTAAGCCCCAGTCCCCCGGGATTGCCCAACCATGTGAGCGCCCACCTGTCTCTGCTATTAGCTGGCCCCCTGGGACCACCAGTCCCTTATAATCTAGTGATCATGCTGCCTTAACGAGCCTTTCCTAGTGCAGACCGTCAGTATTTGCAGAGCTTCGCACGTCCCTGAGCTGCGGCTCCTCTTTTAAGATGAGCGCATTAGCAATTTACCAGTAAAGACAGCAGCCTGACATCAAACCTGCGAGAAGGCGAGAGCATGTGCTGCGTACTGCTGCTGGCGCTGTCCTAATTACCTGCACATGTTCTCCCAGAAGGCTCTGCTGCAGGGGCGCACATTGGTTCATTTAGGACTTGTAGGAATGAGCTGCAGCGGGCGGGGGGCTCAGAATTAGTTTATTTATTTTCTTTAACTCCTTAAGATCCATATTTCCGTATGTAGACAAAGGCCTCTCGCGGATGACGGAGTGCTGGGATGCCCCCCAGTATGGGGGATATGCTGAGGTGTAGATGTGGTTGATGACCTTCATGTGTTTTACCGCTATATGCACTGCGGTAACTCATTGTGCTCCTTTTTACAGGTGGGACACTTTACATGGAAAGACCGTGCCGCCGCTTACCGCATTGCAGATTGTAGTGACACCTAGTTCTCAGATAGTTATCATTGAAGCTCACGATATCGCCGTGAGAAAATTGCAGCAAAATAGCTACTTTGCTCATGAGATGTCCGAGCGTCTTGCCAAAATATCGCTGCCGCGTGATTTTCTCGAACTAGACAATAGGAGTTTCTAATGTTAAAAATGTATCGCAGGAAAATCGCAAGTTTGTTCTCTCCGATGCGATAAAAAGGAAAACGCGGAGAAATGTGCGAGGAAAGAAGTTACAGAAAGATGGGGCACATGGCATGAGTGAGAACATCGTGAATGGGAATGAAGCCACGGAAAATTCTCCTAATTCTGTTCTCACCCCCGCATCACTGAAAACACATGCGCAGGTGAGGGCGCCCTTAAGCCGGCTTCACGTGAACATATTTGCGCACACAAAACCCAGTGACTGGAACCCATCGATGTTAATGGGTTTGTTCACCTGCACATTTCGGCCACACAAAAAAGATAACTATTCTATTTTCCTGCATATTTGCGCAATGAAGTTCTATAGAAGTCGGGGGGGGGGGGGGGGGGCGGCGCATAGTGCGCACCATACGCAAGTATAACACTAATTGCACTTGCAAAACGTCCGGGTGAAGCTGGCCCAAGAGGCCATATTCCATAATATAGCAGCCATGGGTGCTTGTCCCTTCCATATGCTCTTGTAATGACCCCACAGGCACATCATGGCTGTATAGATGTCTATAGGTGCCATAGTATTGCTGTGGGCATAAGGCCTTAAAGGTGACACTTAATTGCTTTTCCATTGGATAGGAAATAAATGTCGAACTGCTGGTAGTCTGACTGCTGGGACCCTGGGGATCCTCCATTATAATGGTGTGGTGGTGGGCATGCATGATCGCTGCTCAAGTCCCTTCTATGAGGCGGTATGAGATTGATGTGCCTGGCAATCTTCTGGAAGTGAATGGAGCGGTGGTCATGAATATGCATCGCCTCCGCATTCTTGTGGTGAATTCAGGGTGCATAGATCTTGGGGTAATTTATGCAAATAAGGAAGATGGAACAATGCCTCTGCAGCGCCACCTATTGGATGGCAACATTCCTTCAAATTAATGTACGACTTTTTAACAAGTCTGTAAAACAATGATTGGGAATAGGAAACCAAGCCAGAAAACCATACACAGACAGCTGTTTCCTATTCCTAATCATTGTTTTACAGACTTGGTAAAAAGTCATACATTGATTTGCAGGAATGTTGCCATCCAGTAGGTGGTGCTGCAGAGTTATTCCATCGCCCTTATTTACATAAATTACCCAGAGGCGCGTGCATGGCCTTATAAGTCTCCTCACTCACGTTATAGGTGTCTTCTTACACCCCTCCTCGGTGCTTTCCTTTTGGGGAGAGATGATGCCCTGACTGCGGATGGCTGCACCAGGTTCTTACACGATGTACAGTAATTCAGTGTGCATCAGGTAGTCCAAGACCTTACACCTGCTCTGATTGGCCAGCACTGCTCACATGGGCAGTCAGATCAGCATATACATAATGCGGCATCCATAGATCAGGTAGTCAGAAGTGGTGCGGCCAACCTTGTATGTCCAGGCCAGGAGGGTCTCTTTAAGGCATTGGACTTGAGTTGGCCAATTCCACTGATAAGAGCAGAACCGGACAACTGTGTGTATGTGGGCGGCTCAACTTCACCTGGCAGATGATGGCACCCAGTCCTTCTCTTTCCCAAGAGAAGCCGCACCAAAGCTGTCTGATTGCGGCTTACCTCCCTAAACACACAAACCTTCAACGAAACAGAACTTTTGTGTATGGAGGACACTGCTGGTGGACGAATGTTTGTCCAACACTTGAAGGTGTATTGTTGGGTTTTAGAGAAGCCATAAAAAGGTTGTACTCTTGAGACAACTCCTTAAGTGGCACATCACATTATGTCTTTGGAGATCGCCGCTTTAAACATGTCTGATTCTTTCCATTCACTTCTGTCTCCGATGGTGACAGAAAGTGGGGCTGTAAAAGACAACATGGCTGACAAAGGTGGTAGATGTCTGATAACTACTTCTGTCTCTCAAACTGAAGCCTGGAGCACAAACGTGTGTGTGTGTGTGTGTGTGTGTGTGTGTGTGTACACACACAGTGGGGGGTGGGGGGGGGGGGAGTATTTAGTCAGATACCAATTGTACAAGTTCTCCCACTTAAAAAGATGAGAGGCCTGTAAGTGACATCATAGGTAGAACTCAACTATGAGAGACAACATGAGAAAACACATCCAGAAAATCACACTGTCTGATTTTTTTTTTTTTTATTTTTTTTTTTATAAACGAATTTATTTGCAAATTATGGTGGAAAATAAGTATTTGGTCACCTCCAAACAAGCAAGATTTCTGAGTCTTACAGACCTATAGCTTCTGCTTTAAGAGGCCCTCATCCTCCACTCATTACCTGTAGTAATGGCACCGGTTTGACCTTATCAGTATTAAAGACACCTGTCCACAACCCCAAGCAGTCACACTCCAAACTCCACTATGGTGAAGACCAAAGAGCTGTCGAAGGACACCAGAAACAAAACTGTAGCCCTGCACCAGACTGGGAAGACTGATCTGCAATAGGCAAGCGGCTTGGTGTGAAGGAATCAACTGTGGGAGCAATAATTAGAGAATGGAAGAGATACAAGACCACTGATAATCTCCCTCAATCTAGGGCTCCACGCAAGATCTCACCCCGTGGGGTCAAAATGATCACAAGAACGGTGAGCAAAAATCCCAGAACCACACGGGGGAACCTAGTGAATGATCTGCAGAGAGCTGGGACCAACGTAACAAAGGGACTCAGATCCTGCAGTGCCAGACGTGGCCCCCTGCTTAAGCCAGTACATGTCCGGGGCTGACTGAAGAGTATTGGGAGAATGTCATATGGTCAGATGAAACCAAAGTAGAACTGTTTGGCAGAAACACAACTCCTCGTGTTTGGAGGAAAGAGAATGCTGAGTTGCATCCAAAGAACACCATACCTACTGTGAAGCATGGGGGTGGCAACATCATGCTTTGGGGCTGTTACCAGGACGACTGATCCGTATACATGAAAGAATGAATGGGGCCATGTATCATGAGATTTTGAGTGCAAACCTCCTTCCATCAGCAAGGGCACTGAAGATGAAACGTGGCTGGGTCTTTCAGCATGACAATGATCCCAAGCACACCGACAGGGCAACGAAGGAGTGGCTTCATAAGCATTTCAAGGTCCTGGAGTGGCCTAGCCAGTCTCCATATCTTAACCCTATAGAAAACCTTTGGAGGGAGTTGAAAGTCCGTGTTGCCCAGCGACAGCCCCAAAACATCACTGCTCTGGAGGAGATCTGCATGGAGGAATGGGCCAACATACCAGCACTAGTGAGTGCCAACCTTGTGAGGACTTACAGAAAACGTTTGCCCTCTGTCATTGCCAATAAAGGATATATAACAAAGTATTGAGATGAACTTTTGTTATTAACCAAATACTTACTTATTTTCCCCCATAATTTGCAAATTCGTTAAAAATCAAGACCATGTGAGACAACATGAGAAAACACATCCAGGAAATCCTAGTTGAGGTCTACTTATGCCAATTACAGGCCTAATCTTTAAGTGTGAGAACTTGTACAATGGGCATCTGACTACTTTTTTCCCCACTATGTGTATGTATTTATAAATATCTGCCGTGGTGCTTTAAGAGACGTTCAGTGATAAATTCCCCCCTTTTTTTTTTTTTTTCTCTCAGCAAAAGTTTTCGCTTGCAGGAAAAAGCGAGAAATGGGTTTATTGATTTAGCACAGTGCCATTTTATCAAACCTCCTCCTATGTGACAGGTCCTGTATTTTCAGTAACCACCGGGGACATAAAGAGAACGCATTATATAATGGGCGGTTTTGTTACATTTTTATGCTGGATGAAAATCGTTAAATGTCGCATCTTGTGTCGTCCTGAAAATCCAACGCTTTAGATGTTAAAACTGATTTACACCTTCAGATAATCAACAGATAATCTACTGATGGACTATAATCTATGCTGGCTTTAATAAATCTGTACTGCGCATGTCTGATGGAGAGTCACGCAGACCATCCGCGGTACAGATGAAAATGAAGAAGGTGCGCAGTGACGCTGCTGCTCGCTGAGCCGGATCCTGCTACGGGATTCCATATGCAGAATCCAGCTCTTCCGTGTGCAGGAGGCCTTACATGATCGTCTGTGTGAGCAGCCTTAAGAGTTCTCTACAGAACAGGAAGTAACAAACTAGTAGTGGGCTCTGTGGGCAGGGTGAAAAATGCAGGAATTTTGACCTTTTTTTTTTTTTTTTTTTTATTTGTCACTAAAAAAAAACAAAAAAACAAATTCTATACTTGCCTATTCCTCCCTGTCTGTCTATTTATCAGATCTTCACCTGCAGTCCTAAGGGGTCATCTCACCTCCAGCTGTCTGATTCTTCTGCTTCCTGTGAGGTTACGTACATTGCTGGCAGTCTCCTTCTTGCCAGCCAATGTACATTATGCCACAGACCAGCTGAGGGAGTGCCGATCTACTGCAGAGATTGCTCATGCGAGCTGTCTCTGAAATAGACTAGCATTTCTTTCTAGCCAGTGAACGCTATAGGACAGGGACCTGACCTTCACTGACCCGGCTGGAAGAGGGTGTGGAATGCAGCCTTCATAAGGTGGCAACATGCGGTGAGGTGACCCTGGGGGCACTGCAGAAGCTCAGCCAAGAGAAGATGTGACTGATGGGAGAGGAATTAGGAGAGTATAGAAATTGTTTTGTTTTTTTTTTCCCTCTTTTTTTTTGACAGAACCACTTTAATGTTCCTTTAGTGTCCATAAGCCTGGGACCCTGTATGCTGAATCCGTCCAGTTTGGTGGGCGGTCCAGGGTCTCCTGTGTAGAGGCACTTCTATCGGCTGCTTGGTGTGGATGATATCCCCTGTGCTATCCACAAGCTGCTCATCTTGGGAGAGGCTTATGCACAGCTGGTTTTTGCCCTGCAGTGCTCAGATCCCAGTATTTGTGGTGCAGATGCCAGATTTTGAGCGGTTCGTGGCTGATGTAGCGACGACATCCGCATGAAAAGGCGAGAGGAGCTTGTTTATAGTGAAGACTCTGGGCAGCTATTAAATGGTTCGGGTGCCCCCACTGAACCATTGGACCCAATTAACCCCCCCCCCCTAACTTGCAGAGAGCAGAGTTGTCCTTTTGACGCGTGCTGCTTGTTACAATGGACAGTTTTCAGGTGGGTATTGCTAGACCTGAGATGACGGCCTACTAGAATACCCAGATGGGTCCATGGAATTGTGTCCATTACTAGATCCCTTATTCTGAATATTCCTGACAGTAGTGGATGATTGTAGATGTCATTCCCAGCACAGGAACACAATCCCCATCATGGTTCAGGATCTTGGCCTTTCAGCTCTGGCAGTCGGAGGCTGGAGGCTCATTCTCTGCCAAGAAGTGACTTGGCAAATGCTTAGACAAACGTGAGTGGACAAAACTAAAATATTTGGTTAGTAAATAATTACTATTGAGATACTTTTTCTTGGAGTTTTCCCTAATTTCTGCATAATGATTAAGCCAGGAGATCTAGTATGTTGGTGCAATGGTCTTCCTGAAGAGCTTTCTTCCAACTTGGGTCCTAATTATATTCTATATAACATTTCTATATCAGACCCTGTAGTCACTGGCACAACTATGGGGGGTGCCGGTTGTACCTGGGCCTAGGAGCATTGACGGGCCCACTAGGGCCCCCCCCCCCCCTTACAATATAGTACCATGAATAAAGCATTCTAGTTGAGGGTGGGGGCGACCAAGCAGTCCCTGCAACCTGACATAATTCTGTACATGGAGTCTGGCTTTGCTTTTAATTCCCAGTCATTGTAACAAGGCTTGTATAAAGAGTCTAACTTTGGCTTGAAGGAATGCTGCCTTCCAATAGGTGGCGCTATTCATCTCCCTCATTTGCAACTGACATAATGGTACATCATGAGGACTGTGGGCACAGGAGCCATGGCCGCATGATCCCCCACAGGAGATGCAACTGTAACTTAGAGCCAGGGTGGTGGCGCAACAGCCAGGACTGCAGTCTGCTCCAATCCTGGCCATTTCAACCCCTAGATGCCATGGTCCTCACTCACCGCATCATGCAAAGCTGCTTTTAGATGGCTCGCATATAGACTGAACAATTGTTCCAACGACTGAAAGACTAATAAGAATCGTTTGCTTTTCGCTCGTCGTTCCTTTTATGCAAGCATACAATTCACTTGTTGCGTTTAAACAGCGCTTGTTCAATCTCTCACATTCATTACGTGGAAAGACTGAACGAGTCAGGGGTGAATCTGCCTGTCTAAATGAGCTGCACGAGAGCGGATAAGCTAACAGTGATCTCATTCGCTTGTGCAAACGAGAATCGCCTCGTCTAAAAGGAGCCCAAGTGGTTAACGGGGAGGGAGATCTCAAGCAACCCCCCCCCCCCCCCTCCCCTCCCCCACACCCCTTGTACTGTGATTGTGGATGATTGCTGATGTATGTGAAGAGGGAAGTATTGCAGTGCATCAAGGGGAGGGGGGATGGTGACCCTTGGGCGTCTGTAATCGTAGACATACCTCCCATGCCATCCACCAGCACCCAATGGTGGTCACCATGCAGTATAATTGACATGATTTAAGGCAAATTCCAAAACGCAATGGTATAATTGCAGTTTTTTGTTTCTTGTTCTTTTTATAACCCTAGTCCCCCTCTCCAAGAGTTATACAGTATAGTATAATTACTCTGAAATAATACCCTTTTAATACAACTCATCATGCAAAAAAAAGCCTTCATATGGGAGGGGGGGGGGGTAGGGGATGGTTTGGACTCTTGAAATGCAGAGATTAAGAAATTAAAAATGACAGCCATTTTTTTTAAGGGTTAACGTCTATAAATGACTAGCTTTCCACACCCTTAGGCCACACTAAGTCAGGGATGGCAGGGTTGCTCTGTGTAGGGAGCCTTATAAGCCATGCAAGATTCCCTGGGAAGAAGCTATACAAGTAAGTGATGGAATAATGCTCCACAGTGCCATCTGTTGGAATGTGTGTGTCCTAAAACCCTTCACCATAGCTGGATCTAAGAGTTGCCCTGAACATGGTAAAGTACACCATGCATCTAAGACATAGTAGATGAGGGGTTCACGGCTGGCATCTACCAACACCTTCAATTATACTAGTTGTTCAGAATCTTGCTATAGTCTTTTCTTTGTTTCTGTAGAATAATCCTTTCCTGTTGCTCAGTAGCCTTTGGGAAAATGGAATACCACCTCTACAGTGCCACCTACTGGAAGGCAGCATCCCTGCAAGTCAATGCCAGATTTGACAGGCCTTGTAATTCCTGGTCATTGTTACAAGGCTTGTTAAAAAAGTCTGACCTTGACTTGCAGGAATGCTGTCCTCCAGTAGGTGGCGCTGTAGAGGCATTGCTCCATCTTCCCAGAGGAGGCTTTTGTGATGCTGTTACCTTGTAATGCAGCACCTCTGTAAACATTCCTGGAATAGTTGACCCCGGGGAGCCCTGGTACTAATCTTGTGGGATGTCTTCTAAAGTGGAGGATTACTCCTGCCTGGACCAGTTTCCACATCAGTTATCTCCTTTCTTCTTCCCCGTGATCCTCAAGATGAGAATCTGTTTCCCCAATGAGAAGTGAATGGAAATGTCTTTCTGAGAACTTAATAGTTTATGCAAAATGATCGCTGAAAGCTGTCACTCAGACGACTTAGCGTTTTTTTTTTTTTTTTACCCCGCTCATCACTCCGTGTAAAGGGGCCTTTACTTGGTTTTCAGTTTTGCTAAAAAACAAACCTACTCGGTCAAGTGAGCGATTGCTCGCTCAGCGCCCTGTTGGTGGCCACATGTCCACAGGACGACTACCGCCCGAATTCACTGTTTCAAGTGCCCTGTGTAAAGTTACCTTTTTAAGGTCCTTTTACCCAAAACGCTTATAGTTCAAATGTGCAAAAATGAATGATCATTCAGTGTAAACGCAGCCAACGATCGAACAACTAATGATAAACTGTTTGTTTTTCGTTCATTTTATGCTGGCATAAAAATCATTGCCTCATTCATTTGGGTTAAGTACCAACCGGCCGGCCGTTCACATTCGCAGTAGAAGTGAATGTGAATGAATTCTTGTATGAACGAGCCAACGATGTATCTGCTGTATACAGACTCAATGCCAAACTAGAAATGGGCTGGTCTAAGCGGGCCCTCGGTGATCTCTGTAGGAGGATAGCCTTCAGATGTTCATTATGGAGGGGTCAATATTTGGCAAACATTTGTACATTCTGTTACTGTTTTATAGCTTCATTACTAACCCTTGGTGCTATTGTCTTAACCTGCTCAGGCATTCCTTTGTTGGCTGGCTCACAAGAGCATGGCGGCCGGAGGTTGGCGTGGGCCCACCTTCTGTATACTGTAGGAGGTGTCAGGAGAATGCTACCAGAATGCCTACTGAGACGTGTGGTGGAGATGGTGTAATGGTATATGGCTGGTTTTAGGGTTTGGTCCCATATTGCCAATGAATGGTTATGTTAGGCTGGGTTCTCATGGCGGAATCCTGCCGGAAATCTCGCGGTTTGACCATAGCGAAAAACGTGAGATTTCCACCAGAAAAGCACTGCTTCAAAACCCATGGATCTTAGCTGCGGGTTTTGGAGCGGCTTGGCCACACACTTTTCCTTTGTGGCCAGCGCACCCATAGAGGAGAGCGCAGTCGCAACAATAAAAAAAAAAAAAATTGACATGCTGCGGCCAGGGAATTCACAGCACCGGCTCTGCCGCCCCATGCGGACGAGATTTTTAACAAATCTCATCCAAATGGCTGGCCAATAATGGGATTTGCCACTGCAAAATCCAGGACGGAATTTCCAGGGCAAGTCTGCCCTGGTGAACCTAGCCTTAAAGCCGTTGTCCCATTTCTATCCACTACTTACCCCGAGGTCCTCAATAACTTCTCAGTGGGTATCGCCACTCCAACCAATCAGCTGTTTCCCCAGGCCACTGTCCTAGTGCTGCCAGAAGCGGGCTGCTCTATACATTGTGCATTGGTACTCGCTGGATACAGTGGTGGAGGGTAGTTGCTGCCATGAAATTAGGCCATAAAGACAATTTGCCCCCAAGATCAAAACTCCAAAAAACGTCAATTTTTAGTTTATAGTAACATTTCTGTGACCATATTGGGCCACAGCGCTTTTGGCCTGCTGTAACAACAGTCCTATTAGTCGTAGCCAAGCCTTCCCATGAACCAAAAATGTTTACATTCTAGATTTTGCTTTTCTTTTGGGTCGAACTGACCTGTTTTTTAGCGGTGTTCTTGATTTGTCCAGCGGACAAAGGTGCCTAATCCTTAATAAGTTGAGTTTAGGAAACAATTCTTTCTGCTTTCTGGCATTTGTATGGAATATAAAAGCCGCTCTCCCCTGGCAGATAATAGGGCCCCATCCCTTTGTGTTCTAGCCATAATTGCTTAATATTTACACTTGTAGCACAGGAGCTGTCCATAAGAGATGGGTAATGGGAACGCATGCTGTGCCTGAGCTTTGTGCCATAATAAAACATGGGCTTTTTCTAGGTCGGGGTATTGTCAGAATCTGATTAGTGGGATCTCCAAGCTACTTGTTCTTATGAAATGCTGCCAATTATGGAGGGTAAAAATGGTTTTATCGACCTACGTCATGCTGCGGCCACTCTGTAATCAGGCAGCCACTGTGGAGATGTGACTGATTATCTTCACTGATGGGATTTTGTCCGGCTCCTAGCCTAGACAGGTACCTGTTCATGCAGTAGTGTGGCCAGTACCTGTGTAGCATTTGTATATAGTCACATGTGTATGATGATTCTCTTGGGATAATTAATGTTTTTTGTGTTTTTTCTTCTTAGGTATGAACATGGGGCCATCTCCGTGGTACAGCGTACTATTTCTCACCAGCCTCGTTGCCGCCAACAAACCTTGTTTTCCAGGATGTTCCTGTGAAGTTGAAACTTTTGGATTGTTTGACAGCTTCAGCCTCACCAAAGTCGATTGTAGCGGGGTTGGGTCTCACATCGTTCCGGTGTCTCTCCCTCTGGACACATCTTACCTGGATCTTTCCTCAAACAAACTGGAACATGTCAACGAGTCGGTGTTGTCCGGACCCGGATACACAACATTGGTGAACCTAAACTTGAGTTACAACCAAATTACAAATATTTATTCTACGACCTTCTCCAAACTGAGATACTTGGAGTCTTTGGATCTTAGCCACAACCGATTGGAGGCTCTTCCGGACCATAGCTTTTTCTATTCTCCTCTTGTTGAACTCGACTTAAGTTTTAACAAGCTGGTGGAAGTTAAGATTGGTGCGTTCACCTCCCAAAATAACGGAAAAGCCATACAGATCAACCTTTCCAACAATTTCATTAGCGCTCTAACCAAGGGTTTGGATCATCCTCTGCCAAACATTCGGAGCCTGAATTTGTCAGGAAATAAACTACATTCCATCCAAGGCCTTCAAGGAATTCCTTTACAGTCTCTTAATTTGGATAAAAATCCAATTTACAAAATTGAGGAACAGAACTTTTTGGGACTTAAAAGTTTAACCCATTTATCGCTGAGTCATATGCCGCATCTGGAAGAAATCGCGCCACGAAGCTTTAAAGAATTATCATCTCTTCTAGTTCTTGACCTCTCGAATAATCCAAATCTGGTATCTCTCACTCAGGAGGTCTTCTTTGGCTTGAGATCCTTGCAAGAGTTGAAATTGTTAAATTCGGGAGTGGTGTCCTTACCCAAGGATACTCTTCATCAGTTACCGGCTATGAAAAGTATCATCTGGGGAAACCATATCCATTGTATAAAGACTATGAAAGAAGATCAATTCCATCTCAAAAATGGCCTGGTCCGAAGGGAAGTTCTGGTCTGCCGTAACGGTCTGGGTGCTGTATCAGCACAAGATGTTTTGTAAAACTGAAATTTTTTTTTTTTTTTAATTACAAATTCTCATGTACAGACTGTTGCCTTCTGGGAGATTATGTGCCTTTTTGGGGAAAAAAAAAAGATTGTTCATAATTTATAAAAACAAAAAAATATAAGCAATTTTACTTGACTTCTCTGTATAACGGATGCACATTTTGTACAGAATTACCAAGTAATTCATGCCAATCCAGTTGCCAATTTCTTATCAATTCATCTTGCCTTTTTTAATAATTTTTTGTCTTATTTTGTTTTTTGTTTTTTTATTTTGTTTTTGTTTTTTTTACTTGCTATACGGAAATAAAAGTTTAAAGTTCCCTCAAGCGTCTTGCTGTGAAATATTGCCAAATCTGTTCAGAATGGCTGCAGTTAGTATTTTGCTAAATGATGTTTAGGAGACGGATATTTGGTGATTTATAAACCCTTTTCTAGTCTCTTTAGAGATCTGGGATTGCAGGATGTCACTGGAGCGTGTGGACACAAATGGTCTCATTCAAAACCAAAATCAAAGTGTTTGTATCGTGCTCAGATATGATCACCCTACAGCCTTTTAATTAATGCCGCCACACAGCACTATCCATAGTACCGCTAACCAGTGTCCAGTAGTCGGTGACATAGTTCCCTTATACAGGAAGCTAAAGTCCCAATGTTGGTGTGAGCAGTCTTGGAGGGATTAAAGGGGTTGTCCCGCGGCAGCAAGTGGGTCTATACACTTCTGTATGGCCATATTAATGCACTTTGTAATGTACATTGTGCATTAATTATGAGCCATACAGAAGTTATCAAAAGTTTTTCACTTACCTGCTCCGTTGCTGGCGTCCTCGTCTCCATGGTTGCCGTCTAATTTTCGCCGTCTAATGGCCAAATTAGACGCGCTTGCGCAGTCCGGGTCTTCTCTTTTTCTCAATGGGGCTCCGTGTAGCTCCGCCCCGTCACATGCAGATTCCAGCCAATCAGGAGGCTGGAATCGGCAATGGACCGCACAGAAGCCCTGCGGTCCACCGAGGGAGAAGATGCCGGCGGCCATCTTCAGCAGGTAAGTAAGAAGCCACCGGAGCGCGAGGATTCAGGTAAGCGCTGTCCGGTGTTCTTTTTTTAACCCCTGCATCGGGGTTGTCTCGCGCCGAACGGGGGGGGGGGGGGGGGGTTTGAAAAAAAAAAACGTTTCGGCGCGGGACAACCCCTTTAAGTGTGGTGTTTGTTTGTTTTTTTTAAAACCTTGCATGCTCACCTACTCAAATGACTGTGATCTGTCCATTGTTCAGTTTCTACAGGCATAAAAACGATCTGATGGGCCTATGTAACGCTATCTATGAGTGACTGCCTGTTTGCTTCTGCCCGACGGTAATCTCCGGCCCGCTCTGCTGCCTTGTACTGAATGATCGTCCCTCATCATAAAGCTCTGGAGTGATATCCCTGGGACGTCGGTCTGGCATATTTGCAGGCGCCGCTCTCATTGATCGGTCGTTTGACCTGCTGAGGATTCCCATGCATTGTCCAGTTGTAGTTTAATGCTGCAAATTCCACCTCTACAAATGAGCGGGTGAAACCTGCATCCACGTGCGACTATCTGGTGGGGATTTTGCGCTGTGGAAAATAAAATCCACAGCGAAGTCACTATATGGGAAAGCGCACCCTAAAGAACACCTTTTGGCATACATTGGCCCCATGGACTGATGTCTGTGTGTGTCACCACATGGACTACCTACAGCTCCATCATGGAGACAGTACTGTGCTGCCCGACAGTCTGCAGGAACAATACGGCCACACTGGAGTGTAATACGGCTGCAACACCAGGACCTATGGGCGTAAGTAAATGGGGTGCAGAAGGTGCGGGCGCACCTGGGCCCAGGAGTCCTTGGGGGCCTGTAAACCAATATGATCAATGAAGCTTTAAAATTGGGGAGCCACAGTTCCACATTTTGCACTGGGGCCCAGCAGCTTCAAGTTGCGCCTCTGCCTCGACCCCTTAGATTACCGTAGAGTGGATGTTAAAATGCAACTATATTGAGATTAGCTGTAGGCCCGTCAGACAAGAACTTCTTGGGTTTTTTTTTTTTTGGTTTTTTTTAGATGACCTGAAACTACTACAATTAACCTTTTTATATTAACAGTTTTAAAACTTTTGGTAACTTCTAACTTCCCCCAAACCTTCCAGAGAGATGCTGCAGACTTGGGCCCAATGTCCATGTGCGGATTTTAATTATAAAATTAGCGCATCTCCGTGCAGAAGATCCACAGCTCCATAAGCCCATAGGGATACATTGGCATCCGCAGGGCAAATAAATGCATGCGGATGGGATTTACCCCCGCACCCACCTTCACCCAGCATGTTGGCTGCACATGCGGGAAGAAATCGTAGCATGCTCCATTTTCCTGTGGCACTCCCACACAGACTGCTCCCACGGCTTTCATTGAAGTCAATGGAAGCAGTCTGGACCCATGGCACACCCGCAGCTGTCGCTGTGCCGCCGATACGCGGGAGCAGGAGATTTAAAAAAATAAAGTGTCCAGACAGGCGAGTATATTATATTTTGGCCTTGTGGCTGCAGGATTCCACCGTGCGTGCCCGTGGACATGAGGCATTGGGCTTTGTCTTGTATGTACAGCATTCTTGACACAAGGCCCCTTGTTGTATATAGGGCATTATAGATTGTATATACAACCTTGGGGTAGAAGTGGTTTTATTTCTGTGTATTTAGCTGAATAAATATATTGCCGAAGCAGAATTGGCTAAACTCACAAATAATAAAGTTTAAACAATATGTAATTTGTTGTAGGCTGCAGTAAGTTAACACCGGCTCAAAGCTGGAGGTGATAACTGTATTTATCTTTGATTAAAACGAATTCCCACAGTCCTTGTTTACCTAAGAAGACAAAGTCACACTACAGTCCACAGTCAGGCATTGTTTGGTTGTTAATTTGTATCACTAGTAGCTAAATAGAGGAGTGGAACCTACAGAGATACCAGGAGCCGAGATGCAAAGATTTTGTGTTTTAGAACCACGCCTAGTTTTGAACAGATCCGTTTAAATAACTACTATAATACTGCCCCCTATGTACAAGAACTACTATAATACTGCCCCCTATGTACAAGAACTACTATAATACTGCCTCCTATGTACAAGAATATAACTACTATAATACTGCTCCCTATGTACAGGAATATAACTACTATAATACTGTCCCCTATGTACAGGAATATAACTACTATAATACTGCCTCCTATGTACAAGAATATAACTACTATAATACTGCCTCCTATGTACAAGAATATAACTACTATAATACTGCCCCCTATGTACAGGAATATAACTACTATAATACTGCCCCCTATGTACAGGAATATAACTACTATAATACTGCCCCCTATGTACAAGAATATAACTGCTATAATACTGCTCCTATGTACAAGAATATAACTGCTATAATACTGCTCCTATGTACAAGAATATAACTGCTATAATACTGCTCCTATGTACAAGAATATAACTACTATAATAGTGACCCCTATGTACAAGAATATAACTACTATAATACTGCTCCTATGTACAAGAATATAACTACTATAATAGTGACCCCTATGTACAAGAATATAACTACTATAATACTGCTCCCTATGTACAAGAATATAACTACTATAATACTGCCCCCTATGTACAAGAATATAACTACTATAATACTGCCCCCTATGTACAGGAATGTAACTGCTATAATACTGCCGCCTATGTACAAGAATATTAATACTATAATACTGCCGCCTATGTACAAGAATATAACTACTATAATACTGCTCCTATGTACAAGAATATAACTACTATAATACTGCCCCCTATGTACAAGAATATTAATACTATAATACTGCTCCTATGTACAAGAATATAACTACTATAATACTGCCTCCTATGTACAAGAATATTAATACTATAATACTGCCGCCTATGTACAAGAATATAACTACTATAATACTGCTCCTATGTACAAGAATATAACTGCTATAATACTGCTCCTATGTACAAGAATATAACTACTATAATACTGCCCCCTATGTACAAGAATATTAATACTATAATACTGCCCCCTATGTACAAGAATATAACTACTATAATACTGCCCCCTATGTACAAGAATATAACTACTATAATACTGCTCCTATGTACAAGAAGATAACTACTATAATACTGCTCCTATGTACAAGAATATAACTACTATAATACTGCCTCCTATGTACAAGAATATAACTACTATAATACTGCCTCCTATGTACAAGAATATAACTACTATAATACTGCCCCCTATGTACAAGAATATAACTACTATAATACTGCCCCCTATGTACAAGAATATAACTACTATAATACTGCCCCCTATGTACAAGAATATAACTACTATAATACTGCCTCCTATGTACAAGAATGGAACTACTAATTATTGGCCACCTGGGCTGTTCTGAACAGACTGTAAGGAGCTCTTGAAACCATTGGATGTGTGAGCGCACACAAGGTGACCAGGTTCAGGACCACCGACAGACCACCAGTAGAGAAGATCGTCTGACAAGCACCAGTAGTTCCAACTGTTTTGTTGTCTGCCAGCCAGAGACAGGAGGCGCCATCGTTAAAGCCCTGTGTCTTGCAAAACCATTTCTTGATCCTTGGCTGAAGGACTTTTGGTCTCATGGCACCTGTTACGTGTACAGCCGTTGACACCCACCATCTCCTCTACTTGCCATCGCATAGTCGGTCCCCCCTAGTGGTGGTACGAGGGATAATGACAGCTCAGCGATATGTTCAGGACATCCTGCAGCCACATGTGTTCCTCCCATGGTGGGTTCCAGCAGGATAATGTGATAAGGGCGGGCATGGAGGCTCATCTTGTATCCAAGCTAGAGGCGGTACAACAGGGTCCTAGAGCTTCCATGCCCCCGCATCACATCTTGTACCCAAGCTAGAGGCAGTACAACAGGGTACTAGGCCTCCATGCCCCCGCATCACATCTTGTACCCAAGCTAGAGGAGATACAACAGGGTACTAGAGCCTCCATGACCCCCCCCCCCACCCTCACACCATATCCCATCTTGTTTCCAAACATGAGTCTCCATCTCATATCTATCTATATTCACATTATTGATATATATGTATGACCGCCATTAGGCTGAGTAAAGAAGTAAAAAGTGTCTGAAATGCTTAGTGAATTACAACAAACGGCGCCATATTTGATGTCTTTACAGCATCATTTAGTGAAACGCCACAACCTGCATTATACGTTTGTAACATTCCAGCAGGTAATAAGATCTCCCGTAAACCAAGACAGAAGTGCGCGCCTTTCCTTTTAATTGTTCCATTATTTCCTTTGGCGCGATGCCTAATTACAGTGTAAGAAGGTATCTACCGCATAATGACTTCTCCTCTTACTGCCCCGAACTCCCTGCCAAGCTTCAGCAACAACCAGTGGAAATGTTAATGTATACGCCAAACCTTCACTCCTGTGCCAGTCTAACCCGCTAATCTAGAAAGAAGTCCCTTAAACATTCAGAAAGATACATAGCGCTCCTGAATAGCATGCTATCTTCCCTGCTCTGCCAGTCTTCACTGAAGTTCTAGTATTCTATTCATGAATAAATTAAAGTACATCCTAAATAGGGAATTAGAGCTGCAATGACATATCAATATACCAGCCACAGATGTACCTCCTTCTATAAGTGCCAATCGCCAATAACCCCAAACATGTCTAAAACATTGCCTGACACAGAAGCCCCATTAACGAATGTGTCATAAGCAGGGGTCTGCCATCCGTAATACTGCTAACGGCTGATGCTCCCATAACAACGTGTATTCCATAGACGCTGGAGGTGGATTAAGGGAGGGCGCCAGTGAGGACATTCGCCTCCAGCAAACCCTTGAGTCATTTTGTTAATTGGCAGCTACCTGTTCAATTTCTAATCGTCTATAATACTCATCTTTTCTGCTGCTGGGCCCCTCTTCGGCTCCGGGAGCCTCAGCACGGGGCCCTGCCGATGGGGGTCCTAAGCATCAGGACATAGTGTGCAGCGTTACAATGCTGGAAAGCATCAGGATCCCGTGCTGCAGCACCCAAAGGAGAAAAGGAGCCCGGAAGCAAGGAGAATAAGTCCATGCAGGGGTCTGGTCAGGAGCGGGGGGCATCGGATTGCCCAGTACCGCTCTGGGCAGTTGAACATTTCATCGGTTGTCTTTCTGGATAGATAAGTAGCTGCTCTATCAGATGTTTTTATTACTTACTTTCCAACAGTTTCATCTGCCAGCGATGGACAGTTGTATAATATACACAAAAGCATATATAACGGCCGCATGGCTCCAGGGAGCTGCGCCTGCCGGGGCGTCCTGCCATGTTTGATTCTGAACTAATGTCATCTATATAGTAAGCATACTTGGAAGAAGGAGAGCAGGTCTTGGGGATGTGGCAGGGTATATCCACACAAAGAACTCAAGGGTAATGGAGATGATGCCGGCAAGCACAAAGGCCAAGATAGGCTAAGGTGCCATCTGGAGTCTGAATTAATTTTGGTCTCTGGTCTGGAGTCTCTTGTGTTACTGTAGAGGTTGGAAATAGCTGTAGAAGTGAGGGGCCAAATATTTCTTGGCGGTAAACTTTGCAGTTGTCAGGGGAAGTCACCATAGTATTCTGGGCTGGATGGAGAAGAAAAGGAAAGAGATCCTCTACAATAACAGAAGAAGAGGATTTCTTGGCTCTCCTGATGTGTCTATCATAGTACAGCCTTGTATTACTCATGGGATAACAATTCTGGGGCATGTTTACCTAGAACATCGTATTGTAATGCTCCTCTGTTATCTTTCATTGAATTGCATGAATACTGTCCCAGCCTACATCCACAGATGTCCTCATAACAGTGCACCCTCTATAGATCCCCATATCCCCTCACCGATCCCCCACAACAGTGCAACATTGAAAGATACCACTAGAACCGTGCATCATCCACAGATCCCCTATAACAGCGTTATGCGCTGATTCCCTTAAAGGGGTTGTCCCGCGCCGAAAGGGTTTTTTTTTTTTTCAATAGCCCCCCCCGTTCGGCACGAGACAAACCCGATGCAGGCATAAAAAAACAAACCGTCCAGTACTTACCCGAATCCCCACGCTCCGGCGACTTCTGACTTACCATGCAAAGATGGCCGCCGGGATCTTCACCCTCGGTGGACCGCAGGTCTTCTGTGCGGTCCATTGCCGATTCCAGCCTCCTGATTGGCTGGAATCGGCACACGTGATGGGGCGGAGCTACGAGGAGCCGCTCTCCGGCACGAGCGGCCCCATTCAGAAGGGAGAAGACCGGACTGCGCAAGCGCGTCTAATCGGGCGATTAGACGCTGAAATTAGACGGCACCATGGAGACGAGGACGCCAGCAACGGAACAGGTAAGTGAATAACTTCTGTATGGCTCATAATTAATGCACAATGTACATTACAAAGTGCATTAATATGGCCATACAGAAGTGCTGAACCCCACTTTGTTTCGCGGGACAACCCCTTTAACAGTGCATTATCCACTGATACCCCCATAAGAGTGTGTCCGCTACAGATCCCCACAACAGTGCATCATCCACAGATCCCCTATAATAGTGTTATCCGCTGATCCCCCCCATAAGAGTGTGTCCGCTACAGATCCCCACAACAGTGCATCATTCACATATCCCCCCATAAAAATGTGCCCCCCATAATCCATAGATGTCCTCATATCAGCCCTATACCCCTCCATAGATACCTCTAAGGCTTGCGCTGATCTCCACATCCTAAGCATTAATTAATATTCTGCAGATTTCAGCTCATTACTGTCAGTCTTGAAAACAAACACAGAAATCCCCAACATGTCACAATATCATCTGTTGTTTCCTACTCATCATTTATGGCACATTTCTACACTTTACAAACTGTTGATCATCTGGGGGCTCATGTATGAATCTGTGTCCAAAACTAATTAGCACACATATATGTCAAGATAGATGGGAGTATCATGTTAAGAAAGCCCCCACTCAGGTTCAGACTGCCCACAAGGGAAGTTGGAGAATCTCTTTACATTAAGCAAAGCATGTATTTCCACCTCACCCACATGTACTATTAGGCCGCCTGCAGACGGCCGGGTCAGATCGGCTGCGAGAATTCTCGTCTGCAGAGAGCAGTACGGGCACTCACTTCTCCCGCGGCCCCTTAGCATCCTGCACAGTAAGGGCGCCTGCACACGAGCGGAAATTCCGCCCCTGGAAGCTGCCATAGGATTGCGTTAACAAACGCAATCCTATGCAGACGGCCGCGATTTGGCCGCGCGAAATCTCACGCGGCAAACAAATCGTGGCATGCCGCCGGCCCCGCTCTGCGCATGCGCCGGCTGCCCGGTAGCCGGCACATGAAAGAGCCGGGGCCGCGGGAGAGGTGAGTGCCCGCGCTGCTCTCTGCAGACGCTCGGGTCGGGTCCCGCTGCGAGAATTCTCGCAGCTGGATCCGACCCCGCCGTGTGCAGGCGGCCTAGGGAGATCTATGAGGGACACTATTATCTGGAATACTGCCTACCACTATTAATTTTGGGTGCACCATTTGTGTGGCACTATGCTTGTAGTATCATAGTAATGGTAAAGGGGGCAGCAGGATGTGAAGTTTGTGTGGAGGGAGATTAAGGATCTTTCAGAAAAGTAATGAGCCAAAGACTTCTTGGCAGCAAACTCGGCAGCGATGAGTTGTGGTGGAGAGAAGTCTTCATGGCGATCTGGGCTAAATGGAGAAAAAAGGCAAAGTAAAATGCTCCAATCAGAGAGGATGTCCCTGGTCATTCATTGGATTCAACTATAGTGGAGTGACATAATCTGTTGTGTGCTCTCCACTATTTGGTCTTCATATTGTGTTGTGTTCATGGTGTGGAGGTATTATTTGGTGACTGACTTACTCAAAGTTATACTAGATTTCACAATCGTTGAAGTAATCGAGGTGATGTTCACACAGCACACCAAAGCATTTTACGTAGCCGTGTGATCATTTACTTTGTATTAGAGAACTCGCGTTACGCAAATTGCATACAGCGTTTCTTTAATAAATGCTGCCTCCACTGCCCTTGCCTGTAAATAAGGTACCGTGAGCTGTTTTTTTTACTGTTCTACTCTGACCTGGATCTTGTCTTAAAGGGGTTGTCCTGAGTTATGAAAGGGCAGCCTAAATGGTCCCCCACGGTATTAAATAACAAAAGAGCTGATACTCATCGTTTCCTACTCAACTCCCACCACCGGCTGCAGTTTCCAATCTGTTGTTGTTTACAGGCTGTTATGTCCCATAAACCTGCCGCTGCAGCCAATGACAGCACTAAGCGATAATTACTGAGCACTGTCATTGGCTGCAGCAGCTTGTTTGTACACAGCTCAGGTTGACTGCAGCCTCTGGAGATGATCTCAGCAGGGAGACAAGAGCTGATGGTGGAGGACAAGTGGGGATCAGTGAGTAGTGATAAGAAATTAGTGGAAAGCCCCCCCCAAATTGTACGAGAATACAGACACACATCTGGGGAATGCTATGCTCTTCCCAAAAATTGGTCAAAATAGTGTAAAATGGTGTAGGAGTCAATCATAGCACAGGGGTGTCACTGAAAACTAAAAAAGGCCCACATAGTGTCTTCTAGATCAAAAATTGCACCAAAGAGCACAGCAGGTGTGCTGCGTGTTTAGAAAGCAATGTCATAAATATCACAAGCAGAAATTTTGCATGATGAACACAACACTCAAGCACGGGCCTGCTCCAAGGAACAACCGTAGTGCTACAGAAACAGCTCAGTCATATGTGAGTAAAATTTGCCAGCATGCTAACTAATTAGTGGAATCTGCCATTGGGGTGCAGAAGTCAGGTACAATCCACTCCAGGTTCATTATTATAACCATCAATTGATCCACATTGTCTGTCGGCAGGCGGATGCATCTGTCAGTTATCACACCCAGCGGTGCTGAACACCCTGTCTGACAGTATACTGGCAGCGAGGCAGGCAAGCACCTCTAATGCATGTTATGCCAGCTCTGGCCACTCATCCAGCTTAGACACCCAGAAGTCAAAGAGGCCAATGCCAAATCTGAGTACATCTATGCGGGAGCTGACATAGTCTTAGACCATCATGGATAAGTGCTGCCTGTAACTGTTGATCCTACCTTGTGCTGTTGCTGCAGGTTGCGATGGGCTAAAATAACTATGCCACCCCTTTGTTAGACTCCCCCTGCCACCACTGGTGCTGCTGCAGCAGCTTCCTGCTCATCTGCTATGAGCTACAGGGCTGTGATCCATTGCAGATGCCTCCCCGTGGCCATGGGGAAATGATCTACTCAAAGCTGCTTAACAGTCTGTCCTGAAGTTGCTGCAACTAATAGTAACTGAGGGTGGTGGCACTACCCTTTTGTTTTACTGTGACACCCTACTTGCTGCCTTGGCATGGTGCTGCTCTGCAGTGTCCACCTCTTCCTTCCACCCGTCGAGCTGCTATCATGACTCTCTCTGTATGTCCATGTTGGGTCATGCACATCAACATCTTACGCCTCCTCTTCCTACTCCCGAATGGACTCTATGTCACAGTGAGCATCGGAAGCTGGCACTTCGGTCCCCCCCCCCCCCCCCGAGTACACATTGCCTATGGGGGGCTGATCGCACGCACTGACCCACCTTCATGTTCCTCTTTGGAAGGAAAAAATGGCTGAGCATCAGTGCATTCAATGTCTTAGTCTTATTTCTCTGGACGCCCGGGTGACATCCATGACACTAAATAATCAAACAGTGCTCCTCAGACTAATCTATGTGGACTGCTTCGGAGTGAGCGGTGGATTTGGCATGGGTTGAAGTAGAGGGTGGATGCTCATGGTCGACTGGTGCAGACTGACTGCTGTGCGCCTGCGACTGGGAGGAAGAGGAGGTGGTGGTACTTGATGCATGCTGTGTCATCCACTCTATGACCTGTTCTGTGGGCTGCGGATGTAACACACAGGCAGAACCACTTCTAAGGAATGGTGGCGGGCTTATCTCGTCTCCAGAAGGTGGAGCTGTTACTTCACTGGGAGCCGATTAAGTTGCCAATGGCAACTTTTTTTTGTAGGAGCAGTATCGTAGTAGCTATACTCCCCACACCAAAGTGTAGTTTGTCTGTCAGCCTTGCTGCTATATACATTGACAGCAGCAGAAATATCCCCTCTCCCAATATACAGACCATGTGTCGTATAGCCATATAAACGTGATGCGGCTTCTTTCTCTGCTCCCTCCTATTGAACCCTGTTTAAGTTCTCTGCTGCTATACAAGCTTTCATAATCGGTAGCAATATATCCTCTGTAGAATATCTGTCCCTAACAACAGACCACGTAATGCAGCTTCTCTGTCCTTGCTCAACTGTAAAACGGCCGCTGGTTACACTGTGCCTATGATATATACGGCTAGGTGATGTGATGCAGGTATCCAATGAAACTGCTGCCCATATGCAAGATGGAAGACACATTTGTTGACATCCTGGCTGCTGATTGGCTGCACACTGACCTCTGCAGCAGGTGATTTTCCCACGACTTTCACCAAAAATAGGTTGTGACTAACCTGATTCGATTTTGCAAAAATTGGGACGATTTTATCACCTGGCCAATCAAGATTGTCACCGCTAGTGTGGCCTATCAACTGTTTTATTTTATACCATGGGGGACCCCTTAGGCTGACCTTTTCATAACTCGGACAACCCCTTTAAAGGGGTTTTCCCACTACTTAAAATTACTTCACAACCACTCTGTACTTCCTGGTTGCTGCTGATCAGGATATGTGACTGCTGCAGCCAATCATAGGTCACAGCAGTGACAGCGGTAACCTTCCATAGGCAGTGATTGGCTGCAGTAGTCATATCTCCTGGTCAGCAGGAGTAAAGAGTGGTCTGGAAACAAATATAGGCGGTTGGAAAACCCCTTTAAGCTTTGCATCTAGACTTTGCCTATACACCTTGCAGCTTTTAATTGGTAATTGTTGTCCCATTTCCTGATTTTGACCCCCAGCCCATCTTCTGATCATGTCTTTATCTCATCCTTTTGTCTATTGCCTCCTGCCTGCTCTTCCGATGACGACCTCTGGCTTTGTTCAGGTTTCCTTGTCAGTATTTTGTGTTTTACTTTCTCCTTTCTCTCAGAACGTAGGGGCTAACCATAGTGCCATATTTTGCCTACATTTTACATACAGAATATGAAAGTGTGTCCCGGCCTGACCGCGGATCCCCTGATCCCAACTCCAACCATCATAGACCCAAGGATACACTTTTCTAGTGAGAGCCAAAGGATTTCTGTTGTTCCAGATATCAATAGTGGAGGCTTTATGCTTTTCCAGCCCACTCCTGGCATTGTGTATGGCGACCCTAGACCTATGAGAAACTGGCCATGGAAACACAATGTATGAGGTGCCTGATGAACAGTTATGTGCTGTTGGTCCTTCTAGAGTCAGTCTGACACTGTTACATGTTGTTCCAACACTTGGTGGACTCATTTCTTCCACTTCACAAAATTATAGAATATTACTAAACAAAAATAAAGTGCTTTCATTTTAATACTCAGATACCGTCTGGCCCCAATTGTAAGTTGGAACCCGAAGAAACAGTTAAAACAGGAAATTGACAGAAGATGTGTTCCGACAATTAACTTAATTAGAGTCATTCCGGAGATCTGCCTCAACAGGAGCGTCTTCTGTATGAATCACTTTCTAAGAAACCTGCAGCGACTGGCTCCTTCTGAAAGGGAAGCGGTGAAACGAGCCTTGTACCTGTGATTCATCACTACCTTTCATCCAGACACTTTCATATGTTCCAATCATAATCCACAAAAGGCGAGATAGAAAATATCATTAGAAGTTCCCGACCTTTACCTGACACCGTTATATTCCCATCTAAGGGAAATGTGTTTTACTGTATTTCAAAGACGCCTGCTGAGACATTCTGCACTCTGTTCTTTCTGTTTAGCTCTTGTCTTGTCCAGACGAAAAGTTCTATAGATGTTCACAGCGGGCACAACCCAAAGGCGCTTAACTCCATGCGCCTCATGTATAACAGAGCCAAAAATAACTAAACTGACAGGGTTATAAAACAACTGCAAACTGACAGCACAATATAATATTCTGCTCAGTCCGCAAGTGGCAACATTATAGTAGTTATATTCTTGTACATAGGGGGGCAGTATTATAGCAGTTATATTCTTGTACATAGGGGGCAGTATTATAGTAGGTATATTCTTGTACATAGGGGACAGTATTATAGTAGGTATATTCTTGTACATAGGGGACAGTATTATAGTAGTTATATTCTTGTACATAGGGAGCAGTATTATAGTAGTTATATTCTTGTACATAGGGGGCAGTATTATAGTAGTTATATTCTTGTACATAGGGGGCAGTATTATAGTAGTTATATTCTTGTACATAGGGGACAGTATTATAGTAGTTATATTCTTGTACATAGGGGGCAGTATTATAGTAGGTATATTCTTGTACATAGGGGGCAGTATTATAGTAGTTATATTCTTGTACATAGGGGCAGTATTATAGTAGTTATATTCTTGTACATAGGGAGCAGTATTATAGTAGTTATATTCTTGTACATAGGGGAACGTATTATAGTAGTTATATTCTTGTACATAGGGGGCAGTATTATAGTAGTTATATTCTTGTACATAGGGGGCAGTATTATAGTAGTTATATTCTTGTACATAGGGGGCAGTATTATAGTAGTTATATTCTTGTACATAGGGGCAGTATTATAGCAGTTATATTCCTGCACATAGGGGGCAGTATTATAGTAGTTATATTCTTGTACATAGGGGGCAGTATTATAGTAGTTATATTCTTGTACATAGTGGGCAGTATTATAGTAGTTATATTCTTGCACATAGGGGGCAGTATTATAGTAGTTATATTCTTGGACATAGGGGGCAGTATTATAGTAGTTATATTCTTGTACATAGGGGGCAGTATTATAGTAGTTATATTCTTGCACATAGGGGGCAGTATTATAGTAGTTATATTCTTGTACATAGGAGGCAGTATTATAGTAGTTATATTCTTGCACATAGGGGGCAGTATTATAGTAGTTATATTCTTGGACATAGGGGGCAGTATTATAGTAGTTATATTCTTGTACATAGGGGGCAGTATTATAGTAGTTATATTCTTGCACATAGGGGGCAGTATTATAGTAGTTATATTCTTGGACATAGGGGGCAGTATTATTGCAGTTATATTCTTGTACATAGGGGGCAGTATTATAGTAGTTATATTCTTGTACATAGGAGGCAGTATTATAGTAGTTATATTCTTGTACATAGGAGCAGTATTATAGTAGTTATATTCTTGCACATAGGGGGCAGTATTATAGTAGTTATATTCTTGTACATAGGGGGCAGTATTATTGCAGTTATATTCTTGTACATAGGAGGCAGTATTATAGTAGTTATATTCTTGTACATAGGAGGCAGTATTATAGTAGTTATATTCTTGTACATAGGAGGCAGTATTATAGTAGTTATATTCTTGTACATAGGGGGCAGTATTATAGTAGTTATATTCTTGTACATAGGGGCAGTATTATAGTAGTTATATTCTTGTACATAGGGGGGCTGTATTATAGTAGTTATATTCTTGTACATAGGGGGCAGTATTATAGTAGTTATATTCTTGTACATAGGCGGCAGTATTATAGTAGTTATATTCTTGTATATTGGGGGCAGTATTATAGTAGTTATATTCTTGTACATAGGGGGCAGTATTATAGTAGTTATATTCTTGTACATAGGGGGCAGTATTATAGTAGTTATATTCTTGTACATAGGGGGCAGTATTATAGTAGTTATATTCTTGTACATAGGAGGCAGTATTATAGTAGTTATATTCTTGTACATAGGAGGCAGTATTATAGTAGTTATATTCTTGTACATAGGGGGCAGTATCATAGTAGCTGTATTCATGTACATAGGAGGCAGTATTATAGTAGTTATATTCTTGTACATAGGAGGCAGTATTATAGTAGTTATATTCTTGTACATAGGAGGCAGTATTATAGTAGTTATATTCTTGTACATAGGGGGCAGTATCATAGTAGTTGTATTCATGTACATAGGGGGCAGTATTATAGTATTTCTATTCTTGTACATAGGAGGCAGTATTATGGTACTTATATTCTTGTACATAGGGGGCAGTATTATTGTAGATATATTCTTGTACATACAGGGCAGTTTATATAGTAGTTATATTCTTGTACATTGGAGTGCTGTATTATAGTAGTTATATTCCTGTACATAGGGGGCAGAATTATAGAAGTTATATTCTTGTACATAGAGGACAGTATTATAGTAGTTATATTCTTCTACATAGGATGTAGTATTATAGTAGTTATATTCTTCTACATAGGAGGCAGTATTATAGTAGTTATATTCTTGTACATAGAGGGCAGTATTATAATAGTTATGGTCTAGTACATAGGGGGCAGTATTATACTAGCTATATTCTTATACATAGGAGGAAGTAGTAGAGTAGTTATATTCCTGTACATAAGGGGCAGTATTATAGTAGGTATATTATTGTACATAGGGGGCAGTATTATAGTACTTCTACACTTGTACATAGGGGGCAGTATTATAGTAGTTATATTCTTGTACGTTGGGGGCAGTATTATAGTAGCTATGTTCTTTTATATAGGGGGCAGTATTATAGTAGTTATATTCTTGTACATAGGGGGCAGTATCATAGTAGTTATATTCCTGTTCATATGAAGCAGTATTATAGTAGTTATATTCTTGTACATAGGGGGCAGTATTATGGTAGTTATATTCTTGTACATAGGGAGCAGTATTATAGTAGTTATATTCTTGTACATAGGAGGGCTGTATTATAGTAGTTATATTTCTGTACATAGGAGGCAGTATTAGAGTAGTTATATTCTTGTACATAGGGGGCAGTATTATAGTAGTTATATTCTTGTACATAGTGGGCAGTATTACAGTAGTTACATTCTAGTACACAGGAGGCAGTATTATAGTAGTTATATTCTTGTACATAGGAGGCAGTATTATAGTAGATATATTCTTGTACATAGGGGGCAGTATTATAGTAGTTATATTCTTGTATATAGGGGGCAGTGTTAGAGTAGTTATATTCTTGTACTTAGGGCAGTATTATAGTAGTTATATTCTTGTATAAGGTGGGCAGTATTCTAGTAGTTATATTCTTTTACATAGGAGGCAGCATTATAGTAGTTATATTTTTGTACATAGGGGCCAGTATTAGAGTAGTTATATTCTTGTACATAGGAGGCAGTATTATAGTAGTTATATTCTTGTACATAGGGGGCAGTATCATAGTAGTTATATTCTTGTACATAGGGGGCAGTATTATAGTAGTTATATTCTTGTACATAGGGGGCAGTATCATAGTAGTTATATTCTTGTACATAGGGGGCAGTATCATAGTAGTTACATTCTTGTACATAGGGGACAGTATTATAGTATTTATATTCTCATACATAGCTGGCAGTATTATAGTAGGTATATTCTTGTACATAGGGGGCAGTATTATAGTAGTTACATTCTTGTACATAGGGGACAGTATTATAGTAGTTATATTCTTGTACATAGGGTGCAGTATTATAGTAGTTATATTCTTGTACATAGGAGGCAGTATTATAGTAGTTATATTCTTGTACATAGAGGGCAGTATTATAGTAGTTATATTCTTGAATATAGGAGGCAGTATTATAGTAGTTATATTCTTGTACATAGGGGGCAGTATTATAGTAGTAATATTCTTGTACATAGGGGAGCAGTATTATAGGAGTTATATTCTTGTACATAGGGGCAGTATTATAGTAGTTATATTCTTGTACATAGGAGCAGTATTATAGTAGTTATATTCTTGTACATAGGGGGCAGTATTATAGTAGTTATATTCTTGTACATAGGAGCAGTATTATAATAGTTATATTCTTGTATATAGGGGGCAGTATTATAGTAGTTGTATTCCTGTACATGGGGGGCAGTATTATAGTAGTTATATTCTTGTACATAGGGGACAGTATTATATTAGTTATATTTTTGTACATAGGAGGGAGTATTATAGCAGTTATATTCTTGTACATAGGGGGCAGTATTATAGTAGTTATATTCTTGTACATAGGGGGCAGTATTATAGTAGTTATATTCTTGTACATAGGGAGAAGTATTATAGTAGTTATATTCTTGTACATAGGGGGCAGTATTATAGTAGTTATATTATTGTATATAGGAGGCAGTATTATAGTAGTTATATTCTTGTACATAGGAGGCAGTATTATAGTAGTTATATTCTTGTACATAGGGTGCAGTATTATAGTATTTATATTCTCATACATAGCTGGCAGTATTATAGTAGGTATATTCTTGTACGTTGGGGGCAGTATTATAGTAGCTATATTCTTTTATATAGGGGGCAGTATTATAGTAGTTATATTCTTGTACATAGGGGAGCAGTATTATAGTAGTTATATTCTTGTACATAGGGGCAGTATTATAGTAGTTATATTCTTGTACATAGGGGGCAGTATTATAGTAGTTATATTCTTGTACGTTGGGGGCAGTATTATAGTAGCTATATTCTTTTATATAGGGGGCAGTATTATAGTAGTTATATTCTTGTACATAGGGGGCAGTATCATAGTAGTTATATTCTTGTACATAGGGGGCAGTATCATAGTAGTTATATTCTTGTACATAGGGGGCAGCATTATAGTAGTTACATTCTTGTACATAGGGGACAGTATTATAGTATTTATATTCTCATACATAGCTGGCAGTATTATAGTAGGTATATTCTTGTACATAGGGGGCAGTATTATAGTAGTTACATTCTTGTACATAGGGGACAGTATTGTAGTAGTTATATTCTTGTACATAGGGTGCAGTATTATAGTAGTTATATTCTTGTACATAGGAGGCAGTATTATAGTAGTTATATTCTTGTACATAGAGGGCAGTATTATAGTAGTTATATTCTTGAATATAGGAGGCAGTATTATAGTAGTTATATTCTTGTACATAGGGGGCAGTATTATAGTAGTAATATTCTTGTACATAGGGGAGCAGTATTATAGGAGTTATATTCTTGTACATAGGGGCAGTATTATAGTAGTTATATTCTTGTACATAGGAGCAGTATTATAGTAGTTATATTCTTGTACATAGGGGGCAGTATTATAGTAGTTATATTCTTGTACATAGGAGCAGTATTATAATAGTTATATTCTTGTATATAGGGGGCAGTATTATAGTAGTTGTATTCCTGTACATGGGGGGCAGTATTATAGTAGTTATATTCTTGTACATAGGGGACAGTATTATATTAGTTATATTTTTGTACATAGGAGGGAGTATTATAGCAGTTATATTCTTGTACATAGGGGGCAGTATTATAGTAGTTATATTCTTGTACATAGGGGGCAGTATTATAGTAGTTATATTCTTGTACATAGGGAGAAGTATTATAGTAGTTATATTCTTGTACATAGGGGGCAGTATTATAGTAGTTATATTATTGTATATAGGAGGCAGTATTATAGTAGTTATATTCTTGTACATAGGAGGCAGTATTATAGTAGTTATATTCTTGTACATAGGGTGCAGTATTATAGTATTTATATTCTCATACATAGCTGGCAGTATTATAGTAGGTATATTCTTGTACGTTGGGGGCAGTATTATAGTAGCTATATTCTTTTATATAGGGGGCAGTATTATAGTAGTTATATTCTTGTACATAGGGGAGCAGTTTTATAGGAGTTATATTCTTGTACATAGGGGCAGTATTATAGTAGTTATATTCTTGTACATAGGAGCAGTATTATAGTAGTTATATTCTTGTACATAGGGGCAGTATTATAGTAGTTATATTCTTGTACATAGGGGGCAGTATTATAGTAGTTATATTCTTGTACGTTGGGGGCAGTATTATAGTAGCTATATTCTTTTATATAGGGGGCAGTATTATAGTAGTTATATTCTTGTACATAGGGGGCAGTATCATAGTAGTTATATTCTTGTACATAGGGGGCAGTATCATAGTAGTTATATTCTTGTACATAGGGGGCAGCATTATAGTAGTTACATTCTTGTACATAGGGGACAGTATTATAGTATTTATATTCTCATACATAGCTGGCAGTATTATAGTAGGTATATTCTTGTACATAGGGGGCAGTATTATAGTAGTTACATTCTTGTACATAGGGGACAGTATTGTAGTAGTTATATTCTTGTACATAGGGTGCAGTATTATAGTAGTTATATTCTTGTACATAGGAGGCAGTATTATAGTAGTTATATTCTTGTACATAGAGGGCAGTATTATAGTAGTTATATTCTTGAATATAGGAGGCAGTATTATAGTAGTTATATTCTTGTACATAGGGGGCAGTATTATAGTAGTAATATTCTTGTACATAGGGGAGCAGTATTATAGGAGTTATATTCTTGTACATAGGGGGCAGTATTATAGTAGTTATATTTCTGTACATAGGAGGCAGTATTAGAGTAGTTATATTCTTGTACATAGGGGGCAGTATTATAGTAGTTATATTCTTGTACATAGTGGGCAGTATTACAGTAGTTACATTCTAGTACACAGGAGGCAGTATTATAGTAGTTATATTCTTGTACATAGGAGGCAGTATTATAGTAGATATATTCTTGTACATAGGGGGCAGTATTATAGTAGTTATATTCTTGTATATAGGGGGCAGTGTTAGAGTAGTTATATTCTTGTACTTAGGGCAGTATTATAGTAGTTATATTCTTGTACATAGGAGGCAGTATTATAGTAGTTATATTCTTGTACATAGGAGGCAGTATTATAGTAGTTATATTCTTGAATATAGGAGGCAGTATTATAGTAGTTATATTCTTGTACATAGGGGGCAGTATTATAGTAGTTATATTCTTGTACATAGGAGCAGTATTATAGTAGTTATATTCTTGTACATAGGGGGCAGTATTATAGTAGTTATATTCTTGTACATAGGAGCAGTATTATAATAGTTATATTCTTGTATATAGGGGGCAGTATTATAGTAGTTGTATTCCTGTACATGGGGGGCAGTATTATAGTAGTTATATTCTTGTACATAGGGGACAGTATTATATTAGTTATATTTTTGTACATAGGAGGGAGTATTATAGCAGTTATATTCTTGTACATAGGGGGCAGTATTATAGTAGTTATATTCTTGTACATAGGAGCAGTATTATAGTAGTTATATTCTTGTACATAGGGGGCCGTATTATAGTAGTTATATTCCTGTACATAGGGGGCAGTATTATAGTAGTTATATTCTTGTACATAGGGGGCAGTATTATAGTAGTTATATTCTTGTACATAGGGGGCAGTATTATAGTAGTTATATTCTTGTACATAGGGGGCAGTATTATAGTAGTTATATTCTTGTACATAGGGAGAAGTATTATAGTAGTTATATTCTTGTACATAGGGGGCAGTATTATAGTAGTTATATTATTGTATATAGGAGGCAGTATTATAGTAGTTATATTCTTGTACATAGGAGGCAGTATTATAGTAGTTATATTCTTGTACATAGGGTGCAGTATTATAGTAGTTATATTCTTGTACATAGGGGGCAGTATTATAGTAGTTATATTCTTGTACATAGGGGGCGGTATTATAGGGGGCGGTATATATATGTGTGTGGTATAAGGATTGATGCAATATCAACCAGCTGCCCATCCGCTGCCGTTCAAGATACTGGGAAAAGTGAACTGACATCCTCCACCTTTATCTACACTCTCCCTTACAACTGCCAGGTGTTTGATGACAATATGGCCTTAGGAAGTGCCTTATTCGGATGGCCATAAAGTTAAGGCAGTGACAATGTTAATTATTCCCCTGCTTGGGGAGCGTGACACCTCAGATGGTTTCTTTCAACTACCTAGGTCCGAATATTTAATTAAGGGAAAATCTCTTAATAAGGATTATAAATTGTGTGAATGTACTAGACAGATAAGAATTATATTTTTGGAATTGGGCGGGACAACTAAATGAAATGCATCTAAACATGTTGCAGTACGAGCTCCGTAGCACCCACAAATGGCGTATCCACGCATCTGGTTATAATTAACATGTCATGCTTGATATTGCTGAATACAGATAGTCCCCGACTTGCGAACATTCGACTTACGAATTTCGCTAGATACGAACTATCTGTCCTGCACAGTATGATGTAATGCTATGGCATTACATCATACTGTGCAGGGGCCGGGCAGGCTTCTATCAAGCCTGATAGAAGCCTGTCCGGTCAGATCGCGGTTGCTAGGCAGCCGGGGGCCTTCTGAAAGGCCCTAGGGCTGTCTATGCAGAGCGCCTATCAAGCCGTGCGCTTGATGGGCACTCTGCATAGACAGCCCTGGGGCTTTTCAGGAGGTCCCCGGCTGCCTAGCAACCGCACAGCGTCCCGCGAGCTCATCGTGGGACGCTGTACGGGCCCCCTGAACGTCGAGTGCAGCGGGCACCCGGCGGCAGCAGTTCCGACAAGCCGCCCGCTCGTCAGAACTGTTAACACTCTAAATACCGCTGTCAGAGCGGTATTTAAAGTGTTAACAGTTCTGACAAGCGGCGCGGCTCGTCGGAACTGCTGCCGCCGGGTGCCCGCTGTAAGAACAGCCGGCAACCGATGTTGTATGGAGCGGGATCCACCCGCTCCATACCATTTGTTCGACTTGCGAACAAAACGGACTTGCGAACGGGCTCCCGGAACGGAACCTGTTCGCAAGTCGGGGACCACCTGTAGATAAAATCATGACCAGGCGGGGATATATTCCTAATCAGAGTATCTCCTGTGGAGATTTGGCCAAAGTGGGGAATTATGGTTTTTCACAGGTCACATCTATTCACCCCTCTCTAAAAGACCTCAGAGTGGTTGGGGGAAGTGTGTCTGGGGAATGCTTTATAACTTGGGGCTCAACGAACACCTAGGGTCAGACCTTCGGAGATACGCCACAGCATATGGACTGTTCCATTTCTTCCTGTGACTCTGCACAAATCAGAACCTTGGGCAGAGCATCCCAAACCTGGTATCTTCTGTTATTTTCTACTTGATTTATTTTTAAATACCATCTGTTGTGTATGCCTGTAAAACTTACCTCCATTGTACATCGTTTTTCTGTATAATATATATATATAACTACTAGTCTTATTTAGAATAAATCGCAATTTATTAGTTAAGCTTTGTCTGTTTTAAAACAAACCATAACTCTGAAGATTGTATTCAGAATTTTAGTCTGGGTTCCAGCTTCCCTGTGATATAAAAGTTGGTGTTCATAGCGAGTATGTGCTGGTATTATAGAGTGCTGGAGGCATTAGACCGACCAGAGGGTGATTTAAGCTTTCTTTCTGCATGAAGACTGGGAAAGCTGGGTACAATTCCAGCTGTATTATAACGACTCTGCACTTGCAACCCCGCTAAATTGATTAATCGAGGTCCTGCTATGACAAGCAGTCATAGCGGCAACAGAGCTCGGCGGTGTAATCGATCCATGACAAATCGGCGATAGAGGCGGGATCGTTCGCGGTAACCCATCTCTCTCCTAGATAATGCGCTCCAGGGCTGGGGAGCGGAAGAAAACTGGGCAATTGTTTTACAGCTCATGAACAATAGTAGCACCATTGCTGGGGTAAAAAAGCAGAACTGTTTGACCCTAATTCTGAACCACCCTTCAATATAGCATTCAGCCTCCTTTTAGCTTAGGAATAGAGATGAGCGAACACGTTCGGCTCCGCCCCTTTTTCGCCCGAACACCGAACTTTGCGAACACTTCAGTGTTCGGGCGAAAAAGTTCGGGGGCCGCGGTGGCAGCGCGGGGGGGTGCGGCGGGGAGTGGGGGGGAGAGGGAGAGAGAGAGGGCTCCCCCCTGTTCCCCGCTACTGCCGCCCGCGCCGCCGCGCATCTCCCCGCCCCCCGGCGGCACCCGGACACTTACGCGCGAACACTGCAGTGTTCGGCAAAGCCGGTGTCCGGGTGCGGATGTGTCCGTAACGGACACGTTCGCTCATCCCTACTTAGGAACCTTGTAAAAGAACCAAATTAACAAGAGTCAAAAAGCCTTGAAAAAGAGAATCCACAATGAAAGAGGAACCAAAGCACAGAATGGAATTTAGAGCCTTCTGGCAAAGTAAACTTTATTCCATCACTTTAACTGCTGTGAATCCATAGACAGACGATGAGAGGTTTTTCTCACTACAGGAGATACAAAAGAAATGAATAAAATAGAAAAAAAAGAAATACGAAAACTAGGAACTTTTCGTCATTCATTTGATTCAATAGAAGAAACAAATGAAGAAACTTGTATATATAAAATCAAAGTATAAAGAACGATTCACTTGACACTGGTGTACCGTGCCTTTAAGGACAGGACTATAATGGAGGAGGATGAAAAAAAAAAACACAATTAACTTTCTTTCCGTTGAATAGAACAGCCAGGCGCCCCAACAGCAATGCCTTGTGGGAGAACAACATGTGCAGTTAATTAGGACAGAGCTAACAGCAGGCGTTTACCAAATGCTCTTGTTTTATTAGAAGTCTTATACTTGCCAGATTGTTGTCAGCAAACTGTTAAAACCAGCATTTTAGAGGGGCTCCCTTTGGTTTAAGTATGTTTACAAAAATTAGGTGGCGCTGCAGAGGCATTGCATCATCTGCCATTTGCATACTAAGTTTCCCAGCGGAACATTGCATGGCCTGTAAGTCTCCTCACGCCTACTTGGTGCTCTCCACAAGGAGAACAGTACGCCTCCTGACCCATTTACACAAAAAAGGAAGATGTTATGCTCTTAAAGGGGTTCTCGCACTTCTAAGATTGAGACCTGTTTTCAACATGTGTCATCAATAGCTCATCGGCAGGGTTCGCAGTCTGGAAAGATGGTCTAATGTATGAAGTCACTCTTTTGCCAGAAGCAGAGAGCTCCATACACTGTACAGAAGCTTTAGGTGGTACTGCAGGCTGATTCCCACTAACTGGGAGTCACCCTGCAGTACCACGCTAGGCCACTGCGCAATGCACGGAGCTGTCTGCTTCTGGCAACAAAGCAGTCCAGCAAATCAACTGATGAGTGAGGGTTCTGGGAGGTCGATCAGCTATTGATGAACTATCCTTAGGACAACCCTTTTAATATCAATGCTAGTGAGGTAGTCAATGGTTGGTACTTGGAGTCACGTGAAATAGAGTCTAAAATTGCTGTGTACCAATCTTCCTCAACCAGTGGCTGTGGACCCGCATATTGCTTTCAGACCCCCAACATGTGGCTCCCCAACTATTGGCAGCTGCATATACCAATGACCAAAGACACCATGTATGTCACAGTATTAAAATAACTTTGTACTAAGATCAAAAGCAAGACAGGGAGCTAACAGGTTAAAAACGTTATCAATTGGTTATATCTTTATTATGATGCTTCAGACAGATAGATAGATAGATAGATAGATAGATAGATAGATAGATAGATAGATAGATAGATAGATAGATAGATAGATAGATAGATGACAGATAGATATTAGATAGATAGATAGATATGAGAGAGTCAGAGATAGATAGATATTAGATAGATAGATAGATAGATAGATAGATATGAGAGAGTCAGAGATAGATAGTTAGATATTAGATAGATAGATATTAGATAGATGGATAGATATGAGATAGATAGATAGATAGATAGATGACAGATAGATATTAGATAGATAGATAGATATGAGAGAGTCAGAGATAGATAGATATTAGATAGATAGATAGATAGATATGAGAGAGTCAGAGATAGATAGTTAGATATTAGATAGATAGATATTAGATAGATGGATAGATATGAGATAGATAGATAGATAGATAGATAGATAGATAGATAGATATGAGATAGATAGATAGATAGATAGCTATGAGATAGATAGATATGAGATAGATAGAAAGATATGAGATAGATAGAAAGATATGAGATAGATATGAGATAGATAGATATGAGATAGATATGAGATAGATATGAGATAGATAGATAGAGATAGAGATAGATTTGAGAGAGATGGATAGATAGATAGATATTAGATAGACAGACGGATATCTATCTATCTATCTCCTATCTATCTATCTCATATCTATCTATCTCCTATCTATCTATCTATCTATCTATCTATCTATCTATCTATCTATCTATCTATCTATCTATCCCATATCTATCTCATATCTATCTATCTATCTATCTATCTATCTATCTATCTATCTATCTATCTATCTATCTATCCCATATCTATCTCATATCTATCTATCTATCTATCCTATATCTATCTCATATCTATCTATCTCCTATCTATCTATCCCATATCTATCTCCTATCTATCTATCTATCTATCTATCTATCTATCTATCTATCTATCTATCTATCTATCTATCTCCTATCTATCTATCTATCTATCTATCTATCTATCTATCTATCTATCTATCTCATATCTATCTATCTATCTATCTATCTATCTATCTATCTATCTATCTATCTATCTATCTATCTCATATCTATCTATCTATCTAGCACCTGAGTTATTCTCTTTCTACAAGCCATGTTCTGAGTATTTTCTTCTGTTATTAGATCCTTGATGTTTGCCTGCTGGGTATGATTACCGTTAGCCCATGAGCTTTTCAGTGATCATCACTAGGCTTGTAATTCTATTGTGTCTCAAAATTCAATTGTTTGTGTGATAACAGAGAAGTGAGCAAACAGCCCCTAAGAAATCATCGCTGCCGGCCAAATGTCTTGTAGGATAGACGTGACGATGCAATCCATGCGGAGAAACAAAGGTCTTGCTAAAATGTGTAAATCGTAAATTTGATATGATCCACAAGTTAGGCCTCCTGCCTCCGAGCGTTTGGTAAAAAGCTGCGGCTGCCCCCTGCGGTGTTTTACCGGAGTATGTAAATACCGGCTATGCCGGCATAGACTGCGTATGGGCAGCGAGTGTACTGCGCATGCCCACGTATCTCACGCATGCAGTCATCGCAGTGCGACTCTGTCTTTTTTTTAATCCCCGCTCTGTGTCATAGCGGGGTTGCATATGAAATTGCCGCCAATACACAATGGACTCAATGAGTGTTTGCATATGCTGGCTATACACAAGTATAAGGCTCACACGGCGTGGTACGCTGAGAAATACCTACACTTAGTGTGTACACGCTCATATGGATCAATGACAGTCCATTTATTTTCATTGACTCCACCCACAGCGAGTCATGTGGCCGTGTATCGCACGCGTAATACGCAGTGAAAAAATGCCCGTGGACATGAGCCCTTATAGTCTGCTTCCAATCATAAAACATGGTTTGCATCAAACCTCCTTTCAGTGTAGCTGCATGATTTTGTGTGACATCTTGGACATCAAAATGCTCTTGTCTTATGTGCTGCCCAGGATGTTCTGTTCCTTTGTGCTGGCTATTAGAATGTAGCTGTACTTTGTGCTGGTCATGAGAATGCTGCTGTACTTCGAGGTGTTCTTTAGAGTGCTCCTTTACTGTTTGCTGGTCATTGGAACGCTGCGGTGTTGTCTGCTGGTCATTAGAATGCTTTTGTATCATACGCTCTCTTTCCAATGTCCTTGTACCGGGTGCAGAGGGTGATAGTAAAGAGATGATGATGATGATGATGAAGAAGAGGAGGAACTGGATAGTGGAGAATGGAGTAGATGATATGGAACAGAGATAAGATCCAGAAAAATCCTGTCCCTAATGCAAGCTCTATCTATGTCTCTGCCTCATCTCTCCCTGACCCTAACTCCAGACACCACTGTCCCTAAGTAAACTTCAGTTATTCTTGCTGTCAACCCTATCTGAAATACTGTCCCTGAAAACGAGAGGACACAAAGACCCTGACAAGAAGCCAAACAAACAATTTGATTAATGAATCAGGGCTAGGTAAATACAAACAAGACACAAGCAAACAATTAGAGTCTTGGAAACAAGACTGGACTAGACAACCCTAGGAACAAGACCACACTGACAGGAAAAAAACACTGGAACATGGTACTAGAACTAAACTAGGAATTTTGGATATAAACACTCAATGTTACTGCTATCACCAGCAACCTCACAATAGAAACCAGGGATACATAAAGGTAGCCTAGCCTATGATGAACTCCTCCCTAAACAAAGTTGGCAGAGCAATGAGGTCAGCTGACACACTCCCATGGATTAGTTGTGGAAACAACTGCATAGCATCTGCTCTGACAACGGTTAGAAAACCGGAGATGATCCAGGAACAGAATCCCTGGTGGTCGTAACAGGTCAACAGAATGGTTTCCTACTTTGTGCTAGTCCATAGAATGCACTTCTGCTTTATACTGGTCCTTATCATGAATCATGTCCTTAAAATGCTCTTGGATTACATTTGCTGCTGGTCATTTGAACATTCTTCTCCTTTATGCTGGTTATCAGAATACGCATCTACGGTATTTTGGTAATTAGAATGTACTTGTATCGTGTAATACCCATTATAATGCTCTGGTACTTTATACTGGTCATGAGAATGCTCTTGCCTTGCATACTACCCATTAGAATGCTCTTGTCCTTTGTGCTGGTCATTAGTGTGCTCCAATACTTTGCACTGGTCACTAAAGCTTATTTCCTAGAGGGAAGTAGATGATATCACTAGCCTTAGTTAGACTGGCCCACCAAAGAATTCTCCAATGGGCCTATGACAAGGCAGCTAACCATAATGCGACCCATAAGGTACAAGCGAACTGATTTGAAGTGGACATCAGAGAGGGTAGAATTATACTATATTATATTATAGTATACTGTATAATTATACTGTATTACATCATATGTAGTGTAAAAAAACACCTGGGTGGACAATGAAATCTAATAGGAACATGTGCATGTTCTGTATATCTGTGAGAACCATGGAACACTAGTGTGACATTATCACTGATAGGGAAAAGCAGAGGACTGATGATGTATGGTCTGCATACCCCCTAGTGTTCAAAGTTTATAGACAAACTTTTAGGCTATCCGAAACATTTCAACAACTGTCAGAGCTGTTTCCATGGCTCCCCAAAACACATGAACATTACGCTTGACCCAATGTTTACGTGTTTAGGGTGGTAAGCCGCTGTCAGACAGCTGGTGGTGGCTTATCTCTTGTGGAACCATAGGATCGGATGTTACAATATTTTCAAGGTGTCACAACGCGCTACCACCCAGGCTCTCCTGTCACATGATCTGTGGTTAGGCGCTGCAGTTCCTCTTACCCTCCACACCGGGCTCCGCCCACTTCGCACTCCGATTCCTCAACGCGCTCCCTCTCTGTTGCCCTACGATGCATGCTCTCCCGCTCCCTGTCTTTAAGGGTCAGCACTCTCTCCCTAATGCTGTCCCCCACCAATCTCTGCAAACCATTGGCTATATTAGGCATCCTCACGCCATGGAGAATGCCTAAGCAATTGGTCTGCATTAGCCGTTGAGACAAAACCCTAATTTTCGTATTCTGTCTTTTGACTTCTGCCCTGACCACTGTGCTTCCTGACCGTGGCTCAGTTTTTGGACTACACCATTGCTTTCTGTCCGGATCTCCATTCTGCACCTGCGCTTCCAGCCCAGACCTTTGCCTACTACCCTGTTTTCCTGAAAATACGACATGCCCTGAAAATAAGACATAGCGCATAGCATAGATTTTCCAGAATTTTTGATGATGCAAAATGATTTTTCAGGTTTTTTGAGGATGCTTGAAATATAAGCCCTACTCCAAAATTAAGCCCTGCTAACAGTTAATTAAAAAAGTCAATTTAAATAGTCTCCAGGCAGCTATACATGTAAAAAAGTTAAACCTTCTTGAACAGAAATTCATATAAGACACTGTCTTATTTTCGGGGAAACACGTTATGTTCCTGTGCACACTATCAGGTACCGTGCCTCAGCTGATTTCAGTGACAAGCTGGAGTATCTGTGCAAAAAATGGCCTGGAGTCCCTACAAAAAGACTGTATTCCGCCTGGAGCAGTTAAGGGTGAAAATTGGGGTTCCCAGGTGCTGCCTCCGCCGATAGCTCAAAGTCAAACAGGTATGTGACAAGGTGGGTTCACATCCAACTGCCCACAGAAAGTTTCACCACCCCCATGTTTCGGCGAGTTCGGACAACTAAGGTCTAATGTGTATGGGGACCTTTAGGTATGGTAACAATGTTACAGATTGCTCCCCGCGATGATGAATCACATGGACTTGTCTTGGAGCAGTTTACACATTGGACGCTACTATAGCACATTTTTAAGTTAGCACTCGGGGCCATTTCCAGCCCTGCTGACTGAAATGCAATTTTTCTGGAAAGAGCCCAGGATTGTCTGTAGCTGTAAGCGGATCTGAATGAAGAATGTCTTCTGCTTATCAAGACGAAGCCGTAACTAATATAAACAGATTTTGCACCCTGAGGCTGCAGATTTTTCTATTTTCCTAGAGTTTGCAACAAGCTCATACCGAGTCCTGGTGTGCCAGCAGCCCTCCCACACTGCTCCCTGCGGTACACGGCTGGAGCAGACAAGGTGGAGATAAGATCTAACAACACCGCCAACAAGCTCCCCGGGCAGAAGTTATAACACCCATCTGACAAATGAGGGGAAGGTGCCTCTACGCTGGCAGATTTACTGACAGAAATGCACCCAAATCAATGTTTTAGTAAGTCGATTTGGGATCGATCAGCTTCATTTACATGGAGCGACCAGCACTATTGTATGTCGTTAGGGCACATACAGCTCCGTTGTTGCTGTACACGGGGGGATGTGCCGCCAACAACACATGACTTTTTGTGCTAGATCAAAAAAGGCAGTGCAAAAGAAAAAAGGATAATCTGACTGAGCCAACTCTCAATAATTAGTCAAAGAAGCCAATGGCTAAAACCTGACTCCTCATTATGTGACAAAACGGGCACATTAACGTGCTTCGGGGACGCAGCCCCTTCCTCAGAATAGATGTCATCTGTCACTTCCTCTGAGCAAACGCAGCCAGGCTCCCCCTGACCAACAAGCTGCTTCTTCCAGCCATACTGACTTCTTTGCGCCACTCAGTCCAGAATGTTTTCCTTTGCATTATACCGTCATGCCCCGTGTATCGCGTTGGTGTTTGCTGGGCAGGCAGCACCATAGGAATACATCCATCATCATATTCTCCAACACACCAAATGGATCTTAAATCAACCTGGAGAAGATCCACTTCTTTTTGCAGATTGTTTGGCTAAAAAATGCAATCATCCGAGAAATGAGCTTTTGCTCGCTGGCCGGCTGATCAGCAACACCTTCATAGGTACATGAATGGGTAGATGAGCGTTGATTCCCAATCATCTGCCTTTGCAAGAGCCACTTTAGATGTGAGATACAGAGAGAGACAGATGGAAACAGAGATACTGTATGAAATAGACAGATAAATCTCTCTCGAGTAGAGTGTCAGCTCTTATGGGCAGTCCCCTCTCTCCTGTAGTGTCAGCTCTTATTGGCAGGGACCTCTCTCTTGTAGAGTGTCAGCACTTATAAGCAGGGATCTCTCTCCTGTAGAGTGTCAGGGTCCTCTCTCCTGTAGTGTCAGCTCTTATGGGCAGTCCCCTCTCTCCTGTAGAATGTCAGTTCTAATAGCCATGGACCTCTTTCCTGTAGAGTGTCTGCTGTTATGGGCAGTAACCTCTCTTCTATAGAATGTCAGCTCTCATAGGCAGGGACCTCCATACTGTAGAGTGTCAGCTCTTATGGGCAGTCTCTCTCTCTCCTGTAGAGTGTCATCTTTTATGGGCAGAGTCCTCCCTCTTGTGAAGTGTTAGCTCTAATGGGCACAGACCCCTGTCCTGAAGATTGTCAGCTCTTAGGGGCAGGGTCCTCTCTCCTGTAGTGTCAGCTCTTATGGGCAGGGACCTCTCTCCTGTAGTGTCAGCTCTCATGGGCAGGGACCTCTCTCCTGTAGTGTCAGCTCTCATGGGCAGGGACCTCTCTCCTGTAGTGTCAGCTCTTATGGGCAGGGACCTCTCTCCTGTAGAGTGTCAGCTCTTATGTGTAGGAACATCTCCTGTAGAGTGCCAGCTCTTATGGGCAGTGATCTCTCTCCTGTGGAGTGTGTGCCCTTATGGGCAGAGTCCTCCATCTTGTGGAGTGTCAGCTCTAATAGGCACAGACCCCTCTCCTGAGGATTCTCAGTTCTTACGGGCAGGGTCCTCCCTGCTGTACTGTAGAGTGTCAGCTCTTATGGGCAGTCTCTCTCTCTCTCCTGTAGAGTGTCATCTTTTATGGGCAGAGTCCTCCCTCTTGTGGAGTGTTAGCTCTAATGGGCACAGACCCCTGTCCTGAAGATTGTCAGCTCTTAGGGGCAGGGTCCTCTCTGCTGTACTGTAGAGTGTCAGTTCTTGTAGGCAGGAGCGTACTGACCTTCATCATCAGGATTCCCATGGAACATTCTTGCTTTGAAAAGATCAAAGGAAAGTCGGGAGATCCCTCGCGGGAGACTATATGGGTGCATGTAAGGTCATGAAACATGATTTCCCTGGAGATCATCTTTCTGTTGCATTCTACATGATCTTCATTAACATTGTCAATACATGAAGAGACGTCTCTAATTACTTATCCGCAGCCACGCGTTTCATTCCAATAATTCTTATTTTCTGGTGCCGCCGTTTATTTTGGGTGACAATGAAGCAGGTGGATGGTAAGTGGGATGGCATGGCGATGATAGATGGAGGCAACTTGTCTTTTTTGCAACAATTTTACTACACAGAAGTAACTTTTGTGCTATTTTGCTACATATGAGGTTTTGTGTAATTTAATGTTCCATCGTAGCTCTTGTGATAAATTCTCTTAACCCTTTCCAATCCACTGTCTGACGTCTGAAGACATTCTGATTGAAGGCTGTACAGCTCCGATGTCGGAAGACGTCCGGGAGGGTATTCTTACTGTAGATTACTGGCCGCTCTGTTGTTGGGGGCCTCTCCAGCATGTCACATACCGCAGTACTGGCTCTAGCCAGCAGATGGTGCCATTGTATAACGGCAGAAAGAGAAAGCTCCCTAGGAAACCCTGAATCCAAAATTGGATTGCAAAGGGTTAAAGTGACAGTAAACAGCTTTTTACTGCAAACGTAAGGGACATGACCTTACAAGGCAAACAGGGACATGACCAAATATCTCCTTATCTGTGTACATCAAACTGCGACATGATCACTCAGCAAAGTCTTACCAGCATGTGAACTGCAGAACTGCGCATGAAACTCGCCGGAAGGTGAACTCACTGAATGACAAACGCTCAAAACACTCACCTGTATACCTGCACACATAGCCAGAATGCCGTGTAGGACTTATCCATACGGGCCTTAGGGCTCCTTCACACGGGTGCTGCGATTTTCGGTCGGCCACATCATGGCTACAGTGCTACCAAAAATCGCATGTACGAGAAGCAGCCGTGACCAAGTCACAGCTGCATCTTCTGTTTATGCACCCGTTCAGACGGCCCAGGTGTTGTGATTATACGCCGTACCCAGAATACAGTTGGGCTGGGGGAGAGAATTTAGCACTGCTAAACTCCCTTCACCGCCTCTCCGCCCCCTGCCGGCTGTCGGCAAAAAAAGGGGGTGGGACTGGGTGGGAGCTAGTGTGCTAACCTCCTGTTCCGCCCTTTGCCAACAGCTGGCAAGGGGCAGAAAGGGGGTAGGGAGTTTAGCAGAGCTGCTGCCAAACTCTCTCCTACCTCCCATTTCATAGTGGTTCTCGCATTTGTCTTCGAATTCACACTGCCACCCTCCATCATGTGCTTTGCTGCTCCATTACAACCACCATAAAAAGGCCATTTAAAGGGCCTGAGAGAGGGAGGGGGCTTCCTCTGTCACCTGATTGGTGGAAGCATGAATGTTTACTTAAAAAAACGCTCCTAGGCAGTATTTAATATAATGCCTATCAAAGTAGAATATACTGCAATACTGAAGTATTGCAGCATACTGTATACATCATCAAACAATTGCAAGTTCAAGTTCCCTACAGGGACTTAAAAAATAGATGAATATATATTTTTTAAATTAGTAAACTTAGAAAAAAAATCCGAGTGACATAAACAAATGGACAGATAATAAAAATTTGATACGGCTGCATCCATAAAAGTCCATTTTTTTTAAAAAGCACATTATTTATGCCACACAGTTACCACCATCAGAAAAATAAACAACGCAATGCCAAAACTGTGTCTCTTGGTCACCCCGTCTCCAGGAAAAAGCGGAATAAAAAGCAATCAAAAAGTCATATGTACCCCCAAAATGGTACCAATAAAATCTAAAGGTCAAAGAAACAAGCTTTCACCCGGCTGCATCAATAGAAAAATGAAAAAATTATAAGGGTCAAATTACAGCAACTGAAAGTAATTTTTTAAGAGACATTTCGAGTAGTACAGTATAAATAAAACTATATCAATTTGATTTCGCTGTAATTGTACTGACCTACAGAATTAGGGCTTATTTACACGAGCGCATATTGGTGAGGTTTTCACGCCCGGCCGATATACGCTCCCATCTAAGCAGTTCCCCCCTTTCCTCCCACTCACCGACTCTCTACCCTCAGTCCGGCGTTTGCAATGGGAGGGGCAGTATGGAGGCGGAGCTAAGCTCCGCTGTCCCGCCCACTCCCAGGCATATAGAAAAGTTATAAATTTGTGAAAGAGGGGATGGAAAAATTAAATCAAGGGGAAAAAAAGAAAGAAAAAAGGAAATAGCTGCAGCAGGAAGGGGTTAATGACAATAGTTTATTGCTGAGTTCTCTCCTAATGTGCTCACAGAGGATTTACCGCCGTCTCCCAGCTACACGGGGATTCTAGGGCTCTTGATTGATAGAAGTGCCGGTAACTTTTAATAAGATCCATTTTGCATGTTAAGCAAGTTAATTACACACAGAGAAAACATCCCAGTCCATCTTGTAATGAGGAATAACAAGCACATAATCGCCCGAGGAGATGAATTTATCCTAATTGGAGAGCAGTCATTTACTTCTGTAATAAATGTGTCTCATTAGGCGCTGGCTGCGGAGCTGGCAATCCTCTTTGAGGCTCTGATGCTTCATGGCTTTAAAGAAAAGTGTTTTTGATGCATCAAGGACATTTCTATACAATATTATTGTGATTTAATGGGGCAATTACGCAGGTTGGGAGCTCAGGAAGCAGCAGAGGTCATGTTCCAGGTAAACCGGGAGAAGATTCTACCTGTAGGAGACGTGACCCTGCTGGTGAAGACCCTGGGCTCTGCGGGACATGGTCCTATAGCCCTGTAGATCTGAAAATGGAAGGATATAGATATGGCGATGTATATGTGACAATCACACACTTACATATAATTGTAAATGCATATAACAAAACACAATCACTGAGCTTAATAAGTGAGTAATGTCCATATACAGTATACTGAGATAATGCCAACATAGTGTACACATAACTAATGACACCATACAGTAACATAAATAACACTGCCATACTGTATCTATAACTAATATGTCACCATACAGTAACACTGCCATACTATACCTAGAACTACATGCACTAAGATTAAAACTGCCATACTGTACACATAACTAATGTCACCATACAGTAACATAAATAACACTGGCCTACTGTACCTATAACTAATGTCACCATACAATAATATAACACTGCCATACTGTACCTATAACTACATACACAGATTAAAACTGCCATACTGTACACATAACTAATGTCACCATACAGTAACATAAATAACACTGCCCTACTGTACCTATAACTAATGTCCCCATACAATAATATAACACTGCCATACTATAACTATAACTTCACGTACTAGGATTAAAACTGCCATACTGTACACATAACTAATATGTCACCATACAATAATATAACACTGCCATACTATAACTTCATGTACTAAGATTAAAACTGCCATACCGTGCATATAACTAGTGTCACCATACAGTAACATAAATAACACTGAACCACTGTACTTATAAGTAATATGTTACCATACAGTAACATTGCGATACTATACCAATAACTACTTGCACTAAGATAAAAACTGCCATGCCGTGCACATAAGTAATGTAACCATACAGTAACATAAATAACACTGCCATACTGTACCTATAACTAATGTTACCATACAGTAGCAAACACTGCCATATTATTGTCATTAATAACACTGTCCCACTGTACCTATAACTAATGTCACTATACAATAACACTGCCATACTGTGATAGACATGATGATTAGTCAGTGTAAAATGTCTATTGATTTGTACTAAACTAGAGGTATTACGCAGCTGTAGTGACTTTAACTCTTAGAGGCTAATGACTGCATAATTTCATTATAGTAATTGCTGGACAATGGTGAAAAGATATGTGTTTTGTGACTTCAGTCTAATGTGGAACTCTGCTGCATAAGGAAAGAGTTAAATCACAGTGTTATGTTATTGCTTGTGTTCATCTTGAGTGTTTTCCCAGTCCTTTCCCATCCCCCCACACAGAATCTTCTTCAACAAAGAGATACTTACTTTCAGTTTCAGGTTTGAGCACATGTTTGTAAGACAAAGACTTGCTTATACATTGGAGTTGAGAGAAGGTGGGCAGGAAGGAGGGCGGATTCTATATGATCCGACAAATGAGAATCCTATATGTTACTGATGTAATCTGTTGCACGCCCATTAAAGGGCAGGTGTTATGCTTTACAATAAAAGGGGCTGTCTGGGTGTTTCTGCCCAGAGAGCCATTTTGGATATGAGACTGATAGCTTGTGTCTGATCTGGTCGATGATGTGTGCACACTATACAATTTGGAAGCTACAAAATACCCCGAAACCTGCTGGAGAAAACCATAATCCAGATCAGTGGCGTCCTTCTGGGTGGGCCCGAGTAGAGATTTTGATTTCTTTCATTCTGGAAAAATACAGAGATCGGCAGATAGCACGCAGAACTCAGGGGCCCGAAAATCTACAGAACACGGTAAGATTGCTTTATGTAAAATCTACCGATGTGAGCTGAATTCTGAGTGCTAATCTGCCTGTTTCTGATCCAGAGTGATAAATCAATGAAAGGCAGGTAATATAGTTCTTTCTACTCGGAAAAAAGACCACCGTTTTAACCTGCCTAAGGGGTATTTTGTATGCTGTGTATATTATGTCTGAGACGGTTAAAATTGTGTATACAAGACCAAGAGATAAATTCTGTGAGAGTTAATGTGTCAGAAGGGCGTACTTGGCTGTTTAAGTCTGAGGGAGCGCGCCAGACACTTACTCCTAGGAAACTAGTGTGAGGTTAGGAAGATTTATGATACGCATATTTACATGTATGATTGAGCGTGTTATGTTCTCATATGTGGAAAGGTATATACGCGGAGAATTATAGCCGTGCTTTGTGTGTCGGCTGAAGCTTCCAGGAACTCTTGGTCATTGAAAATAATAAGTCTTTGTGTGTTTCAGACAGTTTAAAGAATGTGCAGTGTTTATTATTGGGGGAGGGTTGCTGATAAGAGAGTGGACTGAAGTTAAGCCACTGAAAGCATTTCCCAATTAACCCTTCTGTTCCCTTTGTCTTGTGTTTTGTAGAATTAATGTGCATTGTGATCTGAGTGGGAAAGAGAGGTTATATTGGAAGGATTTGAAGAAAGCAGATTTTACAAGAGGAACACTATTGTGTCCAGAAACTTCGGATAGGATAGAATAAGCAGGTAGAATAGAATGAGGGATCAGTACAGGATGTTTTGGAATATGCAAAACATGTAGAAACGTTTTACAAAGAAAAGGATCAGGAAAAGTTGCAGAAAGAAATGTCAGGTTATGGACAGATAAGCAGAAATGAGTATGGTAAGATAGACTGTAGAAAGTTTTCAGAAGACGAGCAGGAAACCCAGCAGAAAGAAAGGTGTTAGGTGCTAGTTTTTGCTAGGAGGTGGTATAACGTAAGAAAGAGATTCAAGATGAGAAAGTATAGTGGGAGATGTGTATTGCTTATGAACAATGTAATGCCTTTGTGTTGACTACAGCCCCTCCCTGTAATGGCAGCCATACTTGCAATGTTTAAAACCCCACATGGTGTGACTCTGCAGCAAATGTGGTGAGCCCTGCCCCCACCCTGAAGTTACTTCCCCCCCATGTGCTCACTTTCAGGGTGTGTGATGTTACTTCCGGTCCCTCCCCATCCGAGACAGGACCTGGCCCCGCCCCTTCCTCCTCCAGCGGCCATTTTGCCTCACCGGGAAGTGCTGCCGCCCCTGGCCCTGCCCCTTCCTCCGGCAGCCATCTTGCCTCACCTGGGAGATTTGTAGCCCCGCCCCTTTCTGCCTCTGGCGGCCATTTTGCTGCACTTGGGAGGCCTATATTCCCCAATGCCACTGTATCCAGTGCTAACATCATGATTGTCTGAAGTAAGGTTTTTTTGACCAGACTTTGTTACACTCCAAGATGTGGCCACTTTGGATGTGTGATAAGTTCAGGGAAACAAACCTTTGTGAAGATGCAGCTTGGGACATAGTAGATGACTAAGCTGGTTTATAGTGCATGGAAGATTGGAGTTGATGCATGGGGGACAGAGGCCAGGAATACATGACAGGGGACGCTCTGTCATGTTCCCAGGGGCTCTGTTTTTCCACTGCCCGCTTCTCCAATGGATGCTCAGACAGATGATGTTATGGAAGGCTCCTACAGATGGAATAATTTCCCTATAGTCACCCAGCAAACTTTTTCACGCAATTTGATGAAGTAATTTTACTTTTTATGTGAAGAAAGAGGGACTAAATTGCCCAGAGTAGGATGTTAATTCATCCGTATTCTTTAGTTTTTTCCTTAAGTCTTTTGTATATTCTAGTGTCAGTCTACACTGAAGCTATAATTATATTCCGACAGGAGAGTGAAAGTTAAACGCTGGACGTTCCCTGAAATACTATTACACTGGGTGACGTAAAATTTTACTTGTGTTGCGCCCCCTTGTGTTAAAAAATGCTAATTGCGACCTGAAGGAAAAAAAAATTTTTTTAAGGAGATTTTCGCTCAGACTTCGCTGCATACAATGTCACCTTGACCTACAAAGTGCTTGTTTTTGTGCCTCTTGGTTTCCTTTTTCAACTTGTACTAGTTTGAACGCAATTACTCTTTTTTCCATTGAGTATTCCGGTTCAAAAGGGGGGAGGCATAGGTGATCTGGGTCATAGATGATCTAGGTGTTGTAGATCAGCTATTGGGCTTTTAAAAAAAAAAAAAAAAGATAAAAAGGAAATAAATGATTTTGTGCTACAAGATTCCGTGCCATGTGAAATAGAACATCAACACGATTATTTAGTACTAATACAGTAAGAAACTGCAGGTATGCAAACAGTTACCGGAACCTCTGTTGATAATGCATATGTTGAGCTTTTTGCAGATGGTACCAGGGTGAGGATTGATGACTACACATCGGATATGCAGTGGTCACACAACAAGATGTCCTAGAAGCAGAAACTCTGCATCCGCATGTCTCAGCACAAGAAGCGGAATGGAAGGCCCTAACTGAGGCGAGTAGAGTGGCGAGAGGTAAGACGGCAATCCTTTACACTGACTCCTGGTATGCATCTGGCATAGCTCATGATTACGGCCCGATATGGAAGGCCAGACAGTTTTTACCTTAGCAGGACAACCAATTGAGAATGGTGCAGCGGTGCAGAGTCTCATGGAGGCCCTACTTCTACCTGACAAAGTTGAGAGTTCGCACCGATTCCTACACTGGAGAAGCGAGAGACGACACCCTCGCCAACAGCACAGCAAAGGCAGCGGCCCTCAAGCCGTGGAAGAAAGAAGAAAGATACTGACAGCATGAGTCAGTGGTAAAAACTTTAGACATTGACAAAAACGTGGACTTTGATATGCTAAAGACTTTTACAGTTACAAGCCAGCAAGGAAGGAAAGGATAAATGGACTAATATGGGAGCAGCAGAAACAGGACAGCGTGTGGTGAACAGTCAACAGCACTTGCCTACCACAGTTCCTGTATCCCATGATGGCCCAGCTGACGGACGGAAAGACCCACCTAGTAAAGCAGCAATGATGTCGATGCTTGAAAGAGGATGGGCGACTTCTGGGTTCTCTGTAGCTGCTGCATCATTTGTCCAGTTTAGCATGATCTATGCCATAGGTGAGTCAGGGCAGAAATAAATTTGCCACATCACACTTGCCGGGACCACTCTACCCATTTCAGGGATTGCAAATTGGCTACACTCAGCTCCCACTTGTTGGGAAGTATGAATACGTGCTTGTTGTTGTTGATGTCTTTGCAGGTTGGAGGCCGACCCTGTTACCAAGGCAAACAAGTAGGTAACCGCAAAGAAGCTCATGAACGAGGTAAACTGTGAATATGGGGTACCAGAAGTGATTCAGAGTCAGACAGAGGTATAAACTTCACAGGTGAATGTAACATGTCATGTCTGCTCTGGGTGTATCCCAGGACTTTTACATACTCTACCATTTTTAGAGTAGTGGAAAGGTGGAGAGACGTAGTGGTACGCTAAAAAGTAAGATACTTAAAAATGACGCCACTTTGGAAAGACTGTCATCCAATAGCCTTATACAGTGTTAGATATGAACCCAGGGGGGATCATACATTATCTCCCTACGAGATTGTTTGGGCTAGCCCCAAGGCTAGGTCGTTACTATACTCAGTAGTTACAATTACAATCTGATGTGTTGACTAAGTATGTGATTTCCGTTGTTAAAGCACTAATCAAAGCCTATGCACAGGTGTTCTCTTCCAGACTCAGAGGCAGACACTGGGACACATATCTTGCAGCCTGGGGATTGGGTGTGCTTCAAGAAGTTCCCCAGGAAGCACCCTCTTGAGCCCCGATTTGATGGCCCCTACCAGGTGCTTCTGACTACTGCCACAGCTGTGAAACTAGCCGAAAGACTTACATGGATCCATGCTTCATACCGTAAGAAAGCTTCAGATCCGGGAGACCAGTCTTAGTTGTGCCACAGACATTACTCTGGTTAGGGCTAGTGAGAGAGGAGGGTGGCAACTGGAATCCTTAGTCGGAAGAATATGAGGGTATGGTTACCTTCTGGTATAACTCGTCCAATGCTCAAGTAGCCGCATATTCCTTCGACAATTGTACTGTGGTCCCGTGTCTAGGCGCAAGATCCCACCGCAGGCCAGATTTAGCTCAGTCCAGCTGGTTATATGACTTACATACCCGGGGAATACAATATGTTTAATAGACTGGTCCTATAAACCGCGAAGTGCCTTAAATAAGAAAGATAAGAGCGGGAAATCCCTAATTAGTCGTATAACCCTCCTTGAGAATAATAAGGACAGCAGGTATTGGAAGGCTGAACTTAGTATGTTGCTTGGTTTTAATGCGGTTTTTACATTAACCATGGGAGATCCAAGCCCGGGGGACGGAGGGACTTATAGTCTGGGGACATACCGGTACGAGAGGACAGATCCCTTAGGGAAGTTTAAAATAAGGGATATGGTAGATGCACCCGAATGGAAGCCTTCACTTAGTCCCTTGCCCATAATTAACCCCCTCCGCCGTAAGATAAAGACCTTGACGAACATGATGATCATAGCCAACCCTACCTTTTGAGGACACCTTGACAGTAGCGACTGGCTACTCTGACCAGAATCTCTGGTTGGAGTTGATGAGGTACAATGCTAACAGGAGCAACAAGTGTAACTGTTGCGTGTGCGGTAGTGCCCGACCACACTCGGGGATGGTCCCCCTAAATCTCCCGGTAGATACTGAAGAGTGGTTTATTAGTCTCTTCACGAACATTTCCACTAATTACACTGTCTGTGAGAAGTGGAAGAAGGAATACTCTATAACTACTTAAGTGTTTTGCACCGGAAAGAGTATTACTGACTACCCTGGAAACTACACCTGCCAGGCAAATAGGCAGGGTGGAGGGAGATTTTTGGGGAACTCACCAACGGGTATTGCTCCTCCTACGGTACGATAGGAGGGGAATGGACACAGAATCAGGTCCAGTCCTTAGTAGACGTTTACTGGCTTTGTGGAGACATGAGGTAGAGGACCCGCCTGGAGGGTAATTGGACAGGGGAGTGTGCCTTAGTAAAGCCCTTATGCTCCTCCACATCCTGTCAGACAGCATTGAGGATAATGAGGTTACCCCCAATAGTTACTTTATCTCGATCCAACTCAGTCTGTGTTTTGTGGTTATCCTGTCATGTTGGTCTATCCTTGTTTTCCGCATAGGTACGGCGGTTCCTTCCAGTCTTGTCACTAGGTAGTGTAGGGTCAGTGCAGGCGGCCTGGACGTGTTCACCATCCGGACTATCTCCAGGAGGGACATTGGTGTGGGTGAAGATTAGGGAGTCCCACGCCGTGCGTACCTGTGCACACTACTAGTATTGTAACATTATACTAGAGCGAGAAGAGAGACCCCTGGTGGTAGCTTTGATCTACACGTATACATTGACGTCATAGGACAGCCAAGGGGGGTACCTGACGAGTTTTAAAAATTAGAGACCAAGTTAAAACTAGAATCGAGTCCATTTTCCCGATCATTATGGTAAATAAACGTTGACTGGATTAATTATGTTTATTATAATTAGCAGCGGTTTATAAATTATACTAGAGATGCCTTATAGGGACTAGTCGACCAATAGGACCTACCTCGACTATGACTTTTCAAAATAGAATGGCCTTAGATATGATTTTAGCTAAAAAGGGGAGTGTCTGTAAGATGATAGGGGAGACTTGTTGTACCTACATCCTAGACGACACGCGACCCGTGGGTAAAGACGCAGTTGCCATTAAAGAAGCTGACCGCACTAACTAAAAAGAGCTAACCTTTAGGACCAGCACTCGCCATGGATGAGCGGGTGGTAAAGGATCCTGGCACAGACGGGCGTCGCTGTTGTATGTGAACTGATTATCTTTTTCGTTCTAGTCTGCTGTGTTATCCCCTGTGTCAGAGAGAAATGTGAAACGGATGCTGGAAAAGCCGCTCCCACAATGAGTTTGCTGGATGCATCCCCAGAAGGAGTGGACAAGTCCTACACCCCCTTGAAGACCCTAAATCGAACCTTCAACGCACTCCAGTTATAGGCTCACACGCAGAGAACTGTGAAAATTTGACGGGAAGAGTTAGAGGATAGACATTTTAAGGGGGGATTGTAGTAGACATGATGATTAGTCAGTGTAAAATGTCTATTGATTTGTACTAAACTAGAGGTATTACGCAGCTGTAGTGACTTTAACTCTTAGAGGCTAATGACTGCATAATTTCATTATAGTAATTGCTGGACAATGGTGAAAAGATATGTGTTTTGTGACTTCAGCCTAATGTGGAACTCTACTGCATAAGGAAAGAGTTAAATCACAGTGTTATGTTATTGCTTGTGTTCATCTTGAGTGTTTTCCCAGTCCTTTCCCATCCCCCCACACAGAATCTTCTTCAACAAAGAGATACTTACTTTCAGTTTCAGGTTTGAGCACATGTTTGTAAGACAAAGACTTGCTTATACATTGGAGTTGAGAGAAGGTGGGCAGGAAGGAGGGGGGATTCTATATGATCCGACAAATGAGAATCCTATATGTTACTGATTTAATCTGTTGCACGCCCATTAAAGGGCAGGTGTTATGCTTTACAATAAAAGGGGCTGTCTGGGTGTCTCTGCCCAGAGAGCCATTTTGGATATGAGACTGATAGCTTGTGTCTGATCTGGTCGATGATGTGTGCACACTATACAATTTGGAAGCTACAAAATACCCCGAAACCTGCTGGAGAAAACCATAATCCAGATCAATACTATACCTATAACTATATGCAATGGGATTAAAACTGCCATACTGTGCACATAACTAGTCTCACCATACAGTAACATAAATAACACTGCCATACTGTACCAATAATGTCACCATACGGTAACTTAAATTCTGTCGAAATGTACCAATAACTAATGTCACAATACAGAACCACTCTGTCATACTGTACACATATAGTAATTAATGTCCCCATGCACCAACAAATACTGCCATACTGTACACAGAACTAATGTTAGTATACAGTAACAAAGCTGCCATATTATGGACATAACTAATGGTAAAAAACAGCAACACAAAACTGCAATAGAGCAGACAAATATAATACCACTGCATATCACATATAAATAATGCAGCCTAACTGTACACATAGGTAATGTCCCCATACAGCAACATACATATGCCACACTGTAGATATAATTCCACCTTACAGTATACATAATATTGCCATACTATCCGCATAACTAATTCCACTGAACAGTAGATATAAATCATGCTGACATACTGTACTCATAAACTAATATCACTATACAGTAACATAAACAATGTTGCCATATTGTATACATAATTAATGCCACCACTTGGTAAGATAAAGCTGCCATAATGTAGTCATAACTAATGGCCTTGTACAGTACACAAATAATGCTGCCATACTGTTCATATGAAAGCACTGTACAGTTAAATGTAAATAACACCACAAACATTTGCAAATAAACAATGCTGCTATACCGAACACAAGAGTGTAATGTGGGAGAAGGTGTCTTCCCTTTTTAGACAGCAGACAATCGCCGACCAAACAATATCCAACTGTGAACCTTACTTAACACAACTGCAAGTATGATGGCACTCAACTCGTTTTGGTTGCTGACACTTTAGGAGGCACAATCATCTTGTTGGTTTCAGTACACACAAGGTGGTGCCATTTCTTTATTTTCAATTTTATATATCTTTTCAATGGCTGTTGTTCCAAATCCCCATTTTATCCTTCATGTAGCCAAAGCCAATGGTTTTACCTCTCATGCAGACACCCCAGCCACGGCATGTCCTGAAGTGTATGATAGCGGGTGGCTACGGATGTGCACCACCGCTCCGCTCCATTCTTTTAAATAGGACTCGGAGATAGCAGAGCCGGCGGGGTGACACACATGGTATCCAAGCTCAGAATGACTCGCAGGGAAACAAGTGAATCCTCCGGTGGGCCCAATGCCAGGATTTGGCCCCTACTTGAACAGATAAAATTTGCATGCAACTGTTCAGTGGGCCCCAGAATGTAATCCACTGATAGACTCTAGGAACCCCAGTTTGATACTGATGGGATCTGTGCAGCAAAGCTCAAATCTGGCAGTTCTGGTATTTTGGTTATTCAGCTCCAATCCAGGTCTGAGGCCTTAGTGGAATGGAGATATTTTGACTCTGCAATCCTTCCCAGCTGATGCAGTATATAATAGGTAAATGGTATATACGGTGAGCAACAGGAGAGATAATAACACTGATTTGTAATTTTTCACTTTATATGACGCTTTCTGTAGATGTGCGGCCTAAATTTCAGCTGAGAATTGCAGTAAATATATTAACACAGCGCCACCTGCTGGCAGCACTGATCATTACATTTTGGTGAATAGATGACAGTAAAAGCGGAAGGAACTTTCTTTGCATGAACATCTTTATGCCCATTTAGGGTGACTACCCACTAGAGTTTTTTTTTCTGCTGCGAATTTGCTGCTATTTTTTCTTCCAATTGTCAATGGGACTTCCTAATGTTAAAACCGCAACGCAACTTTGCGTTTTTAACCCCTTAGTGAACAAGCCTGTTTGCGCCTTAATGACCAGGCCAAATTTTGCAAATCTGACATGTGTCACTTTAACATGGAAAAACACCAGAAAGGTTTTACATATCCAAGCGATTCTGACATTGTTTTTTCGCCACATGTTGTACTTCATTTAGGCGGAAAAAATAGACCAATAGAATTTGTGTTTATTTATTAAAATCGCCAAAATTGGGAAAATTTTGAAAAAATCATCATTTTTTCACATTTCCAACTGCAATATCTTAAATATGTGCAAACATAATATAGAAATTTTTGCTAAGATTTATATTTCCACCCGTTTACTTTATTTTGGGAGCACATTGGAAAAACTTTCGTTTTTTTTTTAACCATTTAGGAGACGTACAAATTTAACATTACTTTTTAGCATTTTGAGAAACACTTTGTTTTCCTACACCAAGCCAAGATTGGAAAGGCTCATGAGTGTCAGAATAATAGATACCCCCCCAAATGACCCCATTTTAAAAACTACACCCCTTAGTGTATTCACTGAGGGGGGTCATGAGTATTTTGACCCCACAGTTTTTTTTCAGGAATTAATTCAATTTAGAGGAGAAAAAGTAAAATTTCATATTTTTGCAAATATATCATTTTAAAGACATTTTTTTCCTATAGTTTACATGAAAATCAGGATTTACACCCCAAAATGGATACCCCTATTTCTCCCGTGTTCAGAAATATACCCATTGTGGCCCTAATGTTATATCTGAGTCCACAATGGGGCCCAAAATGAAAGGAGTAGTCAGTGTCTTTCAAAACAGAAATTTTGCTTGAAGTCCTTTTAGGCCCCATAGCACACATGTAGAATTCTTGAGCGCCCAAAACCATAGAAAACCCCCACAAATGACCCCATTTTGAAAACTAGACCCCTTAAGGAATTTATCTAGGGGTGTACTGCGGATTTTGACCCCACAGTTTTTGAATGAATTCAAACCAAGCAAAAGGAAAAAATTGTGATTTTCGTTTTTTCAGCAATTCTGTCATTTTAAAAACAGCTTTCTTTGTACAGCACACATATGAATGAAGACTTGCACCCAAAAATGGATACCCCTGTTTGTCCCGTGTTCAGATACATACCCATTGTGGCCCTAATCTTATGTCTGGATACACAACGGAGCCCAAAATGAAAGGAGCGACCGGTGGCTTTCGGAACACAAATTTTGCTTGAAGTCCTTTTAGGCCCCATTGCCCACTTGTAGAGTTCTTGAGCGCCCAAAACCATAGAGAACCCCCACAAATGACCCCATTTTGAAAACTAGACTCCTTAACGAATTTATCTAGGGGTGTACTGTGTATTTTGACCCCACAGTTTTTGAATAAATTCAAGCAAAGCAAAAGGAAAAAATTTGGATTTTTGTTTTTTTGGCAATTCTGTCATTTTAAAAACAGCTTTTTTTGTACAGCACACATATGAAGGAAGACTTACACCCCAAAATGGATACCCCTGTTTGTACTGTGTTCAGAAACATACCCATTGTGGCCCTAATATTATGTCCGCATGCACAACGGGGCCCAAAATGAAAGGAGTAATCGGTGGCTTTCAGAACATAGATTTTGCTTGAAGTCCTTTTAGGCGCCATTGCCCACTTGTAGAGTTCTTGAGCGGCCAAAACCATAGAGAACCCCCACAAATGACCCCATTTTGAAAACTAGACCCCTTATCGAATTTATCTAGAGGTGTACTGTGTATTTTAACCCTACAATTTTTGAATAGATCTAAGCAAAGCAGTAGAAAAAAATTACGATTTTCATTTTTTGGGCTATTGTGTCAATTTAAAAACAGGTTTTTTTGTACAGCACACATATAAATGAAGGCTTTCACCCCAAAATGGATATCCCGGTTTGTCCCGTGTTCAGAAACATACCCATTGTGGCCCTAATAGACTTACAGGACCCATGGCAAGGCCTATAAAGGAGGGAACACCCGTTGGATTTCAGGGTACCACTGAATAAATTTCAGGCCCCATTGCCCACTTATAGAGCCATTGAGCGGCCAAAACTATAAAGAACCCCCTCAAATGACCCCATTTTGAAAACTAGACCCCTTAACGAATTCATCTAGGGGTGTACTGCGTATTTTGACCCCACAGTATTTGAATGAATCTAAGCAAAGCAGAAGGAAAAAGTTACGATTTTCAATTTTTTTGGCAATTTTTTCAATTTAAAAACAGTTTTTTTGTACAGGGTACATAGGAATGAAGACGTTCACCCCCAAATGAATACCCCCGTTTGTCCCAAGTTCAGAAACATACCCATTGTGGCCCTAATCTACTTACAGGACGCATGGCAAGGCCTATAAAGGACGGAACACCTGTTGGATTTTAGGGCACAACTGAATAAATTCCAGGCCCCATTGCTTATTTGTACGGAATAAAAATTGACTCCCTAAAAATCCCCCCCCCCCCACCCACCCACACACACCCCGCGCCCTTTTTGGCATTCGCAAATCTTAGATAAAAGTAATAATGTGAACTGTATGGTATTTCCGAAGACAGGGGTAATTACGGAGGCTGGTTGGAATGGGCCCATGGGGCAATAAAACCGGTATCCCCCCCCCCTCCTCTCATGTATTTTGAGGGGCTTTTCTTGACCTCAGTGGCGAGTATGGTGTAAAAAGTGGCGTTCCGTGAGTCTTCGTAATCTTGCTGAGGTGCGGCGGTCTCACACAGAAGGCGCTCAACAAGGTGCTCCTGGAACTGCAGGAAGGCGAGCGTTCCCAGGGCTTCTTATAAATTACGGATTACAGGTAGCGGTCTGAATAACGCCGGGCTCACGCGGGTGCAGGCGGAATCTGCTTGCGGAGGCCCGCAGCGGATCCCATCTGTGAGCCCGGCTGTGACCCTGCGTATGGCTGCGTAATGTACTGCGCATAACTGCCTACTCACACAGGCGGTCATTTACAGTACTTTTTTTTTTGTTTGTATTTCCCGCACCGTCGCTTAGCGATGACGTGGGGACCCGCAGCCCGTATACAAGGTAGTTGCGTATGGACTGCGGGTATATCTGCGACCATGGAGCACAATAGGTTCTATGCTGCGGATAGCCGCGGTAAAATAGAACCTGCTGCGTTCTCTTTTCTGCGAGTGGATTACACAATTCCAACCCGCTAATTTGAGCGGAATTGTGTAATCCAATGCGATTGATCCACGTAATACCGCGGATCAGACGCATGCGGAATCCGTAATTCCTATCCGGTCATGTGAGACCGGCCAAAGGTAGATCTCTACCTTTTTATCACGTGACCGGGGACCGCTCAACGAGGCCACCCGTCACTGCTCCAGGCTCTTTGTGACCGTTGGTCGCTGGGAGCAAGGAGATTTTAAGTTTCCTGGGCTCCCCGACTCCTGCGCATGTGTCCGGCTTTTTGCCGGCAATCGCATGTGCAGAATTCGGGAAGGTCCACGGAGGAGGATCGTGTCGGAGTTCAAATATGCAGGCCTCTGGTAAAAAGTTTCATCTCCTCTCACCGATCGCATCGGTGAGGGGAGATGAAGCTTCAAATTTTTTTTTAACTTTTACGTGATCGCCATTATTGGATAATAGCGAACACGTGACCAGGAACTGCTCACCGCGGCCCCCCGTGAAATCTCCATGCTCTTGGCTACGTTTTGTAGCCAGGAGCAAAGAGAATTTAAATTATCCTGGCAATCCACAGCTTTTGCACATGCGTCCGCCATTTTGCCGACGGGCGCGTGCGCAGAAGCTGTGGTAAGGTCCGCGGATAAATCCGGGGGCCTTAGGTACGTACTTTCATCCTCCCTTACGGATATGATCCGTGAGGGGAGATGAAACGTACGCTTTTTAAACTTTTTAAAACTTTTTTTTAAAAACATTTTTACACGGTTTTTTTACTTTACATGATCACTGCTATCCATTGGATGACAGTGATCATGTCCCCGGTATAATCTCTCTGCTCCTAGCTACACATGGCAGCCAGGAGCAGAGGGATTTTAAATTTCTTGGGGCTCGAGCCCCTCTGTGCACGCGCCCGATGTCAATCATCAGGCGCGCATGCGCAGACAGGGATTCGGGTCCCGGGACATCGGGACAGCGCTGAGGACTGGGGGTGAGTATTTTCACCTCCCCTCATGGATCCGATCCATGAGGGGAGGTGAAACTGACTTTTTAAAAACTTTTTTGTAACTTTTTCGCGATCGACGCTATCCATTGGATAACGACGATCGCGGTACCGGGGACCGCTCACCGCGGTCCCCGCTGACATCTCCTGCCTCCCGACTACCTACAGGAGCCGGGAGCCAGGAGATTTTAAATCTCCCGCGCCGCCGGGCCTTCTGCGCATGCGGCTGACGTAATGCCGCCTGGCGCGCATGCGCAGAAGACCAGCTTCGGGGCCCGGAGCGGTAGGAGAGCGGGGAGCAGCGTGCCGGACCTGGGTGAGTATTTTCAGCTGCTCCGATGGATCCGATCCATCAGGGCAGCTGAATCTTTAACTTTTTTTGTACTTTTATTTACTTTTTTGCGATCGGCGTTATCCATTGGATAGCGCCGATCGCAATGCCGGGAGGGGGGGGGGGTCCCCGCAGCCCAGGATGACAGCTCCATGCTGTCGGCTACCTGCGGGCACGGACAGCATGGAGCTGTCACGTCCACAGCCCGAGGGGCTTTATTTTCTGCAGGACACATGTTTTTACGTCCTCAGAGAATAAAGCCCACTTCGGGAGGATGTAAAAAGGCTATGGCCCGGTCGTTAACGGGTTAACATTAGAAAGTCCCATTGACAATTGGAAGAAAAAATAGTAGTAAATTCGCAGCAGAAAAAAACGCTAGTGGGTAGTCACCCTTACCCAGATATGGTCAGCACGCTCAGTGACACCATCCCACTCCAGCACCCAGATCCTCCTGTACTGCCAACTGTGGTGCGTTGTGAGCACAGATCACAGTACAGGACGTCAGACCCTCATGGAGTCTATGTATATGACAGTCTAGTCCGTAGCTACTGGAGGTCATTATGTAGCTCTGGCAGCGCTCCTCCTGTCCCTCAGGTCCTGATGTTGGGTTGATGCTCTTCTACGGCTTGTCCAGCTCTCCTCGTGTACGAGGGGCTGCTGATAAGTCTTTGGCTTTACCCAGAAACGAGATAGGAAGATAAAACTTTACATTTGTTCCACATCCTCTCCACTGATGCCAACACACTTCTTACATCGGTATTCCAAGTTCTGTAAGCCTTGCAAAAAGAAGGATTTCGGTTGTGCCTCAAACCAGTCATCCGTAGCAGCCATGGCATCAGAAATGGGATGAAATTTGGTCCCCTTGAGGTGTTTCTTCAGGTTTGGAAACAGATGCTATTCGGAGGGAGCTAGATATGGTGAATAAGGTGGGTGGTCAACCAGCTGGAAGCCTAGCTTCCGTGGTGGCTGGTGCAGTGTGAGCGGAGGCGTCTTGCAGGAACAGGATTCCTTTGGAGAGCTTGCCATGCCTTTTGGCCTTCAGAGCTGCCTTCACTTGGTCCAAAAGTTCAATGCAGACAATGCACTGAGGCAGAGGGAACTAAGTAATAAAGACCTATTCACAGAAAGTCCCTAAAAACACTCTTTATTATAATTATATTAAAAACACTGGGCCTTTGGACAAACAAAAACACATAGTGATTACAAAACGACGGACGAGACCACAACAATAGTGTTTGTGGTTGGGGTATCCTGACAACTGGTCCAAGGTGCCTGACACAGTTGTTAATTCTATGATGCTCAGAACAAGATATCCCCTGAGTGATATAAAGAACAGAAAAAGAGAAAGAGGAGCATAATGCGCTTCTCTATTCGGTTCCGATTAATTAGTATTTAGCTTAGAACCGATTATGAAGCCATATCGAGCATTCAGTCCTAACATTCTATTATTTATTGGATGTAGGGCTAGATACTTTCCAAGCCTAAGTATAAATACTTTGTTCTGATAACTGGAAGTCTCGGCGGAGGTCCCCAGGTGATTGGGGGACATTAACCTAGATTCTAGTGTTTTATAGATGCTTCAATCCAGATGACACTTAATAAGATCAAGCTTAGTAAAATGTAGTGAATGAGGTTCTGAAGTATAGTTAATGTAGTTCAGATACAGTTTGTATGATTCTGAAATATGATTTGTGTAGTTCGTTCAACGCATTTCGGTTGGACCCACAACCTCTTTAGGAACTGGTTTGTCAAAAAGTACTATTACAGGGGGATTTGGTGATTTCCCTATGTGTTTTCAAAAGTCAGCTATAATTTGGTATAGAGATGACTTCCAATCAAAGATACACCGCCAAGCGTCAATATACTTTGCCTGGTTAGCATAGAAACAGGACTTTTGTCCAAGTCAAGGTCACTTAATATAGTGGGGACCTTACGCCCGGGGGTCAGACGATCCCTTACTGGTAGTTTGTTCCCAAGCTCTCCGATTATTTGGAGAGAGGGAAGGCAGACTCCATATGGCCTAGTCTGAACTATAATGGAGGTAACTAGTCCTGATCTAAGACTGCTCAGTAGAAGGCTAGCTAGTTCCCTGGTCAAAGGTAGTGACCGATTTACTAGTCTATCTAACAGCAAGAGCATTGATGGTGGAACCATTGTGAAGGTCCTCCACCAGCAGCACGCCCTCCTTATCCCAGAACACAGACGCCATCACCTTAGTGACTGAGAACCACTGTTCCTCCACTCTGACTGCTCCTTGGTTTCAGGGTCATACACATAAATCCAGGTCTCATCCACAGTGACCAGTCGGTCCAGGAAGTTCTTATCAGTCCAGAAACGCTGACAAACGGACCGGGACGTCTTCACTCGATGCTTTTCTGATCTGTTGTCAAACATTTGGGGACCCACTTTGCAGATGGCTTCTTCATGGATAATGACACAAACACGTTCACCAGAAATCTACATGATGTCGGCTATTCCTGCAGCTGAAATTGGTCGATTCTCCAGTATGAGGTTGTGCGCAGCATTGACGATCTCCGGAACAACAACCTCTCTCGGTCGTCCATTGGTGCTGAAGTGGCCTGTCAGTTCTTAACTGTAGAATATGAAGGGCATTGATCCCCCGATGTCTCCGACATATCACCATGAATATCCTTCGCGGACTTTCCTTGCAGAAACAAGAATTTTATCACTCCTCTCCTCTCATTGGCTGTGAATATCGCCTTAGACTCCGCCATTGTGTTTTCCCGCGTGCCGAGATCACTGTTGCCATAAGCCACAAACACAACATTTTGAAAACCTATATTAGACACATAAGGCTTTCATGTGATGTAACATTCGTTACCATAGAAACAAAAAAAGAAATCAATGCCAAAGACTTATCAGCAGCTCCTCGTAATGGCTGTATCCTGGTACCTGCTCAACGCTCCTGAGACTGTGCAGGGAGACACAGCAGACCTTCTGGTGACGGCAGACAGCCCTGCTCCTCCGGGGTGGTAGGTGGCGGCAGGTAGCCCTGCTCCTCCGGGGTGGTCGGTGACGGCAGACCTTCTGGTGACGGCAGGTAGTTCTGCCATCCTGGAGGAGCAGGACGGCTTGTACAACCTGGTTGGGCTGCAGGTAGCACCTCATGTACCAGCAGGGACAAGGACACCAACCCAACGCAGGACTAGAGAAGAATCAGTCAGGAGGGAGGAGGCATTGTTTCCAGCCCCTTTATGGGGTGTCTTGCTGTCTCCTCTCCTGGATTGACAATCTCTTCGGCTTCCTAACCGCACAGATTTATATCCCTGAAGTGTAGGAGATTTGGGGTTTTAGTGTTCTCTAAATGTTCGTGAGCAATATATACTGTATAGACTAATTTACAAGAAGCTTTTTTCTTCGTAGCCAACATTCATGTACATCAACATTTTGGGCCAAAGATAACACTTTTGAGCCATACCTGATTTCTGCACCATTTTTTTTTATAAATCTATGTTGTGACTTCGTGGGAGAACCTGAACCGCTAGTCTTGACGGACAACCTAATGTGGATTGTGCAACATGGAGTGACAAGATAAACAGAGAAGCGGTCAGTAATGCTGCTGAACCAGATACATATGATCAATAACATCTTTCACAACTGACTACCCAGCGGCTCTGAGCCTGGGGGCTTATTCACACACACAATTTTAATGTTTAAGTTTCATCCCAGTTTAAAACTGACAGAACCCGGACCCATTAAAATCAATGTGTGCAATCACATATGCGATTTTTTTTTTTCATGGACCCGCAGCCTGCAGCATGTCCTATTCTGGTGTAATTCTCGGACCATTCAAATCTATGGGTGCATTAAAAAACAGAATGCACTTGCGTGGTGCGTGTGCGATCCATTTGTTTCACGAACATTGACTTCACAGGGAGTTGCAAATGACATCAATTGGGCCACGTTCCTTTTTTTTTGACTTGTGTGAAAAACAGATGATACTCGTGTACTAAAAGTGCAAAACCTGATATAGAGTGTACATACACTTAGGGCCCCTGCACACGGGCGGATTTGCATTGTGAAATCCGAAGCGGGATTCCGATGCCGTATTCTGCAGCAAATCCAGCCCGTAGCATGTAATTTTCCACTCGCGGTGGAGAAATCGCAGCATGCTGCGATTTTGTGCAAGCTACGCATGGCCGGCTTCCAATTAAGTCAATGGAAGCCATCTGTCCCGTGGCCATTCTGCAATCATCATTGCAAAAAGGCCGCAGAAGCTGCGTCATTGCCATAGCGACGACGTGGAGTCCTCTCGACTGCACATGTGCCGGCCGGCACATTCGCCGCATAGGAGACCGCGTCAACGCCATAGCGACGGCGCGGCATTCTCTATACTGCACATGTGCCAACCGGCACATTTACAGCTCAGGAGAAGACGCCGGTCAGGTAAGCTGGGGTCACCGGCCGGGCACCGGGTCGGACTCTGCTGGGAGAATCCCGGATGCGAGGTCCGACCCGTCTGTGTGCAGGCGGCCTAAGGGTGACTACCCACTACAGTTTTTTTCACTGCGAAATTCGCAGCGGTTTTTTTTCTGCAGGGGTCTATGGGCTATGGAACTTGTAAAGCTAAAATCGCGATCACGCAAAATCACGATTTCGTGGTAAATCGCGATTTTAACATTACAAGTCCCATAGACCCCTGCAGAAAAAAAAACGCTGCAAATTTCGCAGTGAAAAAAAAACTGTAGTGGGCAGTCACCCTTACAGTGAATTTGGTTAGTTTTTCACTAAATCAAATTGCAGTCATCCATGTGAATAAGGTCTCACTGTTGAAGAAACCCTGCTAAAGGGTCTGCATATCTAATCCTCAATGTTCAGCCACCAGGTGGTGCTCAAGAGCTCTGAACTCCAGAATAGGAATTTACCATTATGGGGACCTCACTGTGTATTGAAGATGTTCTGTACATTATTTTGACAAGTATTGGGACGCACATAGAAGGTGATGAAATAGAGTTTTGGGCCCCTTTGGGCTCAGTGACTGCAGTAACCCTCCACGGCTACTTTCTACTAAATTCCTATGGATGTGTGGAGGGATTTGCCTCCGTTCCTTGAGGAGCTTCAGATAGTGATGCGGGGGATGATGGCATGTTGGGCGTGCATTGATATGGCATTGTAGTTCATCCTAAAGATGCTCGATGGGATTGACATTCCGGAGTTTGGGCCGTCCAATAATGTTTGCAGACGTTGTGCTCCTCCGCACTGCATGCTGTATGACATGATGCTTGGTCATGTTGTACAGACACGGAGCTATACCAGAGTATTACCACAAGGTAGGTGATGCCACATTGTCCAGGATGTCTCTGTACCCATTGGTGTTGAGGGTGGACTTCACTATAACCAATGGCCCTCGTCCTTTCCAGCAGAACCCCCCCCCCCACCACCACCACCACCATAACAGAACCTCCTCCAAACCTCACTGTTGGGAGGATGCAGCCACGTAGAGACCGCTCTCCAGACAGCTGTCACACCCTAGTGCGGCCAACCGACCAGAGGATGGTATCCTTGATTCAGCCGTCCACAACACTTGCTTCCACTCACTTACAGTCCGTCGCTCCAAGCCCCATCACAGGCGCCGCTGTGCATTGGCTGCTGTGATGTTGTGTGCAGCCGCTTGTCCATGGTAACCCTTCACATGCCATTCCTTACGGATGGTTCTGGTACTTATGGATGTTCCAACGCCCTGTGACACCTCCTGAGCAAGGGCAGACGATGGGTGTGATGTCTTCACAGCTGGTACAAGGTACTTGCTAAAATTGTATTTCATCAAAGGAAAACCTAAATATGGCAGTAATTGCTTCCTAAATGTGTCATTATTCCAGAAGTTACAGCAGGAAAGCTTCCAATGTGGTGGTAAGAATGTAACTATAACCGCAGCAGCCATTGCAGGTACTACGGGGCCCACGTCTCAGGGGACCAACCTGCGAAAGTGGCTAATAAGCGAGGGAAGGTTGTAACATAAAAGAACAATACTGTACTTACCTTTATCACTCCTCGCCGGTCCTACCTCGCTTCAGGTAGTGTGATCACATGCTAGATGGCATGGAGTGCTATAACAATGCCAGCCACAGTAATCATAAGGCTATGCTCGCACATCGGATTTTGCAGAGTAGTTGATGTGGAAACCATGATGATTCTGCATCAAATCTAGGGCAAATCTAAGTCAAATATCCCATTCATCTGAATGGGAATCCGCATTGCAGTCTATACTTATCATAGAATGGTAGAGTTGGAAGGGACCTCTGGGGTCATCGGGCCCCCTGGGGTCATTAGGTCCGACCCCCTGCTCAGTGCAGGATTCACTAAATCATCCCAGACAGATGTCTGTCCGGCCTCTGAAGACTTCCATTGAAGGAGATTTCACTTCCTCCCGTGGCAACCTGTTCCACTCATTGATCCCCCTCACTGTCTAGTATCTAATCTGTGTCTCCTCCCTTTCAGTTTCATCCCATTGCTTCCAGTCTTTACTTTTTACAAAGGATTTTAAAAAGAAAAGAAAAAGAAAAAAGTAGTTATATGCCACTTATTGATGTGGATTCAGTGCTTAATCCGCATCGAGAGTTTTGCATGCAGAATAGCCGGCCTGAATGATGCTAATCAATGTGCACATCACAGCAAAAATCTATGCAGATAGTTTAGATGAGGATTTCTTCATGCGAATATGCCATAGCAGCCCTACACATAAGGGCTTGCTTTTTTTTTAACGCAAATGTCAGTGGGGCTTTCTAATGTTAAAACGCATCGCACAAAAATCGCAAAGCACAAACTTGCGATGCGTTAACATTAGAAAGTCCCACTGACAATCGCATTAAAAAAAACGCGTTAATCCAGCGTTAAAAAAAACGATAGTGGGTAGGAGCCCTAACAGGGATAACCATAGTACCCCATAACAGTGACAACCACAGTGCCCTCATAGCAGTGCAACCACAGCATCCCCATTACAGGGAGAGTGCCCCCATAACAGTTACAGTACTCCAATAGCAGTGCAGCCACGGCGCCTCTAAGTTACAGTCACTTTCCCCATAGCAGTAATAAACATAGTACCCCATAATAGTGATAACCACAGTGCCCTTATAGCAGAGGCAGCCATCGCATCCCCATAACAGTGAGAGTGCCCCCATAACAGTTACAGTACTCCCATAAGAGCCACATAGGCCTTCATAGCAGTGCAGCCACAGTGCCTCTAAGTTACAGCCACTTTCCCCATAACTGTAATAAAGATAGTACCCCATAATAGTGATAACCACAGTGCCCTTAGGCTGGGTTCACACAGGGCGGATTCCCGTCGGAAATCTCGCGATTTGGCCGCAGCAAAAACCGCAAGATTTCTGCCGGCTTAAACCGCGGCGGCTTTGAAGCATCCCGGCCGCTTGCTTTTCCGTTGCGGCCGGCGCTCCCATAGAGGAGAGCGTGGCCGCGACGAAAATAAACAAAAAAGAAAAGGTAAATAGACATGCTGCTTCTTTTGAAACCGCGGCGGCCGCAGTCGCGGTTTCAGCTGGATTTACCGCAGCGGATTAGCCGTCCCGTGTGGACGAGATTTTTGAGAAATCTCGTCCACATGGCTGGCTAATCCCGAGATTAGCGGATCTGCAGCGGCAAAACCGCCCTGTGTGAACCCAGCCTTATAGCAACAAAAAATTCCATGCAGGAAAAAGTGTAATCCACGCTTGCTTGCAGAGTAAAATTTGTAATCTTCCTTCATTTAGTCATATTTAAAATTGCCAGGTATACACATATCTAACCAGACGCGTATCGGCTGCACAGAGCCTTCGTCAGTGACAGAAAGTAGGAGTTCCGGCTTCACTCTCACTAAAATCAATGGGAGCGCCGCGCTTCTTACCCTTTCCGCTTCTCTCCTGTACAGGCACAATAGCAGCACGGCACTCCCACTGATTCAATAGGAGGGAAGCCAGAACTCCTGTGCTGACCACTGATAACAATGTCCGGCCCGCTGCACTGAGAGCCGGACGGGCAATCAGCTGATGGACAGGGATCCTGAGCGGCAGACCCCCGTCCACCAACCACTGATGGCATATCCAGGTTAGGTCATCAGTTGGAAATAGGGCAGAAAACCCCATTAATTCCAGGAATGTTTTAGTCCTGAAAATTTCACATCCATGAGACATCCGCGGTGCCGCACTATTATATATTCTGAACAATTGGTCATCTTTCACATATTCTTCTAACATTATTATTGTGTATGTTTATGGCTCCTACTGCCTGTACATGTACTGTAGGTATACAGTATCAGGGTTGCTCTGAGAATTTAGCCCCTCATGAGACCGGGTACAAGGTCATCCATTCAGCTCTATATCCTTCTAATCCATCCGATACTGTGAGTTACAATAAAGGGCATTATACACTTCAGGCCGCTCTGACTCAGACTGGGGCGCTGGTACGTGTTGTCATATCACACAGGCAAACATATCCTTTATGTTCCTTATCTGTGGACATGACTCATGTGGTAGGGAAGTACATAGGCTTTACATACTCCTCTTCATTCAGTTCTGAGGACCTCCTACATTATGGATTTCTATTACACAATATGGCAATATTCTTCCAGGACTGTATGAATATACTTGATGTATCAGGCTCTTATCTCATCCGAGAGTTTACCCAAGCAGCGACTTACGGCCCTGTTCGACAGAAGGATAATCTCATGATTCACGTTTGCCCGTGTGGAGTCGGTGCCGTCATTACCAGCTCGCCCACACTCGGGCAGTATCGTTAGTTCTCGCGCTCTAGTTGTTCAGTGTCTCACATTCCTACATGGCACATTGAAGGATCAGTGTTTAAACTGCACGAGCCGGCGCTGATCTTGGTGCGCACAATTCTCGTTCTGTCGTTGCCTCGCGTTTAAACCAAATGATTATTATTCAGTTTCACTCATTTGAACAATTTTTGAAAGGATAACCATTCAGTCTAATCGGGGCATTAGGGAGGCTTTTCTGTTTTTTCTTACAGTGTCACATGCTGCAGTTCTTTTGGCAGCGATGCTCTGTAATAGGGGAACAATGGTGATATTCTCCAGGTACAGGTGGTAACCCGGGTCCAGTAGTGGGGCACCAATTCCCATAAAATACTCCCTGCATTTTGAGGGTTCAATTCTGGTGCCCATTCCTTAAAAATCAGGAATGTATGGGTGTACCCAGGTATAATCTAACACATTATGTACATTTTCACCCCATACTATGCCATCTTTCTGACCAGGTACTAGTGGAATCGAACACTACACTGACCACACTACATTAACACTACACTAGTATACTGACCACACTATACTAACGCTACAGCAGTATACTGACCACACTACACTAACGCTACAGCAGTATACTGACCACACTACACTAACGCTACAGCAGTATACTGACCACACTACACCAATATACTGACCACACTACACCAATATACTGACCACACTACACTAACGCTACAGTAGTATACTGACCACACTACACCAATATACTGACCACACTACACCAATATACTGACCACACTACACTAACGCTACAGTAGTATACCACACTACAGTACACTAACACTACACCAATATACTGACCACACTACACTAACGCTACAGTAGTATACTGACCACACTACACTAATACACTGACCACACTACACTAACACTACACTAGTTTACTGACCACACTACACTAACGATACACTAGTATACTGACCACACTACACTAATACACTGACCACACTACACTAACACTACACTAGTTTACTGACCACACTACACTAACGATACACTAGTATACTGACCACACTACACTAATACACTGACCACACTACACTAACACTACACTAGTTTACTGACCACACTACACTAACGATACACTAGTATACTGACCACACTACACTAATACACTGACCACACTACACTAACACTACACTAGTTTACTGACCACACTACACTAACAGTACACTAATATACTTACCACACTACACTAACACTACACTAATATACTGACCACACTACACTAACACTACACTAATATACTGACCACACTACACTAATACACTGACCACACTACACTAACACTACACTAGTTTACTGACCACACTACACTAACAGTACACTAATATACTGACCACACTACACTAACACTACACTAATATACTGACCACACTACACTAACACTACACTAATATACTGACCACACTACACTAACACTACACTAATATACTGACCACACTACACTAACACTACACTAATATACTGACCACACTACACTAATACACTGACCACACTACACTAACACTACACTAGTATACTGACCACACTACACTAACACTACACTAGTATATTGACCACACTACACTAATATACTGACCACACTACACTAGTATATTGACCACACTACACTAATATACTGACCACACTACACTAACGCTACAGCAGTATACTGACCACACTACACTAACGCTACAGCAGTATACTGACTACACTACACTAACACTACACTAGTATATTGACCACACTACACTAATATACTGACCACACTACACTAACACTACACTTGTATATTGACCACACTACACTAACGCTACAGAAGTAAACTGACCACACTACACTAATATACTGACCACACTACACTAACACTACACTAGTATACTGACCACACTACACTAACACTACTCTAGTATACTGACCACACTACACTAACACTACACTAGTATATTGACCACACTACACTAATATACTGACCACACTACACTAACACTACACTAGTATATTGACCACACTACACTAATGCTACAGCAGTATACTGACTACACTACACTAACACTACAGCAGTATACTGACCACACTACACTAACACTACACTAGTATATTGACCACACTACACTAATATACTGACCACACTACACTAATGCTACAGCAGTATACTGACCACACTACACTAACACTACACTAGTATATTGACCACACTACACTAATATACTGACCACACTACACTAACACTACACTTGTATATTGACCACACTACACTAACGCTACAGCAGTATACTGACCACACTACACTAATATACTGAGCACACTACACTAATATACTGACCACACTACACTAACACTACACTTGTATATTGACCACACTACACTAACGCTACAGCAGTATACTGACCACACTACACTAATATACTGAGCACACTACTAACAGTACACTAATGTACTGAGCACACTACACTAATATATTGACCACATTACACTAACACTACACTTATATACTGACCACACTACACCAATATACGGACCACACTACGCTAACGCTACAGCAGTATACTGACCACACTACACTAATATACTGAGCACACTACTAACAGTACACTAATATACTGAGCACACTACACTAACACTACACCTGCACTACCTACACTAACACAGATCACTATAACTATTCCTTTTTGCACACTTCTCCTCAGTTGTTTCTCTCCCACTGATAACACATTGTGATGATTGAAGAGAGAGATTGCACTTTAAACAGCATGAACTCGGTCTGCTGCGCTGTGATTGGTCAGTCAGCACTGACATTTAGCCCCAATCCGTAAATAAACGGCTAATCGCTGGGGTTGCTATTACTCGGATATGAAACTTAAAAGCTCCATGTGAACGGAGTGGCGATGCATATCCTCAACCGCTGCTACATTTACCTCTATGGAACAGGCAGCGATTGATGCACTTGGCAATATCTCTCCATCCCATAGAAGTCAATGCTGCTGTGGTCGAGCCAATGACATGGGGCCTTTGGGGTATGCAGGTCTTGGGATTGCTGAGTATAGCAGTGTTAAAACATCCAGCAATAAGGGCTTCGACAGACAAACATATGTGCAAATACCCTCGCCGCGATGGAGCATATTTGCTCTTGAAAAGGGTTTGGAGATGGCAATAATCAGGCTGATACGCGCGTCTGGACATAGTACTGTAAATTCTGAGCTCGCAATGCAAGTTCACACGCATTGTTAAATATAAGCCCTACCCCAATATATATCACAAAAAGGGAAATATAAAAACAAACACTCACTGAAAACGGCCATATACTTACGGGTACAGGAGGGCAAACATGTGAACCACCTCAACATGCAGGCTGCCAAACTACCAAATGAGGGAGATAATTACACCTGTGGAGGACACCGATGAGACAGCCACTCACACAGCCTCCTAATATAGAGGGGGGTAGCTGGTGTATACTCCAACACAGAGTAGATACAAAGTGTCAGACCTTCTGATATATGTAGTCCACCATGCATACCAGCAACCTATTAGACGCCATAATAGTTTGTCGGGTTGCCCTACACCTTAAAAGGTCAACCACATTGGTACTGCCACCCTGGGCTCCCCAGCGTTTACAAGACGCACTGCATGTGAATAATACATAATAAATGCAAGGTATTAGTTGGATTTTGGCCAAAATACTTGAGCTCACAAACCGATCGTCAAGGCTCCTCGTGTTTTGTGAGTCCCTACACTAATATAAATATATCACAGAAAGGGAAATATAAAAAGAAACAATCACTGAAAACGGCCATAAATTTACTGATACAAGAAAGCAAATAAGTGCACCCCCTGAACATGCAGGCTGCCAAACTACACTGAAACTACAGCCTATTTTCAGTACGCCAAAAATAAGACCTATCTGCATAAAAAAAAAATATATAAAAATGTGATGGCTGTGATTGGTTCATCGAGCGCTGCGGTTATTGGCTGAGCCATGGCACTCGAGAACCAATCAAAATCAGCACTTCCTTGAAGCAGAATTTTGAGCTTCCAAACCAGGAAGTGCTGGGTGAAAATTACAAGCAAGTCTGCCGAAGCTGCAGAGGGGACGCACGGCGAAGCTGACAGCACCTCTTAGGTGAGGTTTTTGTTTTTTTTTATTTTTAAATGCAGATAGGCCTTACTTTAGAGCTTTTACAGTAGGACTTCTGACTTTAAAAGTTGAATCGCACTGCAAAAAAAATGCGATGCAATTAGAGATGAGCAAGCGTACTCGTTAAGGACAGATACTCAAGAAAGTATCATTCTTTTCGAGTACGTGCCTGCTCGCCCGCAAAGATTCGGGTGCCGGCGGGGTGTAACGGGGGGGAGATCCCTCTCCTCCCCGCTCACTCCTGCAACACAGCGCTCACCCCCGCCGGCACCCGCATCTTTGCTCGCTCATCTCTAGATGCAACACATAGGAAGGCTCCATAGGGAAACATGGGCTACAAAACATCACAAATTGCAGCAATATTCAGCATCCCGTGATTTTTTTCTCTCACCGACAAAACATTGCTAATGTGAAGGAACCCACTGGAGAGAATGAGCTTCACATACATGCAATTTATAGCCCTGTCGCATTGCTAGAAAATCGTGCTCTTTTGTTGCCCGTGTGAAAGCGGCCTAAGACATTTATTCTTACACGCCTGAATGGAGTCCGAGCCGCACACCTAAGTGCCGTGGCCTCTTCAATCAGCTGACGGGTGGGAATCCAGAGCAGTAGACTACCACCGATCAAATATTGACGACCTATCCTGAGAATATGCCTCCAGCAGAGTCTAATAGACATCTGTCATAGGCTTAGTAATATGCACTACTTACGTAATGCAGTGTACTATTCTAGAAATCATTCAAATACTAAAAATAGTGTCAAAAAAGTTCAATAATGTTTAACTGAAAAAAAAAATCCAGTTGAAGGCCTCATGCCCACAGCGTGTCGGACTCCGCCAGCTGAATATCGCAGCGGAGTCAGACAAGCTGCCCCCGAAAGACACCATACTCACCTCTCCGGATTCGCCGAGTGAGTCCCGTCTGGCGAACGGGCGCGCATGCGCAGTACAGCGCATGACGCGCCAGCAGTGGGCAATCACGCAGCCAGCGGTGACACGTAATCACACGATACTTACACTGTGCTAACAGCGAAAGTATCACGTGACGGGTGGCTTCCATTGACTACAATGGAAGCCGGCCGTGCGTTTTCCCATGAAATGCGGCAGAAATCCGTCTGTGGGCATTAGCCCCAAAATAACAACACATTTTCCCCACAAAAACCCATTTTAAATGGATAAAATACTAAGAAAATATTTTAGAAAAACAACAAGACACATATTACCACATTTGTAACAACCCTGAGAATGAAATATTTTGTTAATTATATTGCATGATGAAAATACAAAACGCGGTAAAAATGAATTTAAAACATAATGCCAGAATTGCTATTTTTCTTTTGTTTGCCTTCCAAAAAACGTAATAAAAAGTCATACTGGAGTCATATGTTCCCCAAACTGGTATCAATAAACACTACAACTCTTCCTGCAAAAAACAAGACCTCACAGAGCTTTGCTGCTGGAAAAATAAAAATGCTATGGCTTTTAGAATGTGGTGATGCAGAGTCAATTGTTTTACTTTAAAAGCGTTTTTTTTATTGTGCAAGAGTGGTGAAAATTGTAAAACATCTATGTAAACTTGGTATCGCAGTAATTGTGATGATCAAATAAGAAAGTCATCGTGTTATTTTTACCTTATAGTGAACGCTGGAAAAACAAAACCCAAAAAGAGTGGTGGAATTTCTGGAATTTTTTTCCATCTCTTTAAAAAAAAAAAGTAATAAAAGTTCTACAACACATTATATGTACCACAGAGTGGTACCATAAAAAAAAACTTACACCTCATCCCAAAAAAGCAAGCCCTCATACAACTATGTCACCAAGTTATGGCTCTTGCAACGCGACAATGAAAATCACTTATTCCTTCAGGTACAAATAGGCTGGTCACTAAGGGGTTAAGTAATTAATGTGATAGATGAAGCCACTGGCCGTTAGGTCGAGGGCTCAGGAGCAACTTTTACCCAAGAGTGACCCAATAACAATGCCGTACTCAGCCCAAAAAACAGTACTGTACTCCTAGTCTATCAATACCGCCCCCGCCCTTAGTCCTGCCCTGCTTGTAGTAGGCTCATGAACCAGAGTTGCTCTCACACGTTTAGTGATTGCTGCTGAGACACTGAATTTGTGGGCACTGATGCGTTTCCTTATTGCTTAATAATAAGTGATGACACTACTAGAATGCGATGCGACCACAAGATTGTGAATCAGAGCCATGTCTGGAATACCTCCATTGCACCATCGCACTGCTATCTCATCACTACAGCATGACATATGCCTGCTGTATTTATTTTTCTTGTGAGCTATAACTATTTAATTGCACACTACGCGGCGGGGTCATGCCCTATATCCTGGCACCTGAGAAAACTCCTCAGGGAAATTAAAGGGCACTTACTGCCACATTTCATCTAAATATATCAATGATGCAGTAACCGGTCCCGAGTTATAAGGTAGTGATATTTTTAGAAAAACAAGTTCAGATAAAAGTCTTTTCCTGACTTTCCATCCCATCATGTCGCAGATTGGGCGCTGATTTCAAAGCTTCTTTAATCTGGGAGGAGCTTTTTCTTTTTCTAATGACTTTTTGATCACTTTTTATTGCATGGGTGACCAAAAAGCGCTTTTCTGGCGTTCTCTATTTTTTTTTTTCTGACAACGTTCATCGTAAATAATATGTTCAAATAATGTTTTTTGACCTTTTATTAATTTTTTTTTCAACAATTAGTAAAACTTTATTCTTATTATTTTTACTGTCGTTGCTTTGATAGCTCCTGCAGTATTATGTAATGCCATAGAATTACATCATACTGCTATCGGGCAGGCAGTCTATAATGCCACCTCACGGGGATGGTTTGACACCCACATGGCTTCCTGCGATCTCCTCGCGGGGTGCCGTATGGGACCCCCAAGCATCTTTCAGGGCATTTAGATGGTTAACAGCTCCGATCAGCCGACACCAGCGCTATATGAAGAGAGGTCGTTGGGCGATCTCCCTTCATACGTACACAGACCCCACAGGACGTAACCGTACGTCCTACAGCGGAAAGGGGTTAAAGGGATTCTATCACTAGGTTCATAATGTCTGACTTTTTAGACCTAAGCTCCAAAACGCAGAGGCGGGCCACGCCGGCCTCTACCTACCCGCAGAATAGAAAGTGACAGCTCACTCCCTATATACAAAAGAGGAGAGAGCTGTCAGTCTGCATGATGTGAGCAGGGAGAAGCACGCAATGCCCAACTATGTGACTCGGAGCTCAGCTCTAAGTCAAACTTCAGGAACCTGTATGGTCAGATTCAACAGCTGTAACAGCCAATATACATTATACTAAAATGTGTATGGCTGCATCCGTGAAAAGATCGGTAACCAGACGATTGTTTATTCAATGGTTGTTTAACCAACAACCTCTTTCTAATATGTATGGTCCCTCTTTTCCTGCACCCCATAACTGCTGTGATGTCCCCAGTATTTACACTGCTCAGCAGTATAGGTGTGACTACAAGGTGATTAACAACTGATGTTCTACCACAGTCTTGTGTAGGGAGATCTCTAACCACAGCTGTCAGCATTTTAAAACATGTCCTGTACAATTGTATGTGCCGTTAGGATCATTTTACAGTGCCGATAACTTTGCATAGTATAAGACCGGTGTCAGACTAGGGATCTTGATCAATCTTCCATCTATACAGAACATATATACACTCATGTACACACAAGACATGTTATCAGTAAGGCCAGGCTCACACGACCGAATGCGTAAAACGCTGTCGCCTGCAGACGAGCGGGTCGGATCCGGCAGCGAGAATTCTCGCCGCGGGACCCGACCCGAGAGCCTGCAGGGACGAGCGCGTACTCACCTGCGCCTGGCGGCCCCGGCTCTTTCATGTGCCGGCTGCCGCGCAGCCGGCGCATGCGCAGACCGGAGCCGGCGGCCGGGTGAGTGCGTGCCCCGCACAAAAATAGGACATGCCGCGGTTTGTTTGCCGCGCTAGATTTCGCGCGGCCAAACCGCAGCCGTCTGCATAGGAGTCGTATTGTATTGTAATGCCCGTGGGATTTCCGCCACTGAAAGTTTGCATAGGAGTGCATTACAATACGCACTCCTATGCAGACGGCCGCGGTTTGGCCGCGCGAAATCTCACGCGGCAAACAAACCGCGGCATGTCCTATTTTTGTGCGGGGCACGCACTCACCCGGCCGCCGGCTCCGGTCTGCGCATGCGCCGGCTGCGCGGCAGCCGGCACATGAAAGAGCCGGGGTCGCCAGGCGCAGGTGAGTACGCGCTCGTCCCTGCAGGCTCTCGGGTCGGGTCCCGCGGCGAGAATTTTCGCTGCCGGATCCGACCCGCTCGTCTGCAGGCGGCCTAAGTCATGCAGTGTTTTACCGCTGTGGAGCCGACCTATCGCCGCATATGGCAGCGAATTTGTACTCCACACGACAGCGTATCTCACACACGCTGTTATGCTCATTCTTCCTGGTTTCTTTTTTAGTTTAAATTTCCCATGCTGTCGCTTCACAATGGCATGTATATTAGCCTGTAGTGTCGGAGATCTTTTTTTGTCTGAATGGAAGGCACATTTCAGGTTTTATGTAATCGAGTATGCGGATTTAAAAAATCAAGACAAAAAAAATTATCTGAAAACCGGAACCCTTCCCTATTTACATTTGAAAAAAGCGAAAAATCATATTTTAATCAATACCGTAATTATATTTTATATTTAGTTATGTTGTTTATTATTTATTTTATGCCCAAAATAAAGAAAAAAATATTTATTTGTTAATTAGTATTAATTAAAACCAAAATACATATTATTTGTTATTTATACTATTTCTGTACGTACAGTACAAAAAAAACCATTACAATCTTTACAACAGTCATATACTCATTAGCCTGTTGCCGCTCACCAATAGAAGCAATCAATTTAAAAAGAAACTTTAACAAATAAATAACGAAAAAAGTGAATTTTTCCGGTTTTTCTGGTCATTTAGGGAGATGTTCCACTTTTCGGAGAATTTTTTTGCATTGATATTTGAAGTCAGCATACCCAATTACATAAAACCTGAAATGTGCCTATCAATTCGGCCACGACGCTACAGACTAGTGTATATACGCTGCCCATGCGCAATTGTAATTGCACGTAGACCGCGTTGATTACGTGCCCATAGGCTCTGTTGCGCGTAACAAGCAGCAATATAGAACATGCTGCATTCTTTTCTGCGCTCGTGTAATACGCAATGTATACACGCAATTGTGAGTGAAACAGCGTAAGTCAATATATTTGATTGCCCGCACATGACCGCGTATCATATGCACGTAAGATGCTGTAAACTTACGCTGGTGTGAACCGGCCTGAAGGTACCTGTACATGGGATGATTATCACCCAAGTTATTGCAAGAAACAGTGAATTTGGGTGATAGTTGTCAGTGAAGAAAATAGGAGTTGCACAACCTTTCAGTGACTGCCTGTTATCTCTCCTATGTAAATCACAGAAATGATAAGCGGTGGGACAGCTGTCACGCACTTATATGCCCAACAGTCGTCTCACGTAAATGTACCTTAAATAATGAGCTGTAGTGCTGCAGGCTATATATTGTGATCTCAACATATACATAGAAACACACACAGGCTCATATATACAGTATACAGGTTGGCAGGATGTGAACTTATAGTATAACACAAGCAACAGTTCACCCTCTCTGTACTGACTTGTAATACAGGTTTAATGGCATATACTTATGTGATTGTTGCTATGTAGAGTAAATATGATAGTAGTTATGGGTGCGACACTTTCATGATTGGTAGATTACCAATGGTGTAAAACACCCCATATATATTCAGGCCACTGCTTAGTAAATAGTGTACATCATAAGTATGTGGGACTTTCAAATGGGACAACACCATTCCATAAGCCCTACTGCACAGACTTAATAAGGCTATGGGGGTATTTCATGCTTAGGAGCTTTTTCCAGTTAACCAAGCTAGAAAGTCTCTGCAAAATCATCTCCCGCTCTGGAGGACACAATGGAATCATGGATTATATGGTTCGCCATTCATTTCAATAGTTGATACAAGGTGCATTCAAGTGCTAATTAAGGCCTCCTAATTTTTTCTAAAGAACTACTTACACCAGAAAGCTTAAAGTATTGTCACTTCTCAACATAATCTTCTTCTTGATGTGCACATTTTTCACAACATGAACGCCATGACTGAAAGGCCGCTGTGAAGGCATCTTTAGGGATCCATTTTGCCCACTGGAAAAATTCCTGAAGCAAGAGCATCAAGAATGGAAAACATGAGAACACGGAGAACGTCCTTTATCGTTAGGAAAACCCAAAAATCGCTTGGTGCAAGGTGAGATGAGTAGAGAGTATAAGGAACCACTGCAAAGTTGTCGCCAAGAAGAAACCCCTGAATACAGGGCACTAAATGAGCAGGAGTTTTGTCTTGATGGAAGACCACATGTGCCAACTTTTCAGGCTCTTTTTCTTGCAATGCCTCTTCAGGTCTTCACGCAGGATGGTGTGCACAGATCATATGAAAATGCTGATTTTGCAGGCAATCTCTTCCGCAGTCAATTGGTGATCCTCTATAACCACTTGCTCCACTAGTGCAATCATGATGTTGGAACGGCTGGTGTGTTGCCGGGGCTCCTTTTGTTCATTCTAACACAGTACTCAGCCTTCTTTGAACGGTTGCAGCTACAAACACACATTTTTCAGTTCCATGACACCTTCACAACATGTCTCACCTAAACTTGACAATGAATATCGATGGGCGTCATTCCACAGAGGTAAAGAGAACGGATGATTACAAGCTGTTCCTGGAACGGCAAAGGCAATCTTACCATTTTAAGTACTGAAACCGCTTCTAACTCCAGGCACTGTTACGTGGGTTCTGTGCGCTGGATGATGTTGCCATCTGTCTCACTCATTCCTCCTAACTTCAGGCGCTGCATGTGGGTTCTGTACGCTGGGCGATGCTGTCATCTGTCTTACTCATCCCCAAAGAATGACCGCGACTTCTCTAATATGTCCCATGTTTCCATCTGCACCTATTACAGGAAAAAAAAATTAGGAGACCTTAGAACTTGGATCCACCTCATAATGTAATACCACATTTAACCAGCAGTGGCCACCCAACAGTTTCACCCAACGATCATTATTAATCATCATGAATTTCTGGTGCCGACACAGATCACTGGTCTACAAAAAATATGATTTCTTTGTCACAAATGAAGCAATATATTGTCTTAGGGCTCATGTCCACGGGCAAAATATGATTTAGGATCCGCAGCGGATTACCTGCACGCGGATCCGCACCCCATAGGGATGCATTGACCACCCGCAGGTAGATAAATACCCGCGGATCGTCAATAAAATGGATTTAAAAAAAAATGGAGCATGAAAAAATCTGGACCATGCTCCATTTTCGTGCGGGTCTCCCGCGGGGACGGCTCCCGCGGGCTTCTATTGAAGCCTATGGAAGCCGTCCGGATCCGCGGGAGACCTAAAATAGGAATTTAAAGCATTTACTCACCCGCAGCGGGCCGGGAAGCTCTTCTCTTCCTCACGGCCGCATCTCCCTTGCTTCGGCTCGGCGGATGTGCCCGGCGCATGCGCACGGCACGTCGACGACGTGCCGGCGACGTGCCGCCGGCGTCAGGAATTCATCCGCCGGCCGAAAAAGAAGATCCGGCCGTGAGGAAGAGCAGAGCTTCGCCGCCCGCTACGGATAGGTAAATTCTTATTTATTTGTATTTTCAGCGCTCACGTCCGCGGGGCAGGAGGGACCCGCTGCAGATTCTACATGTAGAATCCGTAGCGGGCCCGATTTTCCCCGTGGACATGAGGCCTAAATGTAACTTTTTACACCCACCTGAAATTTTAGGAAAAGGTTTATTTTAATACATAGGCCAACATGAAAAAAATGTATTTCTTTTCTTAGAATGTAGTGACAGAGGATTTTCTGCTATATTTTGCTTGTGGTCCGTCCCTCTTGAGTGTCCAGCAGTAATCAGCAAGCATTCTGGGACTCCATTTGCCTTGGTACCGCTTCTCCATGCTTGAGATATCTTGATGAAACCTCTCACCATGCTCATCGCTAACTGCACCAAGATTGTCCGGAAACAAATCCAGATGTGAATGGAGGAAATGGATCTTGAGAGACGTTACATCCCAGTGTTTTGTAGGAAAGCAAGAGTTCACTAACTAAGTCACTGTGGTTTTCGGCCTTGACATTTCCCAAGAAGTTCTTACAAACGTTTCTAAAGGAATTCTATGCTGCTGCTTTAACTTCATTTAAGCGATTTTCAAAATTTCCACCCTGCAGCAATTCTCGAATCTGTGGTCTAACGAAAATGGCTTCTTTAATTTTCGAATCACTTGTGCTAGGAAATTTTTGCTCTAAATAGGCAAATCCAGCAGCATTTCGATCCATTGCCTTGGAAAAGTTTTTCATTAATCCCAGTTTGAGGGCGGCTTTAGACGACTGTATAATGAGTATAAGGTAGGTCTGCTTGCTGATGATCTCCTGCTGACCCTCTCCAAGCCCTTAGCATCCCTACCAAATCTGATGTCCATACTAGAGACCTGGGCTAATCACTCGGGCCTACGGATTAAAAAATTTAGAAATATCCCATGTTAACAACCCAGAACCTTTAATAAAATTGATAAACATCAATTTCCAGTTTCAGAATAAACAACACTATATCTCAGATCTAGGCATTAATTCAACTACCTCAATACACTCCCTCTGCAACTGGAACTGCCCGGCCCTAATTAAGAGATTATCATCTAAACTACTAAAATGGGACAAACCCTACAAGGCCTCATTATGTGCTGATGATCTGCTTCTATGTTACCCAGCCACAGCTTTTCCTCCCATCAATTTCAGTGGAGGTGCAAAGATATGGAAAACTCAGTAACTTTGAGATAAATATCACTAAATTAGAAGCACTAAATATCTCCTTTCCATCCCCTGAAATTCAGCACCTATCCCAATAATTCCTATTTAAATGGAGAAATTCCCATATCAAATACTTAAGTATACTAATCCCCCAGGACCCCTCTGCTCTATACGTCTTGAACTATCTCGCCTTGCTGGATCGCACATTAAGGGCTGTTTCAGACGACCGTATATCGGCCGGGTATTCATGCCGGCCGATATATGGAGTCTCTGTCTGCAGGGGGAGGAGGCTGGAAAAGTCGGGAGCAGTGCTCTGAGCTCCCGCCCCTCTCTGTCTCCTCTCCACCCCTCTGTACTATTTGCAATGAGAGGAGGTGGGACGGGGGCGGGGCTAAGTTTCTAGGAATTAGCTCCGCCCCATCCAGCCTCCCCTCATTGAAAATAGTGCAGAGAGGTGGAGAGGGGGTGAAGAGGGTGCGGGAGCTCAGAGCACTGCTCCCGACTCTTCCAGCCTCCTCCCCCTGCAGAGAGAGACGCCGTATATCGGCCGGCGTAAATACCCAGCCGATATATGGTCGTCTGAAACAGCCCTAAAAAACTTGACTAACTATGACAAAAAATATCTCTTCTGGTTTGGCCGAATAAATGTGCTAATGATGGACGTCGTCCCTCGCTTCCTGTAATTATTCCAGACTCTGCCTATTCAGCCCCCCAATGCACTCCTTTAGACGCCTACAATCTGCCTTCATACAGTTTATTTGGGGAGGAAGATACAATCGCATCGGCCACCGAAACCTCTCAGAACCTAAATCCGCAGGAGGGCCTTCCTGACCTTAACCCCTTAGTGACGGCCCCATTGCCTTTTTATGTCCTAGCTAAGTGGGCTTTAATCCTACAGGACATAAAAACATGCATCCTCTATGGATTAAAGCCCTGTTGGCTGAGGACGTGACAGCTCCATGCTGTCAGTGCCCGCAGGTAGCTGACAGCATTGAGCTGTCATTCTGAAGCCCCCCCCCCCCCAACAATGCGATCGGCGCTATCCAATGGATACCGCCGATCGCAATAAAGTGAAAAAAAAGTTAAAGATTCAGCTGCCCTGATGGATCAGATCCATAAGGGCAGCTGAGATTACTCACCCGCCTTGTCCATGGTGTCCTGCGGTGAACTGGTCCTCCGGGACCCGTCGCCACTCTTCTGCGCATGCAGTCACACAGGAGCTACTATCGTTGGCTTGCTCACATAGCGGCAGCAGGGGGGCGGGCGCTCCTCTCTCTCCTTTCTCTCCTCTCGCTCCCCCGCCCCTCTCCAGTGACTTTACATAGCGGACGTTCAGTACTGAACGGCCGCTATTTACACTAAACAATGAGCGATCTGCTCATCGTCCATTGTTTATGCTGGATAACTGATGAGCTGATCGCCGTTCAGTACTGAATGGCTGCTCTGTTAAGTGAATAGAGAGGGGTGGGAGGAAGCACGAGGAGAGAAATCTCCTGCAGCCGCCCGCTGTGAGCTAACGATACTAGCTCCTGTGCAGCAGCATGAGAGCGAGTATGTGTGGGGACGAGTGTGGGACACAGTTTGCCCGACATTTGTCCCATCTAAATGGGGCTTAAGATATTACCTCCTTTTAGTTTGACAACAGGGACATATAGTTATCCATTTCATTATAATAACCTTAGTAAACCGGATCCATAGATTAGGCAATGCAGAAGCTTGAATTGTTGACCTCATAAGTCCTAGAGGATTTATCCCCTTCCTATAACAATATCACCTAAAACGTTCACTAATCATAAAATCAAAAGGACAAATGCATAAACAAAACTGTGTTTCATACAATTTATATGGTCCTGCCTATGGACAGACATTGCTGCAGAAATCGCAGCGGGTGTCTGACCGCGATTTCTGCAGCGATAATCCGTCCATAGACATTCGGCCTCATGCCGGCAGCCGAGTTGGATTCCGACTGTGAAATCTCGCAGCAGGATCAGACCCGGTGCCGGCCAAAGACCCTGTACTTACCTGTCCGAATCTGCGGCGAGTGTTTCAGCCGGCGCGTCGCCGCACATGCGCAGTGCATGACGTGGCTGTCGTGCCGGCGATGACGCAGATCCGCAGCAACTTGCCGCAGGACAGACGGCTTCCATTGACTGCGATTTTCCGCACAGAATAGAACATACTGCGATTCTTCCCCGTGAGGGGAAAATCACAGTTAATTTCTGCTCATGGGCAGGGAAGAATCTTTTAACATGGCATGTCTATGGACGGACATTGCTACAGAATTCACGGAGGGCGTTTGGCCGTGAATTCCGCAGCGATAATCCGTCCGTGGGGATTGGGCCTTAGTCAAATATTATAAAGCTGCTTGAATCGCTCAATGAGCATTATGTTCTGGTGACCTAAAAGGCCCTCTATGGGTCGACATAGAGAAAAAGATGTATTTACCCGCACAGTCCACCATATCTAACTTGGACTATGAATTCTCTTCCATGAGGTATACAGCGGTTGAGCCCACTCTCATACTATTCCCTCTTGGAGAAGCACTCGAATTAAGTACAACCTATCTTCCAGGATCTCTCCCATGCTACCAATATTCCCCAACCCACACTTCCCACCAAGCCTGGATCTTTCCCTTCTTAACTGGTGGAGGAGCAACAAGATACCCATCCTACGCCATTTTTATACCAAATCAAAACTGTATACCATACAACACTATGCTATCCCGCTATGGGATGTCACTATTGCACTGGGGGACACTATGGAATGTCACTATTATGCTGGTGGCCACTATGGGATGTCGCTATTACACTGTGGGATGTCACTATTACACTAGGGGGCGCTATGGGATGTCGCTATTGCACTGGGGGACATTATGGGATGTCGCTATTACGCTGTGGGCCACTATGGGATGTCGCTATTACACTGGGGGCCGCTGGGGGGTGTCGCTATTACGCTGGGGGCCGCTGAGGGTGTTGCTATTACGCTGGGGGCCACTATGGGGTGTCGCTATTACGCTGGGGGCCACTATGGAGTGTTGCTATTACGCTGGGGGCCGCTGAGGGGTGTCGCTATTACGCTGGGGGCCGTAAGGGGGTGTCACTATTACGCTGGGGGGCCACTTTGGGGTGTCGCTATTACACTGGGGGCCACTATGCAGTGTTGCTATTACGCTGGGGGGCCACTTTGGGGTGTCGTTATTACGCTGGGGGCCACTGGGGGGTGTTGCTATTACACTGGTGGCTGCTGGGGGGGGTGTCGCTATTATGCTGGGGGCCACTGGGGGGTGTCGCTATTATTACTGGGGTATGTTTACATGTGGCGAAAATGGGCGGGGCTGTTTCAAAATAGACAGCGTGCAGATTGTGACAGTTTTTCGGATGCGGAAATGCTGCAGAATTTGCGACAGAAATTTCTGCTGGGGACATTCTGCAGTATTTCTGCATCCAAAAAGCAGTCAAAATCTGCACACTGCCTATTTTGAAGCAACCCTGTCCTTTTTAGAATGATGGGGGTAAAATCATATGTTTCGATTAGCCCCGCCCCCTGACATGTTGGCACTTTGCAGTAAATATGTGGGTTTTGGGTTGTGGTTTGGGCACTCGGTCTCTAAAAGGTTCGCCATCACTGACCTATGCCCATCTTCCTACTCACTATGCTTCCAAGGGTGCTAATTCCCAATCATTGCCCTGCAGACTCATATAAAGGGTCAAGCATTGATTTGAAGAAATGCTGACATCCAACAGGTGGCGCTGCAGAGGTATTGTTCCATTTCCCTTATTTGCAAGAAAAAGGCGACATGCGTCACATGTGATAGACATGTCCGGAGGTCGCGGACACTGTGGTCACGGATTCATAGCTTGCTCAACCAACTTTTTGTGGGCCCTGTTCCCAAATCCACTACAGTATTTCTCCTGGGGGATCGTCCTCCATGATTCAAATACCAAGCTCATGAATTGATTGAGTTCATTTGTATCCCGTAGGAATTCATATCGCTTCCAAATGGAAGTCATGTATTCTTTCTCTCCCCGAAGTGCTCAACAGAATTTCCACAATAATGCTATATGAACGATCCAGCGATCAGAACTGATACCATGACACATTTCCTGAAAGTCTGGCAATCCTGGATTCACTTCCTAGGAGTTGCGGGACTACGATGCGATATGTCATCTACCTAATTACCATCCTAAGGGCGCCCACCCACTGGCGTTTTTTTTTCCCTGCGAAATTCGCAGCATTTTTTTTCTGCAGGGGTCTATGGGACTTGTAATGTTAAAATCGCGATCTCGCAAAATCGCAATTTACCGCGAAATCGCGATTTTGCGCGATCGCGATTTTAACATTACAAGTCCCATAGACCCCTGCAGAAAAAAAATGCTGCGAATTTCACAGGGTAAAAAAAAAAACGCCAGTGGGTGGGCGCCCTAAAAGCTAAATATATCCATGTCCTATAGACGCTCCAGGAATCTGATATGGATTCTTGATGACCGGTTGATTAATTCCCCTTGTATTACGCTTACGGCCGTGCGCACCCGCAGTGTGTTACACTTGAGGCCATGCGCACCCGCAGTGTGTTACGCTTGAAGCCATGCGCACCCGCAGTGTGTTACACTTACGGCCGTGCACACCCGCAGTGTGTTACGCTTGAAGCCATGCGCACCCGCAGTGTGTTACACTTACGGCCGTGCGCACCCGCAGTCTGTTACGCTTACGGTCGTGCGCACCCGCAGTGTGTTACGCTTACGGCCGTGGGCACCCGCAGTGTGTTACGCTTACGGCCTTGCGCACCCGCAGTGTGTTGCTCTTACGGCCGTGCGCACCCGCAGTGTGTTGCTCTTATGGTCGTGCGCACCCGCAGTGTGTTGCTCTTACGGTCGTGCGCACCCGCAGTGTCTTACGCTTACGGCTGTGCACATTCGTAGTGTGTTACGCTTACGGCCATGCGCACTTGCAGTGTGTTACGCTTACGGTCGTGCGCACCCGCAGTGTGTTACGCTTACGGCCGTGCACACCCGCAGTGTGTTACGCTTACGGCTGTGTGTACCCGCAGTGTGTTGCTCTTACGGCCGTGCGCACCCACAGTGTGTTGCTCTTACGGTCGTGCGCACCCGCAGTGTGTTGCTCTTACGGTCGTGCGCACCTGCAGTGTGTTACGCTTATGGCTGTGCGCATTCGCAGTGTGTTGCTCTTACGGGCGTGCGCACCCGCAGTGTGTTACGCTTACGGCTGTGCGCACCCGCAGTGTGTTGCTCTTACGGCCGTGCGCATTCGCAGTGTGTTGCTCTTACGGCCGTGCGCATTCGCAGTGTGTTACGCTTACGGCCGTGCGCACCCGCAGTGTGTTACGCTTACGGCCGTGCGCACCCGCAGTGTGTTACGCTTACGGCCGTGCGCACCCGCAGTGTGTTACGCTTACGGCCGTGCGCACCCGCAGTGTGTTACGCTTACGCCCGTGCGCATTCGCAGTGTGTTACGCTTACGCCCGTGCGCATTCGCAGTGTGTTACGCTTACGGTCGTGCGCACCCGCAGTGTGTTATGCTTAGGGCTCCCGGCCTCAGGCTGTATTCACACCGGCAAACTCAGACAAATATTGCACTTGTAGACCTAACACTTTAACATGATTGCAGCATGTTTTTTTTTAGAAAACTGCATCGCTTTATAGACGATTACCACGTGTGCGAAAAATTGCAGGTTGTTCCAATATTGAAAATAGAGTACTAGTCCCTTACTGTGTAATATCATGATATTCCTGTCAGTACCGGCCTATTACGGTATAATATCCCGATATATATGTCAGTAGTAACCCCTTACTGTATAATATCCCGATATCCCTGCCAGTACTAGTCCCTACTGTATAATATCCCGATATTCCTGTCAGTACTAGTCCCTTACTGTGTAATATCCCGATATTCCTGTCAGTACTAGTCCCTTACTGTATAATATCCCGATATTCCTGTCAGTACTAGTCCCTTACTGTATAATATCCCGATATTCCTGTCAGTACTAGTCCCTTATTGTATAATATCCCGGTATTCCTGTCAGTACTAGTCCCTTATTGTATATCCCGATATTCCTGTCAGTACTAGTCCCTTACTGTATAATATCCCGATATTCCTGTCAGTACTAGTCCCTTATTGTATATCCCGATATTCCTGTCAGTACTAGTCCCTTACTGTATAATATCCCGATATTCCTGTCAGTACTAGTCCCTTACTGTATAATATCCCGGTATTCCTGTCAGTACTAGTCCCTTATTGTATATCCCGATATTCCTGTCAGTACTAGTCCCTTATTGTATAATATCCCGATATTCCTGTCAGTACTAGTCCCTTATTGTATATCCCGATATTCCTGTCAGTACTAGTCCCTTACTGTATAATATCCCGATATTCCTGTCAGTACTAGTCCCTTATTGTATAATATCCCGGTATTCCTGTCAGTACTAGTCCCTTATTGTATATCCCGATATTCCTGTCAGTACTAGTCCCTTATTGTATAATATCCCGATATTCCTGTCAGTACTAGTCCCTTACTGTATAATATCCCGATATTCCTGTCAGTACTAGTCCCTTACTGTATAATATCCCGATATTCCTGTCAGTACTAGTCCCTTACTGTATAATATCCCGATATTCCTGTCAGTACTAGTCCCTTATTGTATAATATCCCGATATTCCTGTCAGTACTAGTCCCTTATTGTATATCCCGATATTCCTGTCAGTACTAGTCCCTTACTGTATAATATCCCGATATTCCTGTCAGTACTAGTCCCTTATTGTATAATATCCCGATATTCCTGTCAGTACTAGTCCCTTATTGTATAATATCCCGATATTCCTGTCAGTACTAGTCCCTTATTGTATATCCCGATATTCCTGTCAGTACTAGTCCCTTACTGTATAATATCCCGATATTCCTGTCAGTACTAGTCCCTTACTGTATAATATCCCGATATTCCTGTCAGTACTAGTCCCTTATTGTATAATATCCCGATATTCCTGTCAGTACTAGTCCCTTATTGTATATCCCGATATTCCTGTCAGTACTAGTCCCTTACTGTATAATATCCCGATATTCCTGTCAGTACTAGTCCCTTACTGTATAATATCCCGATATTCCTGTCAGTACTAGTCCCTTATAGTATAATATCCCGATATTCCTGTCAGTACTAGTCCCTTATTGTATATCCCGATATTCCTGTCAGTACTAGTCCCTTATTGTATAATATCCCGATATTCCTGTCAGTACTAGTCCCTTACTGTATAATATCCCGGTATTCCTGTCTGTACTAGTCCCTTATTGTATAATATCCCGATATTCCTGTCAGTACTAGTCCCTTACTGTATAATATCCCGATATTCCTGTCAGTACTAGTCCCTTACTGCATAATATCCCGATAGTCCTGTCAGTACTAGTCCCTTATTGTATAATATCCCGATATTCCTGTCAGTACTAGTCCCTTATTGTATAATATCCCGATATTCCTGTCAGTACTAGTCCCTTATTGTATAATATCCCGATATTCCTGTCAGTACTAGTCCCTTATTGTATATCCCGATATTCCTGTCAGTACTAGTCCCTTATTGTATAATATCCCGATATTCCTGTCAGTACTAGTCCCTTACTGTATAATATCCCGGTATTCCTGTCTGTACTAGTCCCTTATTGTATAATATCCCGATATTCCTGTCAGTACTAGTCCCTTACTGTATAATATCCCGATATTCCTGTCAGTACTAGTCCCTTACTGCATAATATCCCGATAGTCCTGTCAGTACTAGTCCCTTATTGTATAATATCCCGATATTCCTGTCAGTACTAGTCCCTTATTGTATAATATCCCGATATTCCTGTCAGTACTAGTCCCTTATTGTATAATATCCCGATATTCCTGTCAGTACTAGTCCCTTATTGTATAATATCCCGATATTCCTGTCAGTACTAGTCCCTTACTGTATAATATCCTGATATTCCTGTCAGTACTAGTCCCTTACTGCATAATATCCCGATATATGTCAGTACCGGACTATTACTGTATAATATCCCGATATTCCTGTTAGTACCAGCCTCTTACTGTCTAATATCCCGATATATATGTCAGTACCGGACTATTACTGTATAATATCCCGATACATATGTCAGTACCGGCCCCTCAGGATAATGCACCATTACATTGCCTTCAGCGCTGAACCGCTCCTCACACAAACCTCCCGCCCTGCCGCGTCCTCTAAGCCACGCCCTTATCAGTCACCTGAGGCGAGTCTGCTGACCCCGCCTCCCCTGCCTGTCACACCCATTGAGCGCAAGTGAAATAGCCCCGCCCCGCAGGGCTGTAGCCGTCATTGATCAAGTGGGGCGGTGCTCTGTGCTAGCTCCTCCCTCTTCTCGGCCGCCAGTGACTGGCAGCAGAGCGATGGCTCCGGCGGTGGACAGGCCCGGTTACTGGGGGCCGCCGACCTCCACCCTGGACTGGTGCGAGGAAAACTACGCCGCGTCCTACTACATCGCCGAGTTCTGTGAGTAGCGGCGCCGGGCTGTCCTGTGGCACTTACTGCTGTCTGGATACATTGTATCCATTGCTGTCATGTAGTGTATACTGCAGTTCATATTAGATACATTGTATCCATTGCTGTCGTGTGTGGTGTGTGTGTGTATGTAAATTATATAGGTCATGTAGTGTACATGCTGTACGTGCTGCTGTCCTATAGAGACCAGTGTGTATAAGGGGGTATATATTCTGCCATCTCTGTAGTATGTGCTGTACACCCTGCTGCATTCATAATATATGGCCCTATATACCATATCTGATGCTATATACCCTTCTGCCATTGTGGGCTGGTGCTGGATGCCCTGCTGCCCGTATGTAGTTCTCATTGGTACTAATCTCCCACCCCTACAAGAAATGACCCTCACGCTGCGCACTCTACTAATAACATGGGGGGGGGGGGGGGGTGCAGATATGTATACCTGGAGATGGCTGGGTACTAATAACATTGGGGGGCAGAATGTGGGGATATGTATATATGGAGGTGGCTGTTTTTTGTTTTTTTTTTGCCCTTTACAATTTTTGCCTCCTAACTGGTGTTTTCCGCGGTGGATTCTTGCGCGGTGCATGAAGGCTCCCGTAAACCCCAACTGATCGGAGGGACAGTTGGCTTATCGCCATGAGCGCGTTTACCTGGCAGGGCTGCCTACAGCTACCTCCACCATAACAGCCCCATGTGAGCTGACTGCCAATGGGCAGCTCTCAGCCCCCAGTCCAGGGGGCCCCCAACAGGTCATGTCTTCAGGATATCCTACATAGAGAACACCTGAGCCACTGACAGTAATGACCTCACCTGAGCTATGAGGAAATCCAGAAACCATGGCCTGTTTGGGACTTTAACACAATTTTCATCAGTTCTGCATCAGACTGTCATGATTAAAAAAAATAAATAAATTAAATAAAAAATTCCTTGAGTTCTCTAACTCCGCCTTTTTTTTTTTTTTTTTCTTAAATCTTGGCATGCAGGAGGTGATGGCCGCTCCTCTGCTTCCCACTTGACATACCTAAAATACTCTGCAGGCTCTTATCATAACCTCTCGTCTTATCGTGCCTAGCAGATCGCCGCGCTCACGGTATACAAGTCGCACAGGGATACTACGCTGCTTCGGCGTTAAAGGGGTTAGGTTCCGTAATGTTGACCATAGAGCAGTAACCCCCGGGGTGGAGCGGGAGCTAAAGTTTAGCAACTGCAAAAGGGGCAACAGGAGATGCAGCCATATTGAACTATCGCGCACACGTGCCCCAATGTAGTTGGCGCTCAGGTTTCCTCCGTATTAATGAGTTGTTCCTAGTGGAGTCATTGACCTGCGGTGATGTGGAGGAGCTAAACATTTGGGGGTAAGTTCACTAGGCAATAGGACATGGGGGAGGGGTGGGGGGTTAGGTATGATAGGTCAACCAAACTGCATTGTTATGGCGGTTGCGCAACAGTAAGTCAAATTCTTGAGCACAATTGTAACTTCACCCCCCCCCCCCCCCCTCCTTTGTAGTGCGACGTTTCTCAGACTTCATGTTGTGTAACCAAAGTTGTATCCTCAGCATCAAGGTACTTCTCCAGGGTTGGAACATGGTTGCGGTGCCCCTCCTGTCAGCAGGTTGTGTGTGGAATTACAGCTCTATTAAAGTAAATGGAGCAGAGCTGTAATGCCCCACATGACCTGTAGGCTGGTGTGGAGCTGTTCTCTGGAAGTAGGCAGCCATGGTCTGCCAATCCTTCTAGCTATGGGAGTAGTGGAGCTGTACTTCAGTGTGACGACTACTTTCCCAGCATATGGTGATGTGTGAGCCGGTCTGTTCCTCCCTTATCTCCCCGTCTCCCTCCCTTGTGCAGATTAATATCCATATCTTCCTCTTTCTCGTCGCGGCGTCTTTCATGCTCCACCCGTTTCTTGGATGCTAGCCTTGGATTTTAGATAGCTACACTCGGGCTGTAAGGAATCTGCTGTTAACTCCTCAGCGACCTGCACGTGGCTGCGGCGCCGCCCTGGAAGCATTGCTGAAGTAACTTTGGCTCCTAAGTGGTGAAAGTTAGGAGTCAAGTAACTTTAGTCGTGAAATTTAAATATATAACGATATTGGCAAAACAACTTTGACTGTAAGGCTGGCTTCCCACGGGACAGAAACCCCATGGAATTCCCGCGGCTCCCTATCCACCTCCATACGCACCCAGCGTGCCCAGAGTGTAGCTATATGTCCTGTGGTGTTAAGGGTAACTGGCTGCCGAGGATTAACCTGACTATCTGGGGTAGCGCATTCTACAGAACTGGTGCAGCTCTAGAGAAGGATTGTAGATGGAAGATTTAGTGGAAGCTTATTGGCAGAGCATGGGTAGGGTGGTAGATGAAAGGAGGTGCAGGGTGGCACAGCACTGTCCTGTTGGGCAGCACTTGTAGAGCTGCTAACAACTTTATAACTTCTGATGAGTTGGGATCTGTTCTGGTGGGTCGGATACTTCCTCACGGTTTCCTGTTCCTTCCCCATCATTCCATACCACCTATCATGGACTCTCTCCATGGTCTGCTATGGCTGATTGTAGCAGGATAAAACATCCCGTATACAGATCATACAGGCTCCACTTTGTTGCTGCTTCTTGGATAACTGGCCCTTTAAAAGATGTTCTGTGCACAATCCTCCGGCGCTGACCCTTGCTCTGCGGGTTACTACTCTCGGTTTGCAGAAGTCCTGGCACTCATCAGCTTGCTGCAGTTTCCTCCCCCAGTCCATAGAACTGGGTGGCGGGTTATTGTGTGACGTCATGTTGTAGCATCGTGCCATAGCCGTGCTCTCCAGTCCCCACGTGGTGGGAGGAGCTTCACTTACTAGGAACCAGTGACCACATGGGAATGAGTCGGTACAGATGTAGCAATCGTTAACATGACGACACATGGTGATCACTTGTAACACCCTGGAGTTATCAGAATGTCAGTGCTCTTTACATTTGTCAGGTCCTGTTGGCTTATATTGAATGTATCGGACTGTAGCATGCTGGAATTTTAACCCCTTAATGACTGGACACTTAGTTTTTGGTGGTTGTTTTTTCTGATTTGCAGATTTCTCCTATGACTAGGGCATCCATAGGGAAAAGCGGGCTGCAGTTGTGACACTAGTCACTGGCAGAGCTCATCTGAGGCCCAGCACCTCTGCCCTTCAGGGCTGTCGTGTCGGTAAGCCAAACCTCTGACTCCAACTCCACAGGCCTGGAGGGGACCTACTGGACTACTGACCTATGCAAGGCATCCTTTTTATTAGGGGCACGTGCAAATTTTTCTTTCTCATAGTGACTTGAGAGAAACTGCGGCACACCCTATTTTCGGGCGATTCTGTTGAAGAATCGCCTATTTCCTATAGGAGCAGAAAAGCCTCTCCTCGATCCATGTGTCCCGGACTGATCATAAACTCGTCTGTGTAAATGTAACCTCACATCGCACTTCACATATCGAATAACCCTCAGTCTCCGGACTCGCACTCTTATGTGCTTCATGGAGTCTGTATGACAGGGGGGTCAGTAGGTCATTTTGCAGGGCTCTGTCGGTTCTCCTCCAGTCCTAATGTTGGGTTGATGCCCTTCCACAACCCTGTCCAGCTCTCCTTGTGTAACAGCCGTGTCCTGGTACCTGCTCATCGCTCCTGAGACTGTGCAGGAAGACACAGCAGACCTTCTGGTGACGGCAGGTAGCCCTGCTCCTCCGGGGTGGTCGGTGACGGCAGACCTTCTGGTGACGGCAGGTAGTTCTGCCATCCCGGAGGAGCAGGACTGCTTGTACAACCTGGTTGGGCTGCAGGTAGCACCTCGTGTACCAGCAGGGACAAGGACACCAACTCAATGTAGGACTAGAGAAGGAGGACTTGTCTCCAGCCCCTTTATGGGGTGTCTTGCTGTCACTTCTCCAGTGTAGCTGTCACCTTTATGTGCACTAAAGCAGGTAAAATGGATTCACAATCGGCCCTGCTACGGTTGGGTCCACAATGGCGCTGAGCTGCACATCTGCAGCAGAAGGCCTGCCTCCAAGCCCGCCCCACTTGATGCAGGTTTTATTGCACTTCCTATGCAGAATTCACCCCCCCCCCCCCCACTGAGAGGAGGTGGAGTCCGCAGACAGACGGCGATAAAACTGATATGCTGCAGAATTGAATTCAACACCACATGTCAATCTCTGCTGCAGATCCACCCTGCCTGGACCCCCAAAGGCTGCACTCACATGGGGTTTTTAATTGCACTTGAGCACAATCTTTTTTAAATGCATGTATTAAAAAAAATCAGATGTAAAAGTAAATTTTTGGTTTTCTGCAACAAGAAACACCACCTGTGAGCGCCGCCTACTGGATGCTTGTATCTGAGGTGTAAGTGACTTGGGCTTGTACTGCGATGCCCTGTTATATAAAGAGCAGCCTGAGTGCTGACTACTCATCTTGGTTCCCCCTGTCTGCACCACCACATTGTACCGTGTATCGGGCCGCCTGCCCAAGTCAAGAAGCTTGTTCTTGGGTTATTGCTTGATAGAAATTCCCAGATTGGATGAGTAGAGGAGCCGATGTGTCCTGTAGCCATTGTGGGAGAGGAACTGTGACCAACATCCCACCATATCTGATGGGACAAGAGGATAAGTAATGTATGTACCAGCAGAACAGTGAGTGCAGCTCTGGAGTATAATACAGCATGTAACTCAGGATCAGTACAGGATAAGTAATGTATGTACACAGTGACTCCAGCAGAATAGTGAGTGCAGCTCTGGAGTATACTATATGTAACTCAGGATCAGTAATGTGTGTGTATATACACAGTGACTCCACCAGCAGAATAGTGAGTGCAGCTCTGGAATATAATACAGGATGTAACTCAGGATCAGTACAGGCTAAGTAATGTATGTACACAGTGACTCCACCAGCAGAATAGTGAGTGCAGCTCTGGAGTAGAATACAGGATGGAACTCAGGATTAGTACAGGATAAGATGTGTATGTGTATTGTGGTTTTTTTTTTAAATTTTTTTATTTTTACTTAGTGTGAGTGCAGCTCTGGAATGTAAGGCTGACTGACTTCACACGATCAAATTTCAACTGCAGAAATGTTGTAGTTGTCACCTGTGCAGATGATATGTGGTATTCTGTGCCTATTGAATAGGGAACATTTGCATGTCTGCTCGGGTGAGCAGATTTTTAATATCAGCATGTTCTATTCTTATTTTTATTTTTTTGTGCTGAATCGGCAGACCGCTTCAATTGAAGTCCGTAGAAGCCGTCCGACCTGCAGTTGACATTACTTAGCGTCTGTGCAGAAAAAAACTAATTAATTTAAAAAAACAACCTTTACTGCGCATGAGCGTCTGTCCGTGGTCACAGCTGGGTTTTGCTGTGGAATCCGACTTGCTCGTGTGCAGCCGGAGCAACTTGGGATCAGTACAGGAGAAATGGTGGTCTTTACAGGGAGGGTCTTTTGTGCATTCGGTATGGAGACCTACTTGTGATATTGTGGCGGTGTGTGCACAAATGCCTTGGATGCGGGTGAATCTGTCTGTGGGCGCTCTTTACTCTTCCTTGTACGTTAAATGGACATCCTGTTTCTAGGAATCATCCTTCTACTTTACAGCACAGCATCCTCTGCTGTGTAATGTGCCACCAGTACCTCTTGGGGCGCCTTCACACGAGCAGAATATTCCCATAAGATGCAGCTTATGTGCCGCTGCAGACTCCTGCGCCCGAACCTGCTTTATACGTCTGGAATCTTCTGCATCATTAAATGCGTCTTGTAGAAATCTTCCACTGTGTGAAGGCGCCCTGAACGTCTCATGAGGCAGACTCCGCTGCTAATATGCTGAAGGGTCTGTCCGGACTGCGGGTCTCTGAGCCTGGGCTTGTAGCTTAAGCACGTATGATCAAAGATCGGGTCCGGGGAGCTGCGGCGGCCTTGGGGGACACTTCAGGAGTCCATATGTAAAATGAATGCTGTAAGGGCGGCGCAGTCGGCGCTTATCCTACCCGGCTTGAAGCTTGCATCACTTGCCATCTCTACTTGTTCACGCTGGAGAAGGTGATTGCTGCAGAACTGGCATGAAGGAAGCGGGTGATTCCACAAAAAATTCTGCCGAAAAATGCAATAAAGTCCACATTTGGACAAGAGAAAATCCGCCTTATCTGGCGATCGGCGACGACTCTGTGTTGCAGCCACTTTCCCACATTCAGGTATCGGCTTGCGGCTGCCAGTAGCTGCATGATCTTATCAGCGGGATCGCGCTTCCATTGACGGCTGGGTGGAGTCTCTGCTACAAGCTGCCACCTGCACGTGGGAACGCGGCCTGAAGGCGCCCTGAAGCCGCAGCTGACAAATGAGGAAATACTCCTTCAGCGCACACCACTGTACGAATGGGGATTCTTGTGTTACACCGCCGTAGACTTCTATGGGCAACTTTTGGCTGAAAATCATTTCAAAATAGGACATGCGGGGGCTTCACTCTCCTCTCTGGGACTATTCATCCAAATTAAGTGTTTTACCATAAAATGCTTTCTATTTGTTTTCCCTATAACACCTGGACACGCATGTACAGTGAGCCCGTGTGACTCAGGACAGCTCTGAATCATGGCTGGTCCATGCTGACTTCTCCCCACCCTCATCTAGTGACAGCTCTCTAAGATCTAAGGGGTTATCTGACATATGCGATGGCTTGTGGCTACCGGAGAGGGCACCTGTGGGCCAGAGACTCGGGCACCCAGTCCTCGCAACCTACTCACACTGTGCCTAAATCCATGGTGAGACCGTGCTCACTGCCCCTACAATGAGGTGCCGTGGGATTCCTCTGTGTACACACCAGCTGCCGCCGCTCTCCTGCGGATCGCGGTCGTTCCGGTCTCTTCCTCATGTTGGTAAACACTCACCGGGATGCTTGATCCTCATCGAAAGCCACATTACTCCTGCAGAGCCGCTGATCCTCTGTTTGGACTTACAGATGTCTGGACAATAGACACTCAACCTTATTTACTAATCTTTATATAGCGCCAACATATTCCGCAGTGCTTACAAGACTGGGGGCACAGAAACAAAATCACGGTTACATTTAGTAATCAGTTGATGAAGACAGTAGTGGTGGGGGGCTCCAATAAGCTTGCCTTGTACAGATAAAGGGGCGGGGGGGGGGGGCATAGAGAAGGTAAAGGGGCTAGACCTGTGCACAATATGACGAGGTGGAATATGGGATGCTATACAGACAATGGTCAGGTCGTATAGTGGCTGAATCGGTGTGGCTGGCAGGGATTGTAGCCTGTAGGACAGGGAGCATGTTACCAGGGGGGGGTAAAGAGGGGTTTGGTTCAGGGAATGTGGTGCGCCCCCCCCCCCCCCCCCCCTTTCCTGTTTTTGTTTTAGAGCTCGCCTGAAGTTTTGTGTCAGTGATTGCACGGATAGTCTTGGGTAGCGCATTCCAGAGGACTGGTGCTGCTCTGGAGAAGTCTTGGAGGCAGGAATGAGGGGTTCCAATTAAAGGGGTGCTCAGTCTGATGACGTGAGTGGAGGGCGCAGGCTGGGATTGGGGGGATGGGATGGGGTGGACTGAGATGAGGGCTGTAATTTAGGGTGGCACAGTGCTGTGGAGGGCTTTATGGAAGAAGGCAGTGAGTTTAAATTGTAGTCTATATTTGACGGGCAGCCAGTGCAGTGACCGGCACAGGGCAGAGGCGTCTGAGTAGGGGCTGGACAGGATTTAATGGTGTTGGATGCTTCCAGCTTGTGCAATTCACTGGACTCGGAGGGCATTTAAAACACTGCTGCTCAATTGCACCGGAAAAAACGCTAGCGCATCAAACTGGCGCTCTGCAAGTCGTCTCCATGAAGTGTAACAGCCCTCGTATCCTGGAAACGTAGATCTTTTCTGGAAATCTATATATTTTACCTCTTCATGGAATGATCCCATGTGAGTGCATGAGAGCTTCGTACAAAGGTGTATATGGGGTTAATGATGCCAGGTAATGGGCGGCACGTGAGGAAAGCCTAGATGGAAGCTCGCTCATGTGTGTAGTGGCCGCAGGTGGAGGGGGGGGGGGGGGAGCAAGTTGCACCTGATATTTTTACCTCCACTCGCACCGCACACGGACGCCCTGCATTACAAGTCCGTCACTGAACTCGCACGAAAGTGACATGTTTCGATCTCGCTATTTGGGCAAGTGAGAAACCGCTCATGTAAATTAACAGTTAAGCTAATGGTTTATTACAAAACACGTTCTGCACATCTCGCAGTCACGCAGGACTTGTGCGTTATTCTCGCCTGTGTAAATACACGCAGTGCGCCCCGTGGGGTCCGTCTCATGCAGGTAGAAGTGCTTGTCCCGCCTCAGGCTGCAGCAGAAGGCTGTGATCTCTGCATATATGTAGATCCACAGCCCTGCACGTGGATTTGGCGGTTTTCGTTGCGCCTGACCTGTAGTAGTATCTGGCCTATAACGGTTTTTGTAATGCTTGCAGTTATTTTTTTAATGTGCAATAACATCTAAAATAGCTGACAAATCGCCACAAACTCCTGCAAAACAAGCCTGCGGAAATCTTATCTGTTTCACTTCCTTCTGGCGTCTTCGAGATTTCGGCTTGCTGTAAGTGAATTGGAATATTCCTGTTTACATTTAAAGCTGACTTGTCCTCACAGCTGAGGGTTTGTTTCCATTACATCCAGTCTAGGCAAACCTTATATATTGACACCCCCTCCCCAATAAAAAAAATCTGTTTTACTGCAGGCTGCAAAGAGGTTTCGTTCTAACAGTGTGTAATGCTGACCTCAAATGGCCAGTGTGAGAATTACAATGCTCATTCATCCATGTGAAGATGATTACATAGGAGGTTAACATGTCGGTCCAGTCTGTCTGCCTCCTGATGTGATGGAGTTCACTGTCAGAAAGCGACTTAAGTTCACAAACTTCTTCTTTTGCACTGACTTGCTTCCACATGTGGTTTTTATTCCCTCCCCAATATGTGATTCCACCGACCTCAGCGTCTCTGCTGGGATCCAGAGATAACTTGTGGGCTTGTACATGGAGTCCATGCAAAACAAATTGCCATAGGCAAATCCTGCACTGTATCCTGTGACGGCTATGCAAATATGTCCGGCTGCCTGGCGACAAGTGCCCGCTGGTATTGCATGTTGGCTAAATCCAGTTATTGCAAATTTTCCCTATCAAACCCATAAGCAAATGTGCCATCCTGATTGAGGGCAAGGTGCAGTTGTGAATTACTGATGACCTATCCTAAGGTCTCAACAGTAGGTTGGCTGGGGTGTGTCTTCTGGAACCCCCTGCCAATTGGTGGTTCACAGGGCAGATGCACTTGTGGGCCCAGCTGACCACTGCAGGAAGTGGATGGCTCTGTTCTTACTATAGTGTCCAGGCTTGATATTATAGGAAAAGTTCCTATGATTTCACTGGAAACTTTGCCTGTAATACCAAACCTGGCCACTGCAGTGAGAACAGAGCTGCCTGCTTCCTGCAGGAATCAACTCTGTGCTCAATGTTGTGGTGAACAGCTGATCTGCAGATATTTCTTGGCTAAAGTCTGCCGCCTATCTACATATGGGATAGGCCATCGATAGCTTAAAAATGGACAACTTTTTAAGGTTTTGTCCAGAAAAAACACATGAAATGGTGAGTTTGCTCTGAAATGCAGCAACTATGACTGTATGGTCCCTCAGGAAGCTGGTAAAGATGGGGGACTACCACTAAAACTGATCCCACAGAACTTGGCACCCTGAATGCCCCATGTACTTGTGTAGTAGTACCACTTCTCAGGGCTGATGTGTCACTAACTCCCAGAGAGTCCCAGTTAGGAGGCTGTGAAAGTAACGACAGCCATATTGGCTGACAGTTGGTACCTACCTTTCCTAGAAGACTGAATGGCACACTTGCCAGAAGTCCTATCCAGTCTTAGTGCTGTTCTGTACCGTGTGGGGGTTGTAGTACTGTCCCAGGTCTCTGATGTAGAATGGGAGGGGTAATGTCAAGTGGGCATCAGACTTAAAGGCCATGCAGTGCAGCCTGGGAAATCTGGGATGGTAGAGCACTTCTGCAAGGTTAAAGGATGAACATCCACTTGCAGGGTAGCTCCCTTCCACTAGGTGGCACTGCAGAGACCTTGTACGATCTGCCACTTGCATTGCTAATATTGAGAATCTCCCACAATGCACTGCAGGATCTTACACTATTCCATCTTTCTGTACAGGGAACACGGTGAGTAACCTGATCATGATTCTACCTCCCATCTATGGAGCCATTCAGACGGTTAGAGACGGACTAGAGACCAGATACCTGGTGGCCTACCTGGGGATAGCAGGTGAGTGGCCCTCTGCTTCTGTAGGAGTGTTAACCTGATGCAGAACTACAACTCCCAGCATGCCCTTCTGTATAATATAGTTTAAGTCAGCTATATGCACTTTGTAGTGTTTTGGATGCACTGTCCCCCTGCGTGGCAGCCATATTGGACTCAGTTGTAAGTCCCGCTCCTAGACGGCCGGTTGCAGAGCTAAAATCGCTGCCTTCGGTCTTTTTCCCTACTTCACTGAGGAGGGAGGAGAAGTGTTTAATCGCCGGTGACAAAGTTAATCTAATTTAATTTGTGTTTATTCCAACTCCGGTATTGGGGGTCGCTGCCATGACTTAACACTTGGGTTGCTAGTTGTCCCTGTAACAGCAGGGGGTGCTGGAGAGCGGGGTACATTCTCCGTGTATAGCCACTGGTTACATGGCGTCCCTCATTCGTACACGTGTGTGTATATAACGCTCTGCTCTTGTGTCTTGCAGCCGTCGGGTTGGGGTCCTGGTGCTTCCACATGACGCTGCAGTATGAGATGCAGGTAATGCCGGCCTACAGACGACGCTCTCCTGACAATGGAGGTGGCCGCCCGCCCCCTTAAGCCCTTCCCTAAGCGTGCGCCGACGCTCTATGGTGACGTGGAAACCGCCAAGTGTGTTCCATACTGCTTATGTGGTGGGGCTGGTGAGGAGCGATGGGGCTCCTGTGGTCAGAGCCCCTCTAAATTAACATGGCTGGAATAGTTTTTTTTTTTTGTTTTTTTTAAATAAATCCCTTAAAGCTCCCTGGTATCTGGATAGAATTGTAACAAACCCTCAGCTGTAAGAAAAAACCAAGGTAGTTCTAGTACAGCACCGATAAAGGGGGAGTGTAAGTAGGGAGTATTAGCCAAGTGACTCTTAGACTCAACTGGTGGGGAATCCCACATGGAGTGGGGCCAGCAGCACCTAGCTTGTCACTATGGTAGTCCCCATCTGGACTCGCTGGAGTGGTAAGACCCCCTGATTAGTTGGGGGGGCTTTGAGCATGGATCCATTAAATTCACTCAGTATGTTTTACTCTAAATACAATGTTGCATATTTATAATCGGCGCCTCCAAACCCCAAAACACTTATGACGCTCCCAATAAGGCCTTGTTTAATATGAATCTAACCCCGGACCCCCTGAGCGCAGAGTCTCTTCACTGGACTCGGCTCTGAGAAGTCTTGGCATCAATTGCACTGATTGCAGCTGTTAACCCTTCAAATGCTGTGATCTGAGTTCAGCTGCCATGGCAGCCAGGGGCTTTCTGAAGGCCATCCTAGATTATTGCCTGTGGCAAAGCTTGATCGCAGTATTGTGTAATACATTGGTGACACTCCATTATGCTGCAGCAGTGATCCAATGATGGAAGGTTCTAGTCCCCTAAAAGAAGTGTTAATTACAAAAAAGATTAAACCCTTTTTTAACTAAAAAAAAAAAGAATCTAAAAAGCATATTTGGGATCGGTGTGCCCAATTTTTATTTTTTAATGCACCATTCAATTTCTAAAATATTATTAAAAAATGGCTAATGTAACAAGCTGTGACTTCCTGCCTCTAGAAGTGTCAGTATTAACCCCTTGTCTCCTTCCTTGCAGCTTCTGGATGAGCTGCCCATGATCTACAGCTGCAGCGTGTTCGTCTACTGCCTGTAAGTATGGGGACCGGTCGTGGCTTCACTTATCATAGATGCCCAACAGGAAAATAGACTGTTACTGTAGCATCCCAACCCAGTAGCCTCAGAAGTGAAAGATGCTCTTTGATTAGTCGCTATAGGTGGCTTTTTACACTGTTTTTGATGAGGAAATGCTGCAGATTTGCCACAATCTGCAGCACTTCTGCTCCGTGTGACCGTGGCATCTGATCAGAATGCCAAGTGTTAAAGAAAATGGCTGATAGAGTGCAGATGTGACCATATAACAAGACTGTTGGTAGAGTCCACAGCATACTGATATAAGACCAGCTTAAGGGATGAGGTCGGGGCTTCTGGCCGCAGTCGGCTTGAATGTTGGGTGTTTTCTCTCTGCTTCAGTGCCGTATGTCTACATCTATATGATAAAAGGGATGGCAATACATTAAAGGGAAACTTTGTAAGTTTGACCGATCTCTAGACTTGTAGTTGCAGCCCAGATGGCTGCTGGATGGTATCCAACACGTATAGGAGATCTTCTGCACTGCTGCCATCTAGTGGTGGAATGATAGCACTAGACCAGTAAGCTGGAGGACCGTCTTTGCACTAGTACTATCCATGGTCAGTTGTAATGGTGGTCCTGTACGGATGTGGACTCGTATGCTCTCTTCCCATCATCCAGGGGGCGCCATCCTCCACTCCCCTCATCTGCCTGGATTTTGCACTCAGTGACCTTCTGCTTTATTTCTCTTTTCAGATTTGAATGTTTCAAGAACAAAAACTCGTATAATTATTTGCTGCTCTTCATATTAATACTCTTCAGTGTCATAGTTACTACAGTAAGTGCTGGGGGGGTACTGTACACTGTGGGGAGGGAGAAAGGGGGGTCATGCCGTGTGGTGGGGGGGGGGGGTCCTGTAGGAAGGGGGTGGGAGAGACTCTGATCTTCAGATGCTGATTTGGGGACATTGATGACCAGCTGTCTGTCAGCCATAGTGATGTAGCAGAGCTCAGTCAGCTAATCCGCCTTGTGTTTCTCCTTTAGGTTTACTTGCGGTTGAAGGAGCCGGTCTTCCACCAGGTAAACTTACTGTCTTGTGTCCCTCTAATGTCTAAATGATCCTAAGTAGTTTATATAGAGGACTGAGGCTCCACCTCCTTATTATGGCTCCTCCCCTAACATTTGACCACTTGCATGATTCTTCTATTGTAGCTTATAATACATTTTATCTGTTGTGAATCATCGCTCCACTTACAGACTTCCCTCCAGGCTTGTGCTGAGGCACATTCTGAACTATCAGTTGCAGTGTAAAGCATGGTGGAGACAGAGCAGCAGCCTGAGCCTCTCCTAAGAAGCTTTCAGACTTTAACCCTTTCCAATCCAACTACCCCAGTTTCCGGCTCTTATTTATTTTGGGTGGTAAAGTGTATTTTGGAATTGCTTGACCGAAACGACCCGTCATGATCAGCAATTTTATAAACACTAATGGAGTTAATGTGTTATATAGTCTATTAGTCTATAATACTTAGTGTGCAATACATATCCAGGAGAGAACACCAATGCTGAACCTCGCCCGACATGGGCACTCTGCAGGGACATCTCAATGTCGGAAACTGGACTGTAAAGCTAGATTGCAGTTGCTCATGAGTGCGCCCTAATGGTGTAGAGCTGCAGTGTAAAGCATGGAGGAACAGGACAGCAGTCTGAACCGTCGAAGACTTGGATTTCAAACCACCATAGACTTTGGAGTCCTAACTCCGCCTCAGTGCTCATGCCCACAGGGGTATGTGTAATCCCATCTGTCAACCATATACTCTGCCAGTAGAGGCCATGTATGGCACTGCATATCAGTCATGCACAGTGACTTCTTACTCCCTACTGTTATAGCGAGGTTTCGTATGAAAACGCTGTGGGGAGACCAGTTTGTCCGGACAGCGGATCATGCGCAGCCCATAAATGTATAGGCCTCACGCTGCATACATCTGCAGAGAAATGGAGCATGCTGGGATTTATTTCTCTTGAATATCTATATGCCGTATCCACACACCGGTGTGCATGGAGCAACGAACGTCCATTGACTTGACTCCATTCGCAGTGTAGTACGCATCCGTGATACGCAGTGAGAACGCGCTCGTGTGAAGGAGCCTACGGCCTATAGTGGGGCTGGCTCATGCTGTGTACGGTGGAGACGAGTCCTGCTGCAGGATGTCTTACCTGATCTCCTTGTCTCCTCCCCCTCCAGGTGATGTACGGCGTGCTGGTCGGCTTCCTGGTCCTCCGCTCCGTGTATATAGTTACCTGGTAAGGCCTCTGTAATGACCAGTCCTGACCCACATCTGCTCTGTTCACCCAATTAAAGGGACACTCCACTCTATACACATGGGATTAGACTATAACCATTGTGGTGTTAACCCCTGAATAGCCACTCGTATATGGTATTACTGTAGCAGAACTCCTTCTCTAACCCCAGCAGGGTCAGTGGTGCAAAACAGCTGATACTTGCTGCCTCCCTGCCGGCGTCTTCCTGGTGCGCTCTGTACAGGCGGCCTGACCGTCTACAAACAAGCTGCTGCAGCCAATGCCTGCTCGGTAATGAGTGCTGTAGTCTGCTGCAGCAGGTCTACAGGACGTCGCTGGCCGACTAAACACAACAGAGACCAAAGGCGGCAGACAAGTAGGGAGCGTTGAGGATCGCTTGTTTTGCATCACTGGGGACCCATTAAGAGGCACTTGATAAACTCTTGCCAACCTCTTTGCTTTTGTTCTAGAGCTTGGCAATAACAGACTAGTCTGCCTCCAATGTTATATGTATTGGGAGGTGAACCCCAGAAGTTACTTAACTTGTATGAACACCACCTCTGTTCATAGATAAATCTAAGGCCAATTAACATCGTAGAGCAGGGTCCTGCCTCCCCCCCCCCCCCTTTCCCGTTCCTCTATGACCCTGTAAGAGTGGTAATATCTGCTGGCTGCTGGGAGCGGTTTACTGGGATCAGCTGTTCACCCCAGGACCTGCATCTTCACAACCACTTTTAAAGGGGGTCTTAAACTTTGGGGTTGTCTGAAACGGGAGCCAGAGATGCTGCCAACATTCACTCAGCAGTTGCACCTTAATCTTGAAGTTTCTTCTGCTGCTAACAGCCCCTTTGTCTTGCAGGGTGTACCCGTGGCTCAGGGGTCTGGCTTACACCTCATTAGGAGTGTTTTTAATTGGATTTCTACTCTGGAATATTGACAACATTTTCTGTGATACCTGGAGGTGAGTGACTGTAGGTGGCTGTGACCTGATGTCAGCTATAGTAATGGAGCAATGTTGGCCTTCACCTTCATCGGGGGTCTTCACAGCTTTTTGCTCTTTACAGCTACTGAATTCTTGGTCTGATGTAACGAGCGCAGGCCTAACACTTTTTTAAAGAATTGTTCAGTCCCAATCAAAAACCTGCACTTTTCGCACAGAAGCTAATGGGCTGCTATGTTCTATTTGTGAGGTGCTATAAAGCTTTCTCTATAGAACCTTAGGATTACATGGAGGGGTATTCCCTATATAGAGAACAGTCACAGCTCATCACCTATTGTGAGTGGTGGACCCTACCTGCTCCCCTCCCTACACAGATCATGTCTAGAACAGTCTCCATACAAGTCACTGGGCCCCTCCTGTCCATGGTGTGACTGGCCCATGAAGCTGCTGTAAAGCATATTTCTAAATCCCCTCTGGACTGATGGCCCGCCCCTGTTGTCATGTATAGACGACAATATGTTGCAGGCTGCTCCCCACTTCCCTTGTCAAGGGTCTTCACTATCTTGTGAGTCCCTACACTGGCTGCAGAGGGATAAATACCCCCCCCCCCCCCATCTTATATGTGGTGGGGTCATCAGTATCTTGTGCTCATACAACACTTCTCTGTATAGCATTCTGTTGATGAGCTGTATTGCCTGCCCTTGAGTAGCGTTGTCAAAATGCTAACAATGACCTGTTCGCCCGGGAGTAGTGAGTGGGTTTGTGGGTGACTTGCATGCTCCATCCCTGATTACATGATGGTCAATAACTGAGTAGTAGCACACTTTTACCACAAACTTGGTGGGAGGCGAACAGCTGATGCACGCTTCAAGTAGATCCCGACCTCGGATCCAATCTTCAAGCACTTCCAAAGAAAGGGAGCAAGCTTAAAAAAGGCTGGGTGTCCAAAATGTCTGTTTCTCAGTGGAATCTAATAGAGGTATCCTCTGTGCTCTGAGGATGTGAATTTCTACTTTTGCACCAGTCTGCTGCTCCTTCTACTTTCTTTGATGTCAGCATCATGATATCACTTCCAAAGGTCCTTCATGCCCAGTGAGGGAATTACATGCTCCTCTCCCTGATCACATGATCGTGACATCACAGGTCCTGTACGCACACGGCTAGGTGTTCATTAGTATTCCATAGAAACTGAGACTGTAGGGGGAGGGGGGGGGCATATTAACCTTTTACTCCGTACTTTGGTCCTAATAACTCCGTACTTTGGTCCTAATAACCTATCGGGTTGAATCAGACAACCCAAACAACCAATCAGGTTGCTGGAATTGCTCCATAGTACTCAGCTAAAGAGTAAGAGGCTAATATGCGCAGGGGGTTTGTAGTCTGCCTGTAATCTGCACAAGGGTGCAGGACCTATGACGTCATGTGATCAGGGGCAGAGAATGGAAGTCATTCACTTGGGGTGAGTGTCAGGAGCGGAGCATGATGAAGTCATCACAGGTCCTTCATCTTCAGTGCTGTGCTGCTTCTGGTCCCTGTGGGATAAACTGTGTGGTGTGCACGTAGCTCAGCTGTGTGGTGTGCACGTAGCTCAGCTGTGTGGCTCATTGCACCATCACAAATACTGATACTATAATTTTCGAATAGTATATTGGGAAGTATGGCTGCTGGCAGTGAGATTTCACTTCTGTACAGCTGATTGTCGGGCAGATGAACGTCTGTGCCTGATAATTGGGCAATGTAAAGTCTTTCCCCCACTGGTCGTCCCTTGTGGGTGCAGCGTGACAATACTGTGTTTCCTCGAAAATAAGACAGTCTTACATTAATTTTTTGCCTCAGGGCAGTGTCTTATTTTCAGGAGGTGTCTAATAATACTCACCTACTGCCTGCATTCTGGTCCTTGTGCTGGCCTTAATCGCTGCTGCAGGCTGCGGCATTCTCCTTCCAGCCAATGGAGCAGTTCTTCCTGGGCTTAAAGGGGTTGTCCCGCGCCGAAACGGGTTTTTTTTTTCAAACCCCCCCCCCCCCCCCCCCCCCCCCCCCCCCGGTCGGCGCGAGACAACCCCGATGCAGGGACCTAAAGAAAGCTTACCGGAGCGCTTACCTGAATCCCCGCGCTCCGGTGACTTCTATACTTACCGGTGAAGATGGCCGCCGGGATCCTCTTCCTCCGTGGACCGCAGCTCTTCTGTGCGGTCCATTGCCGATTCCAGCCTCCTGATTGGCTGGAATCGGCACGTGACGGGGCGGAGCTACACGGAGCCGGCATTCTGCACGAGCGGCTCCATTGAAGAGAGCAGAAGACCCGGACTGCGCAAGCGCGGCTAATTTGGCCATCGGAGGGCGAAAATTAGTCGGCTCCATGGGAACGAGGACGCTAGCAACGGAGCAGGTAAGTAAAAAACTTTTTATAACTTCTGTATGGCTCATAATTAATGCACAATGTACATTACAAAGTGCATTAATATGGCCATACAGAAGTGTATAGACCCACTTGCTGCCGCGGGACAACCCCTTTAAATACCCCGCCTCCAAGAAGCTAATGCTTTGTTTAATAGAGCACCGCGTCGGCCAATGAGAGCCAGCAGTCGATTAACCAATCGCAGCCATTCAATTACATTATTTTACCTCCATGTTTATCGGTGAAACACTGTGTAGCCAAAGTCAGCAGAACTGACTAGAATCAGAAGAAACTTCCATGGAATCATTGACTTCCTACAAAGTAGTAGAGCATATCGGACCTCCTCTCCAGAGAGGCTGTAAGCATCCCATAACTGTCAGCCCGAGTCTTATAGGCACGCTACATATTAATGCTTTGTATGTTGCAGGGACCTCCGACAGAAGATGCCGCCGGTCCTCGGAGCTGTGACGCAGTTTCACGCCTGGTGGCACATACTGACTGGACTCGGCTCCTACCTGCACATCTTGTTTAGGTAATTCTGCACTTTCTTGTGGCCGCTCAGAACTACTGGGCCGGGCTCACACGGCCGTGAGCGGAAACCACTGCGGGGCTCCTGTGGTGTTACAGCTGTGACCCTGCGTACCACCGTGTATTGCAGCAAAATTGTACTGCGCATGACTGGGCCCTCACACAGGTGGGGCCCCTCACACAGGTGGGGCCCCTCGCACTTTTATTTTTTCTCCCCAGACCGTCTCTTAGCGCTGTTTGTACCCCGCAGTCTGTACACAATGTAATTGCATATTGGCTGCAGGTATATATTGGCAACCATGCAGATATACACAATAAAACCACAAGGCCATGGCAGCCAAATTGGTACCTCATGATCTTGTTATGGGGGTGGAGGAGTTGGCATTTTGGGGTTAGAGGGAGGCCCTCTTTTCAAGTAACTTAAATGTGGTTAGTGACTGCAGTATGTGAAGGGTTAACTACAAGGCTGTTATCTCTGATCCCAGTTGTGGTCGTGAAGGGGTTAAGAAAATTAGAAGTGATGGTGATCTGGGGGATGGGATGCGGATTGGTTCTTCTAACTGGATTCTACACTTTCTGTTGCAGCTTGTATACACGAACGCTTTACCTTAAATATCGGCCCAAGGTGAAGGTAAGTACCTGCGTAATGCAACCGTCTGGTCATGCTGGGAGCAGTAGTTCTGCTTTACAAGATGCGTCAAAGTTATGTTTGTAGGACTAGTCAGGCAAAAATCTGTAGTCTGGTGGGCCCGGAGCATGTCAGGAGCGCCCCTTACATCTTGTATTATGGAGGGATGGGGCCTGGCCCTATATGGAGTTCTATTAACTTCTAATATATTGTTTCCATTCCTCGTCAGCTTCAAGATTTCTGCTTGCTGTCAGGGAATGTAAACATTAACTACACTCTTTAGCATTTTATGATCTTGCATTACTGTTGACATGGCATAGTCTAAACAATCCTCTGCAAGCCCATTCACTGACAGCAAACAGGAGTTTTGAAACACGAAGTATAAAACCTATCATTAGCCAACATACAGGGCTTTGTCCCCATAGTAAGTGATTGGTGTAGAAGCAAGTTGTAGAACGAAGTGGCCTCCCCTATAAAGGAATGAGAAGGGTGGCCGCTCTCACCGACAAACGCCACCCCTGTTGAGCCCATTGAGGTGAATGCTGCTGAGCTGCAGTACTACACACAACCTGTAGGCGGACTGTGGCCCCTAGGAGACATCTGAGATGAGGCAGTTGTGTATAGGGTTTCCTCTAAGACAATGTAGCTAGTGAGTGCAGCAGATTTGGACTTGCAGACTGTTCCCCTTAAGCCTGGCAATACAGAACCACAATAAAGAAACATTAAAGCTAACCTCACTGTTTCAGACTCCATCAGCTCATCTAATAGCCAGTGTCCTCAATCTGGTAATAGACTTTCCCTTAACACTTTATCCTACCACTATAAATCAAGGCTGCAGTGCAGCCCCTCTGCAATCCACTGCTTGTCGTTAGGAATTCAGCTTCTCTAGTAACTGAGTTGTTGGGACGTCCTCTCGGCTGTGGGGTGGGGGCTGTCTTCACAGGCTCAGCCTGCCTGCACTCAGATCTGCAGTCAGTGTGGGTATGCTCAGCCTCTTGTGATATTCACTTAAACCTGCTATGTTCACTTTAGTTTTAGACAAACGAGCATAATTGTTGTTGGTCTGACTTCACTGGCTCTTGTATATCTGCATGGTCGCAGCATACACTGTCCTACTAAAAGTAAATGGACACCTGAGCAAGAATCAGAAGTACTGTTACCCTATGTTACTATGCAGGGCTCCTTTGTGGTTATTGACATTGGATACACTCCGGAATACTTTCTGTTACTAATATCTGAAACGACTTCAGCTGGTATTTCCCTCCATCCATTCTGCAATCTACAACGGTACAAGGAGTGCCATCAGACAGCTGATCGATGGAAGAACGTTCTGAATGAGTAGCACAACTTGTCACTCCATAGATCAGATGGCTGTACTGTGTGTGGAGGATCCTGGCGCACTCGTCGCCTGAGTGTTGTGCCAGCAGTTAGGCTTCCCTCTCACAGGCGTCTGCAGAAACATGGCATTTTTCAATGCTGCGTTTACTGCAGATTCGGCAGCATTGTCATGCATTTTTTTACAGTTTCGGTTGCGTCTTCAGTACAGCTGCCAAGGATCCTTAAAGAAGAAAATGTATATATCAATCCTCACCTAGCCGGTGCTGTCAGGTCTCTGACGCTGCTCTCGAACTCCTGACACTTTGGCTAGTGATGGGGTTTGAAGACCCCTGCCTCCAGCAAGGGATTGCTCTGATTGGCTGAGTCTACTGAGTGTAAGTGAGCTGAGCCAATCAGAGCAATCTCTCGCTAGAGGTGGGGATTGTAATCCCTGTCACTAGCAATAGATGCCTTGTCAGTCTGACGAGTGCCCGCTAGCCTGCCCAGAGCTCGAGAGCAGCTGCAGGGACCACTATGGCGGCAGCTAGGTGAGTTATTTATGTCGTGCAGCTTGCGTTCAGCGCTGCCAAAAAATGTGGTACCAAGTTGTGCCATGTTTTCAGCAGCGATGAAACCGCTGCCCATTCATTTCAATGGGCAGCGTGGGGTTGAAAACTGCCAAAGATAGAACATGCATCGCTGTCAAAGCGCAGCGTTGAAAATGTTACGTTTTGACACTTGTGTGAACAGGCAGTGCTAAATGCTGCCCAAAAAGTCTGAGGGAGGGCTTAAGTACGGCAGAGGTTCTGCTATGGTCTGTGGATGGTTTACGTGGCATCGTCTCGGTACATTGGTTTTAGTGACAAGAACCATGAACATGGAGGTGACCCTGACCTTCTAGACAATGGTGTGCTGCTGACAATGTAACAATGGTATGGTCTGCAATACTTCCAATAAGACAACGTACCTTGCCACGCATCTAGCACTATTTTATGTTGGTTTCTGGGTATAGATATTCCATGATTAAACTGCCTTAGAGGTTCAGGTCAGGATGCTGCAGGCCAAACTAGAACATTGGGTCAAGAAATCTGAACAGCATCCATCTTTGAGAGAACTTGCCAGATATTTGCAGGATGAATGGAGGGGAATAGCAGCTGAAGTGTATCAGAAGCCATTGAGGCCAAAGGAGCCCACTAAGTATTAACATATGGAAATAAATACTTCTCTTGCTCAGGTATGAAAATATTTCTGATAGTATATGCTGTGACCAGTCACACGAGAGCTGGTAAAGGGGCTAATAAGCACAATAAGTGCAGATGGCAGGTTGGGTGAATAACTGAGGCAGTGATTGTGTACACACCGACTGCAGGTCTATATACCAACGGTCCAGTGGCTACGTGCACGGAGGGGTGGACAGGACTAGGCTGCTATGACTCTATGGTTGGCTGTTCAGTTAAAGGGCGCTCTACCTGATCATTGGAGCTCTGGGTCAGCAAGAGTAGCTACTGGATCGCTCCAACTCTGCTTGGGGGAGGGGGAGGGGGGAGAGAAACATTGGTGCCTTGTAACTTCATGCTGCTGGTTCTTCTCTCTGCTCTTCCTCAGTTCCTCTTCGGGATGTGGCCGGTGCTTTTGGTGGAATCCCCCAGGACGCATTGACAAAATGGGAAGAAGCCACAAAGGAGAAACCAAACATTCCATGGACTTCTGACAAAATAACCCGACATTCTATGCAGTGAGCACTGGACTACAACTCTATATATTCCCAATACATGAGTGTTCCTGTGGGCACCGCTGCCACCTATATAGAGGAATGTAGGGCCTCACACTGGTACTGCCATCTCCAACGGACAGGGACAGACGTCGTGGCTTTAGCCGCATCTCCTAACATCCATGGTTTCCTTTCTGTATCTCTAAAGCTAAACTTGTCATCAATCTCATTAACATGTGGCATATGTCCACAGCCAGACATCATGTAACATACAAACCGCGGAGCGCTCAGCCTGAAACTGCTGGAATGCTACCAATGGCTGGTCTATTGCCACCCAAAGGTCTCCGACTAGTTAATCTGAGCTTGCTATCTCAAAAAATCCACCAACTTGTCCATCACTCCAGTTCTTGTAATAACTTGGCCAAAGATAAATCAACCTCATCTGATAGTACAGCTTTCTTTAGGAGGGGGGCTGCAGATTTGTGGGGTTTTTTTGGTTTTTTTTTTTTCTCTTAAAACATGTATTTTGGACTCTTAAAACATGTATTTTGGACTCTTAAAACATGTATTTTGGACTCTTAAAACATGTATTTTGGACTCTTAAAACATGTATTTTGGACTCTTAAAACATGTATTTTGGACTCTTAAAACATGTATTTTGGACTCTTAAAACATGTATTTTGGACTCTTAAAACATGTATTTTGGACTCTTAAAACATGTATTTTGGACTCTTAAAACATGTATTTTGGACTCTTAAAACATGTATTTTGGACTCTTAAAACATGTATTTTGGACTCTTAAAACATGTATTTTGGACTCTTAAAACATGTATTTTGGACTCTTAAAACATGTATTTTGGACTCTTAAAACATGTATTTTGGACTCTTAAAACATGTATTTTGGACTCTTAAAACATGTATTTTGGACTCTTAAAACATGTATTTTGGACTCTTAAAACATGTATTTTGGACTCTTAAAACATGTATTTTGGACTCTTAAAACATGTATTTTGGACTCTTAAAGTTTTTTTTTTTTTTATTTTTTTTTTTTTATTCAACCTTATTGCAAAAAATAACTGATATGCAGAGGACCAACTCAATGTGTAAAGGGACTTTGGATGAGACCCCTGGTTCATTTCCCTCATGGCTTTCAAGAATCCTCTTAAATATCCTCCTAAAAGCTCAGAGCGGCTGTGGCATTTTTTTTTCTCTCCGTTGTGCCTGGTCTTTCACCTTTTTTTTGACCCATTGTATTACATGCTCAGGAATAACTTGGAGAGAAGATGGAAGCACTGAAGACCAAGCGATCTGTCCAGTTTCAGTGATGGATCTTGTATTGAGGCTCAGTCTGCAGTTACTATATACAGCTATATGTAGAAGCTGCAGAAGACAAACTACAGTTTGTTTTTTTTTGTTTTTTTTTTGTTCCTTGTAGCAACTGGCTTCCTCTTTTACTTCCAGCCAGATCAACCAAATTGGGGTGAGATCCCTATTCTCTGGATTTCCTGATTCTTTTACCTCTTAGCTTTCAACAATTATCTTAAATCTCCTCCTAATTGCTCAGAGCGGTTGTTGCAATTCATTTTTGCTTTTTCCTCCATTGCTCCTGTTTTCTTCCCCTTTCTGATCCATCATGCTGAGGCTCCATCACAAGTTCTTCACTAAAGTGGTGTAATCGTAACATATGTTGCTGACATCTCTACTACTACGGAGCTCATCCCACAGAAAGGCTAAAGTGACAGCACTCCCATCACACTGCGTATTCTAGATTGATGGCCCTACTCAGACTGTACACACAGACTATAAACCTGCTGTGGACAAGTATTATAACCCTCACCCAACACGGGATACTCTGGACGCACAATCTGCATTGGGTTGCCGTTGGTTTTGGTTGGGTCCCAGTGATGCCACAAAATGCAATGTGTCTTCTGTCAATATAACAATGTAACAGATGGTATAGATTACTGGATATTGAACTGTTTTTGGTTGATACAGTACCTCTGAAAAGTATTCACGCCCCCAGCCGTTGACTTGGTGGTTTTACTTTGCTTAAAGGGAAAGATCCCAACTCTAGTAAGTGATTATACCATAAATGGTCCAGTGCATAATTATTCACCCCCTCAGTGGTACAATCACAGCTGCTCAGGATTCTATTGCCTTTGCAGAAGATGAAATTGCAGTTCGCAAAACTGTCACCATGTTGCTTGAAGATTCAAAGGGTATTGGGAACAGAGTGACCGACAAGTGTAAAGTCCTGAACAAATGTTTCAGTTTGCTTCAGGCCTCTACTGTGACTCAGCCACTCGAGGGTTAATGGGGTCTGTTTGTCATTCCATTGTTGCGTTATTTGTTTGGGGACAGGATAGAAATATGGTGGATTTGTTGCAAAAATTTCCAGTTCTGTTCATCTGAATGGAGGTAAGAACAGGAAACGTGTAGCTCCAGTCAGGTGAATGACGGTCTAATGCTTGCAGCCAATCCGCCGCAGCCAATCCGCCGCATGTGAAGTCCAACTAAAGCGCATCAGTGTCGCAGGTCTCTTGCAGACTGCAGCAGGTTTTCCACTTGGATTTCTTTGCTTCATTAGCCTTGCGCCCTCTTGTCTTCTGCAGAGTATTGAAGCCGTCACCCCTGCCGTGCCATATCTGTGTTCTTTAGGTTCTTTTGTGCCAAGCAAACTCTGAAAAGACTTACTTGCCGTTTTTGTAACACTATCAGAAGGCGTGTGAACTCGATCGGCCTCTTTCACTAGTTTACTATCTTTATAACATGACTCTATTAAACCATTGTGATTTTTCTGTTGCATGATTGGGGGTGTGGATACTTTTTACAGGCACTTTTATGCCATGTATGCTTAGAAACAGTGCCTAACTTATTTTCTTAATAAAACTTTTTTTGTGCCTATGCTTTTGTCTGTTTTCTTACACGATGCGGTAGGAATATATTTATCTCCTAGTTTTGATGAGGCTTATAGGGGTTGTGTGGACTGATCACCACAAGAGGGCAGCATCACATTGTAGAACTTTAATGCTAATCTCTGTGTGTAAATTTTTTTTTGTAGATTTTTTTTTTTTTTTTTTTTTTTTTTTTAACTTCTATCGAGTTTTTAGTGGGTGGAAATTCACTTGAGCATTTTGAAAACCTGAGACTGACGAGGCACTTAAAGCAACTTCCCCAGGGACTGAAGAGGCTGGCTTTACCTGGCGTCCATCCTTTCTCCTGGTTTGGCTGTAGGTCTGATACTACCTGGCTCCTGTTCCATCAGTAACCCAGTGCTCGTACCCCTACACTGCATTAGTAGCTGCACGCCATGTTGCTTTTTTATTGGCCAGCAATCAGTGGCATGTAATATCTTGGGCTAATAAGGGAGATGGAACAATGCCTCTGCAGCAGCATCTATTAGAAGGCAGCATTCCTGCAAGTCAATGTTAGACTCTTATTTAAGCCTTGTAACAATGATTGTGTATGGATTCTGGCTCGGCTTTTGATTCCCAGACAGCTGTTTTGGGGTGGTTGTCCCTCATCCGTGTGCAGTAGACTCCCTGAAACAGCTGTCCATGTATGGATTCTGGCTTGGCTTTCAATTCCCAGTCATTGTTACAAGGCTTGTATAGAGTCCAGCATTAACTTGCAGGAATGCTGCCTTCTCTAATAGATGGTGTGGTGTGGCAGAGGTATTGTTCCATCTCCTTTATGTGCATATTACCAAGAGGAGCATGAATGGCCTTAAAGGGGTTGTCTCGTGCCGAAACGTTTTTTTTCCTCCATAGGCCCCCCCGTTCCGCGCAGGACAACCTCAATGGATGTGTTAAAACAAAAACATATTACTTACCCAAATCCCTGCTCTGCGACGTCTTCCTTCACCAAGATGGCCGCCGGGATGTTCACCCACAATGCACAGCGGGTCCTTTCCCATGGTGCACCGTGGACTCTGTGCAGTCCATTGCCGATTGGCTGGAATCGGCACACGTGACGGGGCAGAGCTACGATGACCAGCTCTCCGGCACGAGGCCCAATTCACCAGGAAGAAGACCGCACAGCGCAAGCGCGTCTAAAAACACCAGAAGAAAGCGAAATTAGACGGCTCCATGGCGACGGGGACGCCAGCAACGGAGCAGGTAAGTGAATAACTTCTGTATGGCTCATATTAATGCACGATGTACATTACAAAGTGCATTAATATGGCCATACAGAAGAGTATAACCCCACTTGCTTTCGTGAGATAACTCCTTTAAGACTCCTCACTCACCTTTTTTAGGTCCTCTAAGGAGAAAAGATAAAGGGGTGGAGAGAAGTGGAGCAAACCTGCAGTGAAGATTGGGACTAAATGCCTGGGAAAATGCTCTGGTCTAAAGTGCTGAGATTGGATATGGTGGAGAACAGGAGGTGCTGCCACCCAGACTGACCCACCGATGGCGGGAGGGTAGGATGTGATTAAAGAGAAATCTGCTCTATAGACGCAGCTCTCCAAGGATTCCAATAAAAGGTATTGGACACTCCTGTGTAGGCACAGTCTCCAGCAGAGAGTAAAGCTAGCATTCCATGTTTTGTGCTGTGATGTACCATCAGTGCTCGGTGTTTCTCAGGCAGTCTTAAGAATTGCTGCAGCCATCTTGGAAGTATGAAGAAGGACTTGGAAACAAGCAAATCAGCAGCCGAGTCGGGAGAAAGGACCACCAGGTAATTCTCACTATCTGGCTGCTGATCTGCCTCCTGGGGCCTCCTCATCCTTCTGAGGTACAGTAATTCTTGGACTACCCGAAGACTGATATTGGTGGTAGTAAGATACTGCGTGCTGCTCTGATTCGCCAATCAGGGAATAGCATCCAGGGCGTGCTATGGCCATGTTTCAGAAGTGAGGAGGGACTCTGGGAAGAAGAATATTGGTGGCTGAATAGGGAGAAAAAGGTCTTTCACTAGGCTGTTGTGTGATTATGGACCTTTTTTTTTTTTCTGGGCTTTAGTAAAAGGGGTGCAGGGTGCCACAGGCTCTCGGCTCTACTCTAACTTGCTCTAGAAGGTGGTGCACGTTATTGTGGAAGTATACACCAGCTTGTGTAGACTTCACTTGGATGGATGGAATGGCCAGACATGCATCAAACATACTGAGGCATTTGCACCCCTAGATACATGTGTCCATCACGGCCGGGCCCTCGTCACTTAGACTGGCCTGTAACACACCATCTAGGTAAACGTCCTGTTCTATGCCATATTACATATTAAAGACTCCTGTTTTGATCTCATCACACTTCATGATTTTTTTTTACAGACTATCAAATCCTGCAGAGGAAACATTTGGCATGAGTCGAGCCATATTCATCTTTATGCCTCCGCAGGCAACTTTTACTGCCAGTTTCCTTCCTAGAGGTTCTCGGCCAGCAGTCAGGGCATGGGCAGCGGAGATAGAGTTGGCATACTTACAGGAGCGGCTCAACTCTTGGGATTTACTAATGGAAACGGGAGCATCTAATAAGACTTGCTCAAAGGAAGATTTGTGCAGCTGCCTGCAGTGACCAACCTGACTTGTGCCAGCTGTGGCCTGTTTGAAATGCCGAGTAGTATTTGGATTGCTACGGGCACCTCTTCCCTTATGTTTATTGTGGCTCCAACCATAATCGCTGAAAAATTGCAACAGTTTGTCGCACACTTAGCAGATATTGGGGATATTCTGTGGAGTGCATTGTGCAAAATTCAGTAACACCTGCCTTCCCATTTATACAAAACTGACCAGACATCACAACTTCTCGTCACTCCTGGGTGCTGCTGATGAAATCCTGAGGCCGGGAGAGATGGGTATTTGAGTATACCAGCAGCCATCACACGGTCCTGATTTGTTGCAGATTTTACCATGAATTTTGGTGCAGCTCTGCAGCTGACTTCACCCCTTCAATTTGAGATCAAGTTCACGACTTCATCAGCATCTCTGCCAGAGTCTTTGGTGCAGATCCACATGTGAATGTACCCTGTCAATAGGTAAAATCTGCGTGCGGAATGTCAATGCGGAAAATTGTTTCTATGCCAGCAAGAGACAGGTTATTTCTTGTCACAAGCATTACTTTTGCATTGGCAGCACAGGAACGATTATGGCTGGGATGACCTGTCTTGCATCTGCACATAGCAGCATCTCGGGTGGCTCTCCGCTCAGGCTGTGCACCACCTTGCTCTGACCTTACACGCTTACTCGCACGCTCCACCAGTAGGGCCAATGCAACTCCGCCTGAGTGCACCAACCTGCAGTGAGAGATGCCCTTACACCACCCAATGTCGTACCTGTAATCCTTCACCATGGCCACCAGGATTGGGACTGCTCCCACGGGGGCCACGGCAGTGTCTTATTAATGTACAGCAGCCACTGTTCACAATGTCGCGACTTATGTAGCAAAGATGTAATTTGTGTTGGCTTTACACCAGTTCCTGATCAGTGTAATCCACACCATATTCATGAAAGAGGTGAACGGCGCTTGTAAATGTGGTGGATTTAGACGTACGGGAAAAACTAGTAGATGCGCCAAAAACTTTGGAACTATACCAAGTTTGGATGAAGTTTACAGAAGCGACGCTGGCAGGCCTGGAGCGGTCAATAGAGGAGGCAGAAGAAGCTGAGATGCGCCGCAGTTTGTTAGATCTGCAAAAATTTACCTCCGGGAGCGAGCTGCGGTGAGTTATTTATCTTTACACCGAGTGGCTGAGCGGCCGTAGAAAGGATGGGATCCCACTAAAAACATGTTTGAGAAGTTTATAAAAACAAGCGCCAATATGGTAAGATGGACCAAAATGAAACAACTTTTCTAGAAAGTTGCATCTCACAGTGGGGGAAATAAATAAATAAATTGCGTTTTTGCAAACCTCATCTCGATCCAAGTTTCTCAGACGGTAATCGGGCCGCCCTGTGAATCCAGTCGTGGGCCACATTCAGGCACAACCCGCATCCCGCAGCACAGGGACACACCGCTACTCGCTCTGATGGTGGGTTTCTGAGGATTTTGTGGAAACCTTGCACGGACGCGCTTCACTATTTCCACGCTTACTGATGCAACCTTTTTGCCTATTTTGGAGTACCACTTACGAAGTGTGCGCCGCTGGGCGGAGCTTCGCCAAATATTGTTCAAAAATGGCGTACACTAATAACAGACTGAAAATCAAGGACACGAAACGCTCTTCTATCCTCGTTGGCAGCCTTACATAAGGCTAGAAGCTCCTTTTACACGGGATGAAGGCTTGTTCGCCCAAAAGTCGGGCTTTGTAAAAGGACCGACCATCAGCTGATCAGCAAGTGAGCGCTCTTCCGTTGGCTGATCATTCAGTTTGGGCCGCAGCTCAGACGGAGACGTACCGACGGCCTAGGGGGACGAAAAATCACAAGTGGGATCGTTTGTCGCATAAGCCTATTTTTGGCCCGTGTAAAATGAAATGAAACCAGCGCTGATTGGCGTGCGGATTGATCAGGCAGAGAATTCGCTCGTCCAAACGGATCCCGCGCCTCCTTCCCACCAGCGGATGTGTGCTGGTACCTGCTTGAACGTAGCATTTTTGCAGATCGGACTCTGCTTTTCTGCGCGCATCGGCGTATTTTACTGTACTCATTTCACCCGCAAGGCAAACAAAGTTGCGCTGAATGAAATGGCTCGTTAGTCTAATAAGTTCCAGATGTGCTTTTTTTTTAGCGCATCATGCAGTTCATTGAACGCGCCTTTCTGCACACCCCCCCTTGAATTCTATGGGGACCTTTGATGCGCAGGAAAATAGATCATGCTGTGACCAAAATGCGCAGAAAAGAATCTGCATGTGAACAAACCCAGTGAAATCAATGTGTTCTGCTGACTGTGTGTTGTCGTAAGGATACATTCACACGAGCGAGTTTCTCGCATTGCGAGGCACACAAACCGCAAACTGAAATCAAGCCCATTTTTCTATTTAGATGTGCGATGTTGTGAGATAAAACTTCACGGCCCGTATTATATTACTGCGAGTCCGTAGAAATCTGGTGGATTGTTCTCAATGGGTGAGAATAACATCTTATAGCGCTCACGTGTGCGCACAAGGGCCGTGCGGTTTTTAATCCTTTTTATTGAAAGAAACTACATGTGATTTTTCACACATCTGCCAAACACTTGTGAAAATTGCGTATTCAGCGATGTGATTCGATTTTCTCTCAAATCCTAATGTACTTGCAGTGAACATTGCAATTGTAGAAAAGCGACATCGCACCGCCGCTGTGAATGCACCCTTGTTCAGGCGAGGGGGGGGGGGGGTGTTATCTGAAATGATTGTGATCCACATGTATGGCCGTGTGTCATCTGTATGTGTTGTGTGGATTGTATTACATCCGTGTGTCACCCGGATGTCAGTCTGTGTGCGTTCTGTCTTCTATTTTGTGCACCCATCGACCTGAAAGGGTGACGGACATCCGTGAAATCAGACTAGCATATGACATGCAGGATGTAGACCATTGGTCCGTGTATGAACCAACGTCTGAGCAGCCCATTGACTGTAAGGGCCCATTCACAGGGGTATATTTTCTGTCTGCTTTGGACTGTGAGTTTTTTTTTCGGTCCTGCTAAATCAGTCTAATTTTTTGCACGGTTTTTGTGGGTTTTAGCGATTTCTGAATGATTTTTTTTCGTTCTGAAAATCACACACAAATATCATACCCCTGCGCCCAGAGTTGTTGCGCACATAATGCAGACAGCATACGGCACCACTAAAAAGCGATCGTTTGAGCAATAATCGTTGCGTCTAAACGCGCGGCCATCATGCACTTTTAGTGCGCTGCTAGCTGATCGTTAAATTCAGTCCATCCTAAAAATCGTCATTCAGCCTTATCAGCGGTTCTATACGGGGAGTGCTGATAGCATTGTTTCCTGCTGGAGAACAAGAACTGAAAGCAGATCAGAGCCCTCGGGCTATTAACTGCTTTCAGCTAAGGCTTCATTTGCACACTTAATTGCTACTAAGTAGCTGAGTAGCTGCTTAATACTTTTTGCAAAATGATCGCTCAAAGCTGTCGCTCAAACTTAAGGCTTCATTCACAGGAGCGTATATCTGTCCCATTTTCACGGCTGGCTGATATACGCCCATCTGATGTGTTGGTTTACAATGCAGCAGTTTAGATGGGCATATTCCTGCGACGTAAAAATAGCCGGCTGGCAAAGATAGCGCATACGATGTATATTCTGGTCGGCCAGAAAAGATCGTTCAGGAACTATCTTCTGGACGGAATACGGCGGCGGCTCCCATAAACTCCTATGGGAGCTGCCGAAGGTGGGAGGAACTTTTAAAAACATACAGAAAAATGTGCCAACACGTACGCAAAAGCGCCTCCTTCACAGAGCAAAAAGGAGCCCTCAGGACGTCTTGCGGTTGTTGCGGATTTTTAGCATACAGGAGATGGGATTCCGCAATTGATTTCAGTGTAAAAAACGTAAGAAATTCCTTAAGACGTTCGGCAGAACGCATTCTGCAGGTACAAGCGCAACCAAATCCGCTTCTATGCTGCGTCCGTTCCGTGTGAAAGGTCCCTACTGGGTCTGCGTGGTCAGTCAGGCACACGGATGGGAATTACACGTATGCCTCAGACTTTGATAGACAAGCGCATGCGTAAATACGTGCACCGCTACCGACCAGATTTGCGCATGAACAAGTCCAAAGTCTTTTTATTTTAGTTTAAACTCCGCGCTATTGTGTGCGTAAAAAATAAATGCTGAGCGAGAGGCTGGGAGTCGTGTTCTCTCCGGCGTAGGATTATCGCGTGAGAAAAGCGCCCTGGAAAACGAAATCATTCAAACCAAAGGCTTCATCTTGAAGATGCGACCGTGCGAGGCCTTGGATTCCAATGTGTTCATTCAGACAACTGATTTTTTTGCTGCATAAAATAATTGCGCCGGGAAAAATAGCACCTCCGGGACCGCTTTTTACGGCCACTGGTCTTATACGCCGCGTAAAGAGATTGGTCCTGCCCTATCTTTTGCCGTGAAACGCAGCAAGCTCACATAGACTTCTATGGAAGCGGAGAAAAAGGAGAGGGAGGGAGTTGCCGAGTTTACAATGTTGCGGAAAGAAGACTGCTCGCCGTAATTAGGCATTATTGGTCATTGCGAGGTTTTCCATTGGCCCGTTGCTTGCAGTCGCTTTGGCGTATTATTTAATATTCACGCAGCAGCACCCTGTGCGAATGGCATGAAATATGCAAAAAAAAGGTCGGGACTCGATCGCGTCAAATCTTCATTCATGTGTTGCGTACGGGCAAACGTAAAAACGCATGCGGTCGTGTGATGGAGGCCTGGGGGCAAAAACACAACACATAAACATGTATTCCTCCCCTGTTACGGATCTCGGTCACATTACGGAAAGCAATTATTTCAGTATCGGGATTCTCACCTTTAATTCTACGGGTGACAGAAGATCGGAGCCGCCCTTATATAGCGGTAACTGTGAGGGAGCGATCGGGCGCCACTTATCTTCCCAGTGTTTTTTCCCCCCAGTCTTCTGCACTATGGCGCATTTTGAACGGTCGGCGAGGGAAAAAGAAAAGCTTGCGCAGCTGCGCTCTGTACCGGCGAGGTGCACCTACAGCGGTCTGTTTTTGCTCCTTCACACGAGCGTATGCGTTATTGTGGCATGCACCATTAAACTGCGTGAATGCAGAAATGACACGATCAAGTCCTGAACTTGATTAGCGGTTTCTCGTCCATTCACACGGCTGGGTGCGACGTATTAGCGAAAAAATACGCCACAGCCCGGAAACCCCGCGGCATATATCCTTGGAATGACTACATAGAGGCACCTGTAATCTCTTCCCTGCGTTGGACGCCGCTAAACTGCCTCCCCCTCCGTATCTTTCTAGCTCCCATAAACTTCTATGGGAGCCGCCGGCGTATATCGCTCGAAAGATACATCCAGGCCTAGCTTTTCCACAGTGTATAATTGCGGTCGCCGATTTCGGTGACATATGTGCTATTTTATTCCAGCGCAACTTTTTTACGCGCAGCAAAATCGCTCATGTGAACGAATGCATTGGAATCCCATGCCTCAAAAGGTCGCGATTTTCGGTTGGCGTGAAAACGCGGCAAAATAGCCGTGTAAACACACTCATATGAATATATACAGAGGTAAGTAGCTGCGCACATACAGAGTGTATACAGCCTTATGCGCTCTTTCAGTATGTTTATAATGCATTACTGTACGTGGAGCTGCAGGAAGGTCTCCTCTGCAGCACTGGGGACAAATCCCAAAGATTTAGTACAAATTTCCTGTCAGAACCCCCCCAGCAGCCCCCCATCTCCTCACACGGAGGACACCTGAGAGACTACATTTCCCAGGATGCTCGGCGCGCCCTGCCCCGCCCCTGTAGACGGAGGCCCCGCCCCCGGCAGAGTTGCCTAGCTGTGCAGCCGCTATGATTGGCATCTCCCAGAGAGACGCTCGGCAGCAGCGCGGAGCCCCGGGACAGGTAACGGCGGGGAGCGGGGCTGGTGGCCGGGGGAGCCCTGCAGACAGCTCCTAACAGGCTATTATACACTTATTACACTACTGCCTGCTACTTCCTACATTAACTCGTTCGGTGCCGCAGCCCTGCACTGGGGGGGGGGACTTCCTCTATTATAATCTCCAGAGCTCATTATAGAGTTATTACAGGACAGGGGGGGTCTAGTTATTACTTCATGGATTAACCCTTTGAGAAGCGGGGAGCCCCGCAGGATGATCCCCACCGCAGAACTAAGTGACTATTATATGTTATTACACAACGGTGCGGACCGCGGTTTACTGGGTGGGTTAACCCTTAGGCTGCTGTCGCACGACTGTGTTATCCCGTGCTGAAGAGCCCATTGGTTTTGATGGGTTTGTACGTATGCACGTATTTTGCTTTCGCATTCCGGTCGCCTCGGCGCTCTCGCGCGCTGATAGACGTTACCTTCCTTCCAGCAGCGCCGCTCACTCCGCGTGCGAAATACATGCGCAAAAAAACCCCCCAAAAACCGTGATCCACTCTATGTTGGTGCGTATTACATATGTGTATAACCCCCAAGATGGTGCCTGGGGATTTGCGAGCATCGCGTACTGCTGAGTGCGCCCGGCGCAGGTGATACACCCGCGTGAGAGACCCTCCGGCCCCCGTAGTCGTACGCAGTGAATAGAACCCATTGATCTTAGTAGGTTCGTTCACGTAACTATTTTGTGCATTATGTTTGCGCAAACCCCCCCCCACAAAAAAAAATGCAGTGTTATAATGTGCAGAGAGTCCATTATATAGATATTACAGTCCAGGCATGGCGGACAGGATGGTCTTCATACATTAACCCTTCTAGAGCCGGGGAGGATGATCCTGTCCTACATCCCTCTTATAATGTCCAGAGCTCAGTCTATTAGGCTGGGGTCACACAGGGTGGATTTGCCGCGGTTTTGCCGCGGATTGCCGTTGCATATCCGCACTGCGGCAAAACCGCTGCGTTTGCAGTGCAATGCAGCACAAATGAGTTTTGCCAAAAAGCTGTTCTCACAGGACGGATTTTTTGCGCTCAGCCGCAGTGCGGAAATGCAACTGCGGCGCGGTTTTAAAAGATGCAGCATGTTCATTCTTTGGTCGTTTCCGCAGCGCTTTTTTGTCCATAGGCCTCTATGAACGCAGCCAAAACCGCACCAGATACGCGACAAAAGTAAAAAAGCGCTGCGGAAAAAAACGCTTGCGGATTTTTCCGCACGAAAATCCGCAAGCCCAAAAGGAACCTTTGAAGCGGTTTTGCCGCAGAAGCAGTTTTTCTGCGTCAAAACCGCAACGGAAAAACCGCAGCAAAACCGCAACAAATCCGCCCTGTGTGACCCCAGCCTTATAGTGTTATTACAGTCCAGTAGCGGTGGCCCACCATATGACGACCCCTGTATTCGGCTCATGCAGGCCCCCTATATGCCGAGCTCAGTGACTATTATATGCTTATTACCTTCCAAGCCGATTAACCCTTCCAGAGCCGGGGAGTTGCATAGTCCGGACATGCAGCCAGCTCTGTAATACTTGGGGGGGGGGGGTGTCATTAATGAAGCAATTGCGCCGGCCTATGTGCAGTGTTTATGCACGATGAATGAGGCAGTTTTGCGCGTGTAAAGGCGTATTTCGCTGGACTTTTTCTGCCCGCAGGACGCGTTCAAAGTCTTTTTTTGTATTGGAATATGTTTTTTCCGGTCATTAGGGGGGGGGCTCCGGTTTTCAGGGAATTCCTTCGTCTTGATTCTTGAAATCGGCATACCCGACTACATCCAACCTGACGTGGGCCTCCATTCAGACACCATACGTCTCCGACCCCACAGGCTGGTGAACATTTGCGCGCGGCAAACAAACGCAGCGATTAAATCGGCTAATTGGTTTCCTTCGTGTTCTTTTTCCTGTGCAGTTTCGCAGCGTTTCACGCCTCTCCTTGCGTATTGCGAGTGAATTTACGCCCCGCCGTTGACTTCTATGGTGCGCAAATATGCAAGAAAATAGATGGTACGGTGCAGCTCTTATCTTATAACATCCAGAAGTCCTTGTTGGCATGAGAATTGTTCAGTGGTCCCATTCCCTGTATAAGTAAGATCGAGTGCCAGTTACCCCAACGATACGGCAACGAAATAACAATGTTTTTTATGCCTGCGTCACATGACCAAAAAGCAAACAATCATTTGTTGTTCACTGCGTTTAGACTTAAAGATTATCCTTCACTTTCGCTTGTTGGAACAATTTATTTTAGAACTATAATCGTTTAAACCTTGCGCCCGTCTATTATATTACTGGCCGTTTATTACGGCTGCTCTCTACCTCACATAGAAGGGTTTTCGGGGATCCTGATGGATTTTCATGAAATAACAATTCTGGAGGATCTGGGTTCCCACACAGCGTGTTCCCGGCGGAAATCTCACGGCTTGGCCCCATCGAAAAACCATGAGATTTCCGCCGGGAAAGCGCTGCTTTAAAACATTTTGGAGCGGTTTGGCTGCACGCTTTTCCGTTGCAGCCGGCGCTTGCATAGAGGAGAGCACGACCGCAACAGAAAAAAAAGAATGGACATGCGGCCGGGAAATCCGCGCCGGCTTCTGATGGCTTTGCCGCAACAGATTCGCCGTCCCGTCCTGAGAAATCTCGTCCACATGGCCGGCTAATCCCGGTATTAGCGGTCACAGGCAGATTTGCCATGGCGAAATTCCGGACGGAATTTCCACGGCAAATCCTCCCTGTGTGAATCCAGCCATACTATTCCCTTGTTACTCCTCCTGGAAATGTATGAATACACTAAAGGCCCATTTAGACACAAAGATAATTGCTCAAACAGTAGTTTGAGTGACAGTTTTGAGCGTTCACTCGGCATAAGCTCTTGTTAGTGTGTAAATAAAGGCTCCTGCTGTATACAGAAGACTGGAGCGCTGTCTTCTGTATACAGCTGCTGTGTTCTCAGAGCGCTCTGCTGCTATCCCACTGAGAGTCCAAGTGGGGTATGCAGAACACATCTGGAGCGCTGTCTTCTGTATACGGCTCCTTTCTTCTCCACGCTTTCAGCTGGAGTCCCGCTGAAAACTTCCAGCGAGATACTAGCTGAAAGAATCTTATCAGCACTGCCAACTGAGATATCAGCCTGCACCGCTAATAAGTGATCGCTCATTTCTAGAAAACTAGAAGTGAGCAATGAACAAACAGTGCACGATGGGCAGGCGTTGATACGCAACGCTTATCGCTCAAAGGCTGTCTTTTGAGCAATAATAGTGGCCTAAATGGGCCTTAACAGCCATGTATCACCAGTTGGGGGGTATCCCTGTAAAGTATTATACTGCCCAATCAGTGCTGACGGGGTCAGACTTTCTAGGGACACACCCCTTGCTGGTAACACCTAGTTGTCAATTTATTCATATAGTTCCTGGAGGAATAATTAGGACAAAACATGGCAGATTTGCACAGTAACATATTATGTAAGACCGAAAGTTAGAAACCAGTTTTCCCCTTTAAGGAAAAAAAATTCCTTCCTGACTCCAATCTGAATAATCCCCGATCACCGACCCTTGAGTCATGAGAAAAGATGTTCCAGAATTATTTCATGGGCATACGATATTTTCTAAAACAAAGATGTCAGTTTATTTATTTGCACATCCATTGGTGCAGAAGTTCAGCCTATCCTGCACCTCAGGGGTCCCTCATGCTGAATTATATCAGAGTTTTCCTGTAGAAGAGTATATATGACTCATATATCACTATATAATGATCTGTTGCAAACATAAGGTAGGCACGCCGGAGCAAAAGGCCCCTAAGTACATTAAAAAGCTGAAAACTGATCTTTAATATCTTATTTTAAGGCTGAGATATAATCATTTGAAGTTACAGGCCCAAAGCCAGAGGCTGCACTACTGACAGCAATGTCTCCATCTTCCCTGGCATCAATAATGTGTGTGAGAATGTCTACTGATGTGATTTGGAACTACATGAAATCTCCATGACAACACTGCACTTGATAGAAGTCGGAAGGGGGCACAATGTCGTCAGAGTCCGTCAGTATTGCAGCCCCGTCGGGGTCCGTCAGTATTGCAGCCCCGTCGGGGTCCGTCAGTATTGCAGCCCCGTCGGGGTCCGTCAGTATTGCAGCCCCGTCGGGGTCCGTCAGTATTGCAGCCCCGTCGGGGTCCGTCAGTATTGCAGCCCCGTCGGGGTCCGTCAGTAGTGCAGCCCCGTCGGGGTCCGTCAGTAGTGCAGCCCCGTAGGGGTCCGTCAGTAGTGCAGCCCCGTCGGGGTCCGTCAGTAGTGCAGCCCCGTCGGGGTCCGTCAGTAGTGCAGCCCCGTCGGGGTCCGTCAGTAGTGCAGCCCCGTCGGGGTCCGTCAGTAGTGCAGCCCCGTCGGGGTCCGTCAGTAGTGCAGCCCCGTCGGGGTCCGTCAGTAGTGCAGCCCCGTCGGGGTCCGTCAGTAGTGCAGCCTCATGCTTTTGGCCTGTAACTTCATGGGGTCATATCTCTGCCTAGGAGTAACATAAAAACCAGTTTTCATATTTGTAATCTGCAGGGATCCCTGGTGCTGTTAGATTAGATCACGAGATCTGCTGCTATTAGATCATTATTTGCAGGTGTAACGCAGCTGCAACTCCTGACTGTAAATGTGGCCCCATTACAGCTGGAAGGCCGGAGGCTAATGGATGCGGGCCGATGTCCGGGGATGCACACGTGCTCTGTGTGCCTGTTCTGTCCTCCCCTCCCCTCCCTGTCTTATATCTGTGGGTAAGGAGCAGGAAATGTCAGCCGCGGACCCCTGAGTGATAGCGTCTTCCTTTTCCCGTTCATGTAGTGTGGGCGGAGCCTGTCGTATCTTGTGCCGCAGCTCGTGGTTATTACGTTGCAGCAGCGTTTATATCGCACGGGAACTTCCTCCTCGTTATCTCCTGCAACATCTGTGTAATATGTCGCTCGGACACGGCCTGCGCCAACGTGGAGGCTGTGCGGAGTTAACAAGCTGTGTCTTAGTTATGTCTGTTTTTAAAAACAATTTGGGGGCAAACAGAAGTTTCCAGGTTGTTTCCCAGACTTCTGAATGACAGAGACCTTTCACATGGAATAGATTATGCCGCCATTCACCTCTATGGGATGGAGGGAGATTGCTGAGCGTATCCATCTCCTCCTATCCCATAGAGGAGATCGAGCATGCGCAACGCCAATCAGTTCCCAAGGTGCATTTGGGGTGTGCAGACCTTGGCATCACTGGGAGTCCAAGCAGTCTGACCCTCAGAGGTCAGACATTTATTCCCCACCCTGTGCAGAGGAGATAAATGTCAGACTGAGAGAAATCAAGTCGTCTTGTAGATATGATACCTTGTTAATGGCTAACAGAAATACAAAAAGCCATTAAAGGTCTCACATCTACAAGACGACTTGGTTTCTCTTACTGAGAACAATCACACTTTGCTCTACTGGTGACACCGGACCGAACCCCCCTTACTGATACATTGTACATATCTAGTCCTGCTCTCAGCTGAGGAGTGGATACAATTGTATCCAGTGTAAACAATGCCCTGTGAGATCAACAGCCCGGACTCCAGACTGATGCATGATGGGCTGCGTTCACCTCATCCGCTATCTGCACTGACCCGCCTGACCTGAGCGTGCCGAGCGCCCGCTGACTGCCTTGTGTTCAGTGTCTCTCTGGCTATCCAGCATTATCCCAGACAGTAGTGCCGGACGCTGCGCTATTTCATCCAGGATTTCGTGGAAATCTGCAGTGGAGTCTCGGACACTGATGTGAACACGGCCTGCGCTGATGGTTTGTTACATTCTCCTAAATGCCCCCTGTATAGATACCCGCTTTAGGTTTTCAATGATGCTTTTTGTGATACATTATGGACCCAATCGTACTGTATCCCCTCAGTATAAGTGGGGGAGGGGTCATTATTTTCACATTTATGGCTGCTTCACGCGGATAGATGCATTTTTGTGTGAAACTCAGTGCAACATATTTGCACTATGAAGTCTTTTCTTGCGCCCGTATGGGTGTATTTTACTGAATCGTTTGCTTCCTGAAGGCATGTTTTGTTTTTTGGTTTTTTTTTTTGCGACTGGCACACAACTACACCCCAATTTAAATGGCTATTTAGCATAACGAGCTCCAGGTGTGTGTGGGTGACTTCTGTGGAACCCTTTGGTACGCAGAGGATGAGCATGCTGCGTTTTTTTATTTTGTGCGTTCAAAGAAGGTAATGCATGTTCCCGTTGGAATCAAAGGCTTCTGTTCTCCGTATTGCCGTGCAAATATGCCCGTGCGCAGCCGCCCTTATCCTGACTCCTACGCCCCTGCACACGGGCGGAAATCCCGCGATGGGATTTCCCGCGGGATTTCCGCCACTGAAAGCCTGCATAGGAGCGCATTACAATACGCACTCCTATGCAGACGGCCGCGGTTTGGCCGCGCAAAATCTCGTGTGGCAAACAAACCGCGGCATGTCCTATTTTTGTGCGGGGCTCGCAGAGCCTCACACAGAAACGTCACTCACCCAGCTGCCGGCTCCGGTCTGCGCATGCGCCGGCTGCCGGGCAGCCGGCGCATGAAAGAGCCGGGGCCGCCAAGCACAGGTGAGTACGCGCTCGTCTCTGCAGGCGCTCGGGTCGGGTCCCGCGGCGAGAATTCTCGCTGCCGGATACGACCCACTCGTCTGCAGGCGGCCTTAAGCAAATGGAAAAATGGAAGTGCTTGATCCAGAGTATACCGGACACCCCATAATGGGGTCCGTCGGGCTTCCAGTACTCCGCCTGGCATTCTCCGACACATTATGGGACAGCGTGCTGCGCTATGGTGTCTGACACCCTGCGGATAGGCGCAGCGCTGAGCGGGTCCAGACATTCCTTTGGGATTTTGTGCTTGACTGCAGGACTCGGCCCTCAGAGCAAACAATCACTCCCAGCATTGTTGGCGCGTTGTGTACTCGGCCGCCGCTCTCCCGTCTGCTTTGTGTTACTAATCCGCTCATTGTTGGACGGCATGAGAACATTGGCGCTCTCCTCCCTCTCTGTAAAGTCACTTCTCTGCCAGATCTCTGCTTAGTTCTTCCTGCCAAGAAGTCTTGTAAATACTTCTCTTTAACAGTCTACATCTTCCGTAATGCATCGCAGCGAGGACGGCTCTGTACAGGAGCGGAGGCTGACACATAACATTTACACGAACGGCCCCTTTATTAGATACCCCCATCTAGTAGTAGATTCCGCATGCGGGAGCCAGCAGCGGAATCTGACCCTGCCCGCGGCCGGGGACCTGCTTACCCGTCCAGGTCTTCTTTTTTTCTGCAACTCCTATCCGCCCGTGGACATTGGGCCTAAGAGTCTTGCCTTTCTCTTCCATGAGGCATGTTCGTCAGCTGTCATAGCCCATCCGCGTTCGGACATGTTAGTTAGAGCTCCAGTGTTATATTCGTCTGCTCCTGACTGTGTAGCGCCTGTTGGTCAGAACGATTCCTGACATCCTCCTCCGACCCCTTTCGGTGATCAGTTGTTTCCGTCTGCAGGATCGCCATTCTCGGTATCTAGTTTTGCTCGTCTAGCGATACAACTTATTCCTCAGAGTTTGGAAAGAAGTTTGCCCGCTGCATTGTGGGTAATGGGAGGTCGGGTTGGCTGCGCTGATTGACATCTGCAACGATGACGCGTGTCATGTGGATGACCTCGACGCGTTGTGCTGGAGAGGACGCCATCGTTCACATTGTCTGTAATGAAGAAACCTCCCCGTGTTACCGCGAGAAGGCATAAAGTTGTGATAAAACGAAGCTCGCCGCGGTTTTGCTGGCGACATTCCCTGACGGCTTCACATATCTCCTTCCCACTGGTGAAACTAGAGTTGAATCCAAGATGGCGGCATTGAAAATGGTTCTGATTTTTAGTGATACGGGCTAAAAAGTTTCCCCCTTCCCCGCAGCTTGTATACAAAAATGTATCTGTCAACTAGATTGCGAGAATTTGAGCAATAATCGTTCCGTGTCAAAGTGGCATTAGGCCTTGTCCACGTGGGCGAAGGCGCATTTCGGTTGTGTAATTACACTACGTATTTATGCAACCGAAAGTTGCTTAACCGCACATATTTTGCCCAATCCCGCAATTTTTTTTTTGTGCACGCGAAAAAAATACGCACAATGGCGCATGTATTTACTGCAGAAATAAGTAATGAAGAAGCAGGAAACTTCCATATTCGTGCAGCTAATACACGTAATCCTGACGTGAACGAGCCCTTAAAGTACACTGGAGCGCTAGCCAATCTGTGAGTGGAGGCGGAGCCGTGGGATTGTTCCAGCCTGCCCTCCTCCATTCACAGCAAACTCTACTGTTAAGTCACATGTCTGACAATGGGGCGGAGGATGGAGAAAAGGCATAAGGCTGGGTTCCCACTGGGCGGATTCCCGCCGGAAATCTCGCGGTTTGGCCGCAGCAAAAACTGCAAGATTTTCGCCGGGAGAAGCGCCGCGGAAAAACCTGCGGCGGCTTTGGAGTGGCCCAGCCGCTCGCTCTCCCGCTGCGGCCGGCGCTCCCATAGAGGAGAGCGCGGCCGCAGCGGAAAGAAAAAAAAAAATGGACATGCTGCGGTCGGCAAAGCCGCGCCGCAGCCACGGATTGGCCGTCCTGTGTGGACGAGATTTCTGAGAAATCTCGTCCACATGGCTGGCTAATCCCACGATTAGCGTCCACAGGCGGATTTGTCGCGGCGAAATTCCAGACGGAATTTCCGCGGCAAATCCGCCCCGTGTGAACCCAGCCTAAGACAAGCTAGACCTGCTAAAGCAAAGTACCTGCATGATCAATCTTATCAGTGTTCTCAAGTCAACTTTCCTGACTCCAGAGCTCCTTTAAGGCTCCCCCACTCCCAGGGACCGTGCAGGGAGGTAAGTGCATGGATGTAAATCCACACTTTGTGTACTTACCGTAGTATAACAATATAACCCTTCATCAGGATCAGGCGGAGTAACGGGACGATCACAGCGCGGTGGAGCATTAATCACATGCAGCTTCCTCTTCTTCATCTTCAAAGGTTTACAGAAGAACATGGATCACGTGCGCCGACCACAAGACTGCACCAGAAATAGCCCCCCCCCCCCAGGGACGGGACCCTGCATGCCAAGCACCCTCCCTGTCTATATTTATCTGCCCCTGGGAAAGCTGGGTGACGCCCAATATGGCTGCTGTAACAACTCCTCATCCGGCCGCGGCGTTGTAACCACAAATCTCAAGCTCTGTCGCTGAAATGCTCTGCAGACTTCTAATACATTTTGTGCATTGATTGCTCGCCAATTTCAAGATCTCTGCTTGCTGTCATTGAAAAAGACTATTGTGTACATCTCAAGGCTTAAAGTCTGTACAGCTCTCATACTTTGCACTGTGGAGGGTTTGCTCCTACAAGCGGTTACACAAAGCGGTTACCCGTTTTGCTCGTCTCCCATGATGCATCCCTTTCATCTGTCATTACCTGTCTTGGGCGAAACAATCCTGAGACACACTGTACTTGTCTGTGCATGGAAAGTTAAAGGGGGTTTCTAGACAAATAGTATTGTTGATTGGCTGAGGTCCAACGCTCAGGACCCCAGCTGAGCTCCCACTGATTTTAATGAGTGTTGTGCCTGCAATTACAAGTGCTGATCACTGCACTGAGGTCGGAGCAACAGTTTTCACTCTGACCCCTGTGTGTAGCGGCAGGGACAGTGGACGCCCAATCAACTGATACCGGCGTGTAAAAGCGACTGCAGAAAGTGTAAAGCAGCTACTGTGTAGATACCGGTCTGCAAAAGTGACTACATTGGATGCAGAGCCGCTACAGTGTAGGTCCCAGCCTGTAAGGGCGACTACGGGGGATGTAGAGCTACCATGTTGTAGGTACTGGCCTGGAACCGTGACTACAGGGGGTGTACAGCCGCTACAGTGTAGATACCGGCCTGTAACAGTGACTACGGGGGGTGTACAGCCGCTAAAATGTAGATACCGGCCTGGAACCGTGACTACGGGGGGCGTAGAGCCGCTACGGTGTAGATACCGGCCTGGAACCGTGACTACGGGGGGCGTAGAGCCGCTACGGTGTAGATACCGGCCTGGAACCGTGACTACGGGGGGCGTAGAGCCGCTACGGTGTAGATACCGGCCTGGAACCGTGACTACGGGGGGCGTAGAGCCGCTACGGTGTAGATACCGGCCTGGAACCGTGACTACGGGGGGCGTAGAGCCGCTACGGTGTAGATACCGGCCTGGAACCGTGACTACGGGGGGCGTAGAGCCGCCACGGTGTAGATACCGGCCTGGAACCGTGACTACGGGGGGCGTAGAGCCGCTACGGTGTAGATACCGGCCTGGAACCGTGACTACGGGGGGCGTAGAGCCGCTACGGTGTAGATACCGGCCTGGAACCGTGACTACGGGGGGCGTAGAGCCGCTACGGTGTAGATACCGGCCTGGAACCGTGACTACGGGGGGCGTAGAGCCGCTACGGTGTAGATACCGGCCTGGAACCGTGACTACGGGGGGCGTAGAGCCGCTACGGTGTAGATACCGGCCTGGAACCGTGACTACGGGGGGCGTAGAGCCGCTACGGTGTAGATACCGGCCTGGAACGGTGACTAAAGGGGGGCCGTAGAGCCGCTACGGTGTAGATACCGGCCTGGAACGGTGACTAAAGGGGGGCCGTAGAGCCGCTACGGTGTAGATACCGGCCTGGAACGGTGACTAAAGGGGGGCCGTAGAGCCGCTACGGTGTAGATACCGGCCTGGAACGGTGACTAAAGGGGGGCCGTAGAGCCGCTACGGTGTAGATACCGGCCTGGAACGGTGACTAAAGGGGGGCCGTAGAGCCGCTACGGTGTAGATACCGGCCTGGAACGAACGGTGACTAAAGGGGGGCCGTAGAGCCGCTACGGTGTAGATACCGGCCTGGAACGAACGGTGACTAAAGGGGGGCTGTAGAGCCGCTACGGTGTAGATACCGGCCTGGAACGAACGGTGACTAAAGGGGGGCCGTAGAGCCGCTACGGTGTAGATACCGGCCTGGAACGAACGGTGACTAAAGGGGGGCCGTAGAGCCGCTACGGTGTAGATACCGGCCTGGAACGAACGGTGACTAAAGGGGGGCCGTAGAGCCGCTACGGTGTAGATACCGGCCTGGAACGAACGGTGACTAAAGGGGGGCCGTAGAGCCGCTACGGTGTAGATACCGGCCTGGAACGAACGGTGACTAAAGGGGGGCCGTAGAGCCGCTACGGTGTAGATACCGGCCTGGAACGAACGGTGACTAAAGGGGGGCCGTAGAGCCGCTACGGTGTAGATACCGGCCTGGAACGGGGACTACAGGGGGGCCGTAGAGCCGCTACGGTGTAGATACCGGCCTGGAACGGGGACTACAGGGGGGCCGTAGAGCCGCTACGGTGTAGATACCGGCCTGGAACGGGGACTACAGGGGGGCCGTAGAGCCGCTACGGTGTAGATACCGGCCTGGAACGGGGACTACAGGGGGGCCGTAGAGCCGCTACGGTGTAGATACCGGCCTGGAACGGGGACTACAGGGGGGCCGTAGAGCCGCTACGGTGTAGATACCGGCCTGGAACGGGGACTACAGGGGGGCCGTAGAGCCGCTACAGTGTTGCGAGTTTCACACTGTGCAGGAAGGGACAACCTACAAACGCTGGGTGATAACTGATCATTTCTTACTAACGCCGTTGTACCTGTCGTTCTGGTTCATCAATAGTTAATAAGGTTTGGCCTAGGATTTATTGGCTTGTTCTGAGGTCTTGGCTGTAAATTAATGTGCACACTTAGAGTCCATTAGTGGAAATGGCTTCTGCTGAGAGGTCGCAATTGATCAGTCCGAGGCTGAATCAGTGACCGCAGGCTGGAAGCATTTAATGTGGAAGGTTCCTGCAGAGAACATCAGTTTGGTCCCTGAGGGGATGAAGTGGGTGTCCTTATGGAGTTGATCACCAAGTACAGCCACCACACAAGCACTCCCAGTCCGTGATCCACATTTTGAGGTGCCACTCGCTGCTTTAATCTACCCCAGTGCTCTGTGAAGGTTAAATCATGTACACGTCCCTTGAACTGCATATTAAGGTGGTGGGCCAACCTAACGCCTATTGGTGTAACCCCTTACTGGGGTATTCCCAACTTGGTAAGACATTCCCTATCCATAAGATTGGCGATAACTTGCTGATTGGTGGGGTCTGACTCCTGAAATCTTCCCCAGCAGGTCCTGAAATTCTGACAAGTGGTTGCTCATGGGTGCCACCACACTAGTCCCTTTATTGGGACCGCCAGAGATAGCAGAGTTCAGATGTTTAGCAGCCCCATTGAAGTGAATGGAACCACTAAACGTTGCCAAGTCCTTGAACTCTGCTAACTGCGGCAGTTTCTAATGAAGCGCATGGCGCAGCGGCACGCATGTGTGGCCTCTGCTGTCAATAGTCAAAAATGTGCTGGGGCAATTTCTGTGGATCAGTGGGGTTCCTAGGGGTAGGACCCCACCAATTGGCAAGTTATCTTGCTGAGATGGGAATACTCCTTTTAGCATCTCGCAGATCTCATATTTAAAATGTGCCTATTTTCAGTTAGATGCAGTTTAAAGCAGGGTGGATATCTCATTCATCAGAGGTAGATGTGCTCCCTAAGTATGACATATCAGAACATATGTAGAAACTCTTGTGCTCTCTAACACACTTTTTTATGATACATCCTCTAACTTATTTTGAGACCCCCTAATTTAAAAGCTGTTCTAGGCAGGGGCGGGGCTACTGACATAGCAGCTGCTGGGGGGCTGGCAACTGAGGAAGCCCTCCTCCGAAGAACAGGTGTAATGCTTGGCTAAGCAGGAAAGTGCAACTTGACCTTCCCTCCAGCCCCACCAAGAAGTCTGTCTCCATTAGCTATACAAAGCTTCCCATAGTTTTCCTCAAGACTGCTAAGATGCAGTATCAGGCACAGCCACACCCCCATGTGTCTGGATAAGGCTGGGAACATTGATTTGAAGGAATGCTGCCTTCCAATAGGTGGCGTTGTGGAGGTATTGTTCTATCTCCCTTCTTTGGATAAGGCCGGTGACATGAGTGTGCTTTGGCTGCATTTAGGTGTCTGTAATATGGACAAGTGTCCGGTATAACTTCAGGTATCCTGACCTGAATTCCGAGCATCCTAGAAATATATGATGCTTGGAATTTGGGTCAGGATACCCGCGGCTAGACCGTGACACTTGTCCATATAACGGAGGCAACCGAAAACCAGTCGTGCATCGCCGGCTTAAATATATAAAAAGACCACTTTACGGACACGTACTATTGATCGAAGGGGGCTCTGTAGTTGGACCCCTCTCACTGATCATACACTGAGCTCTCCTGAGAATAGGCCATTGATAGAAAGTCCTGGAAAGCCCCCATTCAAAAAGAAGCTGATCACCATGATTCTCCACCCCCAACTCTAATGGCCACCATTGCAGCATTGAATGGCCAACTGTATAATTCTTGGGCAGCTCAAATGCACTACAGTGGCTCTCTGTCCTGGCTGATGGAAGGGATATTGAGAGGGAAACCCCCACATTTTAAGGGGTTGTCTTTAAGGTGGCTTCCCAGGAATGCAAATTGATGGCCTATCCTTTGAGATTGGTTGGCTACAGCTCCTCAGGGCCCCACCAATCAACCGATCCAAAGAGTGTCCCTTTTAATGATTTCCAAGAACATTGCTGCGTCTTTAGTTGGGGAGTCAGAAGTTTTCTGAAAGTTCGGGGTACTTTAGCATGAGACGACTATCTCTTCTGTGCTGTCACACAGGAGTGATAGTCGCGCAATGAATGTAGACTGAGTGCGTTGGAGATCTCTTCCGGCTGCCCGCCTCCATTCGTTCAAAGATAGAAGACTACCTGTTTACATTGAGCAAGAACTTGGCCACTGATAACTGTGTTTCAGTGAGCTTAAAGGAAGTGACTAGCAGCTACTGTAATGGGCAATTTATTGCTCTGATCACTGCAGCGCTCGAAGAACCAATCACAGCCATTTAATGCAATGGCTGTGATTGGTTCATCGATGGCTGCAGTGATTGGCTGAGCCACGGTGCTCAAGAACCAATCACTGCAGCGCTCGATGAACCAATCGCAGTCATCACATTTAAATGTCTGTGATTAGCTGAGCCGTGGCGCTCGATGAACCAATCAGAGCCAGCACTTCCTGGAGGCAGGTTTTTTGAACCCTTGACCAGGAAGTGCTGGGGGAAGTGTGCCCGGGACCTGCAAGGAGAAGTGCGGTGGAGCGGACAGTGCCTGTTAGGTAAGGTATTGTTTTTTTTTTCTTAATGCAGATAGTTTATTTTAGGGCTCAAACAGTAGGATTTCCTACTGTAAAAGTAGCATCGCACGAAAACCGTGTTTTCCTACGATGCAACACAAAGGAAGGCTCCATAGGGAAACATGGGCTACAAAACAGCAAATCACAGCAATATTCAGCATGTCACGTTTTTTTTTCCTCAATGTAGCAGACCACAAAACATCACTAATGTGAAGGAACCCATTGGAAAGCATGGGCTTCCTATACATGCGATTTGTAGCACTGTAGCATCGCAGGAAAATCATGCTATTTTGTAGCCCGTGTGAAAGTGACCAAAATCACATTTTTGTATTAAACATTTTTTTTAAGAATTTTTGGTGGTTTTCTTAAACATTCAATCACAATCTGTATTTAAAAAAAACTAAAATCCTGCATTTTCACACTGACCACAGGTCCAAATAAACTAATACTTACTATTCTGTAGGAAAAGCTTTGCAGCCGTCATCTCACTAACATCACAGGCAGGATTACACTGAGAGGTGACACCTATATGTAGAGCACACAGGATCCACCAGTCACAATAGGTATAAGCTGTGACTATCTACTAAAGGCCTATTTGCCCGCAATGATTATCGCTCAAAATTCATTAAAACGATGGCATATGAGCGATAATCGTTGCGTGTAAATGCTACCATCGTGCACCTTTTTGTCTGAACGATGATTTTTAGGTGAGCTTAAAAACCATCGTCCAGACCGCTCACTGTGTTCTCCACGGGAGCAGGAGATTACATTGTATCAGGCTGTTATCTCCAGCTCTTGTGGAGATAACATTGTATTCTCTTAGCAGCCCATGCCAGAACAATGGAGCTAATTGCAGAGCTCAGACCACCTGCTGAGTTTTGCAAGCAGCTCTAGGAGACTCAGTTGCACGCAAATGAAGCTGATAAAGTACTAATGGGCATTAGTGGCCATTAGTACTTTTTGCAAAATGATCGCTAAAACTTTCAATAGTTTGAAAGATTCTTTTTGTGTGTAAATGGGCAGTAACACTCTCTGCAGAATATGTCTAGAACAGTCTCCATACAAGTCACTGGGCCCCTCCTATGCATAGTCATAAATAGACAGCAGAATAAAAAATTCTGCAGTCAGGAAATAAAAAAAAAAAAAGCGATAGAGAAACCTTTCCCATTTTTCTTATCTGGTTTTAATTAATACAAAATATTTTGGTGATCTAGTCCTTTTTAAAAAAATGAAATTAAATAGTCTCCTGTCCCAGGCTACTCCCTATGCAGCGCTGCCGCCCCGCTGCCTGCCGCATGGTACCTGGAAGGAGCGGCGGGCAGTCACATGCTGTACATTGCGCACCTCACCGCTCAGCCAGTCACAGGCTTCAGTGGCCATTGAAGAATCGCCACTGTAGCCTGTGAGTGGCTGAGAGGTCAAGTTCGCAATGAGTGGCACGTGCCCGCCTGCAGTATGTCCTGTGCGACAAGCACCTGAGCTGCAGCGCTGGACGGGGAGCAGCCAGGGTAAAATAAAAGTTTTATGTTCCTGAGAACAGAGGCCGGGTTATCGGCGGGGCACGGAGAAGCGGTCTGTTGGGGTCCACTTAGACCTGCCTATTTCTCGATTGAACAAGTGAATGATGTCGGAGTTCGTTCCTTCGCTGGCAGTCTGTTTATACAGGATACATCGTTGGCTCATTTGCATCGAGAAATCGTAGTCTTCACATTCGCTGAACCAGGGTGGTTTAAACCAAATGATAAGTGAACGCGCCAACGATTCTTATGCCCGTGTAACATCTACGCTGAACGAAAAGTGAAAGATTTATCGTTTGTCGTTTGATCATTGGTTGCGTTCACACGGGACGATTCACTGGTCAACACATTTTTACAAAAGTCACTTTCCTGAAAGAAAATTAGTTATTTCTTATCAATTTTTATGTGCGCAACACGACTGTGACAGTGAAAATGCAAAATTGGCTCTATTTATATTTTTAACTTCTGTAATAATTGTTTGCATCACAAAATGCACACCAATCGTAATAGGCTGATGGTTAATACCTGTAACAAGTCATACACTACTTCTTAGATCTCTTGTCCACCTGTTCGGGAGCATCTCTGGAGTGTCCGCCAGGAGTCGGCCCAGCAGGGCAGTGGCGTGTCCGCCAGGGGTCGGCCCAGCAGGGCAGTGGCGTGTCCGCCAGGGGTCGGCCCAGCAGGGCAGTGGCGTGTCCGCCAGGGGTCGGCCCAGCAGGGCAGTGGCGTGTCCGCCAGGGGTCGGCCCAGCAGGGCAGTGGCGTGTCCGCCAGGGGTCGGCCCAGCAGGGCAGTGGCGTGTCCGCCAGGGGTCGGCCCAGCAGGGCAGTGGCGTGTCCGCCAGGGGTCGGCCCAGCAGGGCAGTGGCGTGTCCGCCAGGGGTCGGCCCAGCAGGGCAGTGGCGTGTCCGCCAGGGGTCGGCCCAGCAGGGCAGTGGCGTGTCCGCCAGGGGTCGGCCCAGCAGGGCAGTGGCGTGTCCGCCAGGGGTCGGCCCAGCAGGGCAGTGGCGTGTCCGCCAGGGGTCGGCCCAGCAGGGCAGTGGCGTGTCCGCCAGGGGTCGGCCCAGCAGGGCAGTGGCGTGTCCGCCAGGGGTCGGCCCAGCAGGGCAGTGGCGTGTCCGCCAGGGGTCGGCCCAGCAGGGCAGTGGCGTGTCCGCCAGGGGTCGGCCCAGCAGGGCAGTGGCGTGTCCGCCAGGGGTCGGCCCAGCAGGGCAGTGGCGTGTCCGCCAGGGGTCGGCCCAGCAGGGCAGTGGCGTGTCCGCCAGGGGTCGGCCCAGCAGGGCAGTGGCGTGTCCGCCAGGGGCCGGCCCAGCAGGGCAGTGGACCGTCCGCCAGGGGCCGGCCCAGCAGGGCAGTGGACCGTCCGCCAGGGGCCGGCCCCGCAGGGCAGTGGACCGTCCGCCAGGGGCCGGCCCCGCAGGGCAGTGGACCGTCCGCCAGGGGCCGGCCCCGCAGGGCAGTGGACCGTCCGCCAGGGGCCGGCCCCGCAGGGCAGTGGACCGTCCGCCAGGGGCCGGCCCCGCAGGGCAGTGGACCGTCCGCCAGGGGCCGGCCCCGCAGGGCAGTGGACCGTCCGCCAGGGGCCGGCCCCGCAGGGCAGTGGACCGTCCGCCAGGGGCCGGCCCCGCAGGGCAGTGGACCGTCCGCCAGGGGCCGGCCCCGCAGGGCAGTGGACCGTCCGCCAGGGGCCGGCCCCGCAGGGCAGTGGACCGTCCGCCAGGGGCCGGCCCCGCAGGGCAGTGGACCGTCCGCCAGGGGCCGGCCCCGCAGGGCAGTGGACCGTCCGCCAGGGGCCGGCCCCGCAGGGCAGTGGACCGTCCGCCAGGGGCCGGCCCCGCAGGGCAGTGGACCGTCCGCCAGGGGCCGGCCCCGCAGGGCAGTGGACCGTCCGCCAGGGGCCGGCCCCGCAGGGCAGTGGACCGTCCGCCAGGGGCCGGCCCCGCAGGGCAGTGGACCGTCCGCCAGGGGCCGGCCCCGCAGGGCAGTGGACCGTCCGCCAGGGGCCGGCCCCGCAGGGCAGTGGACCGTCCGCCAGGGGCCGGCCCCGCAGGGCAGTGGACCGTCCGCCAGGGGCCGGCCCCGCAGGGTAGTGGACCATTTTTCCTGATCTTTGTTCCAGTGTTGCGATATCTTGATGAAACGTTCGCCATGTTCATTACTGACCATACCACTATTGTCTGGTAAGAAATCCATACGGGAATGAAGGAAGTGGATCTTCAGAGACCTATTGCAGCCAAGTTTCTGATAATACATTTGCAAGAAAGTTTGTAGACCGCATTCCATGCTTGGTTTGCATCCTGCAGCAAGTTGTTGAACCGGTCATCTTGAAGAGCTCTCGAACTGAGGACCCATAAAAACTCCCTCTTTAATCTTTGCCTCACTGAGTTGAGGGAATTTTTCATGAAGGTATCGGAAAGCTGGTGATGCCCGGTCCATGGCTTTCACAAAGTTCTTCATCAAAGCTAGTTTGATGTGAAGGGGTGGTGGTAGGATTTGGTGAGCCTCGACCAGAGCTGGGTGCTGGATAGTCTTCTCTCCAACTGCTACATTTTTGTCTCCGAGTCCATTCCTTCCGCACGTAGTGCAATTCCCTTGCTCTGCTATCCCATTCACAGAAGAAACATGTATTTTGTATAGCCGATGCAACTGGTCTTAATGCAGACGGATAGAGTATTCTCGACTTCTTTTGCTTCGTTATTCCGCCAGAAAGGGGAGGACCCAAGCAGAAGTAAAGGCCCATTTACACACAACAATTATTACTCAAAATTCGCTCAAACAATGTCTTTTGAGCGATAATCATTGCACGTAAATGCTACCATTGTTTACTTTTTGGCCCTGCAATGATTTTTAGGTGAGCATAAAATCCATTGTTCGGCTGGAGATCTGATAGCGGGGACCCCTATGTTCTCCACGAGAGTGCTAATTACGTTGTATTCAGCTTGCAGCCCCTTGGTAGAACAAAAGAGCTGTGTGCAAAAAAACAGACCACCTGCTGTTATCTGCATACAGCTCCTGGAGGCTCATTTACATGCAAATGAAAGTAATAAGCTGCTAATGGGAATTAATGCCCATTAGCAGTTTATGCAATACGATTGCTAAAACTGTCAATCTCCCTATCTTTGGAACAAATTTTGAGAGATCATTTTTGTGTGTAAATTGTCCTTAACAGTCGTTTGTGTGGTTGCTTGGTGCTTGGTCTTTTGCCATTCAACCGCTGTGAAAGCTGTGTCATACATGTAGCAGGGCATATATGCGGGGCCCAAGGCTTGACTTAGTCGCCAATCTTGCATCAGGCTGCACACGGCTGCTGTCTGTCTCAAACTGTAAGCGTAACTGTAGGGATGTTGTTACAGTCCTACTGGATACATTTACACGGTGAAACACAGAAAATGAACTGTACGAAATATCTTCAAAACGAGAGACAATAAAAAATTTTTCGTGGTCCTATTCGTGTTCAGCGCACCAAGATACTGCAGATTTGGACATTTTCAGGTCAGTAACAATTTCAGTGTTGACCAGTGTGTTTCTTTTTGAACGATACCGTTCCGTGTAAAAGGACCTTTATGCAACCAGTTGAGCTTCGATCTTGTGACGGCGTGTACTGAAATAGTGGTCCCCCTGACTGAAAGTTAAGTGGGTGCACGGCAACACTATGGAGTTGGCTGAAACTGCCGTCCTTCACACATCGCTGGCGGTGGATTCTCGGCTCTGCCGTGTAAATAGACTGCTGGTGATTATTGATCCGGCACCACACCTCATGTACTTATGTGATTAGACGGACTTTACTCCTCACCGTTCTACTTCTTGTGACTCATTGAATGTTACCCTCACAGTCTTGTTACTGGAAGCTTATGCCGGACTATCAGATATTCCAGATTACTGGGCACTCACAGTACCTGACAATTTTACAAGATTTCAGAGTATTGCTTACCTTGTTCTTGTAATAGGCTTCCATAGATAAGATTACTATATATACTTACAGCTCAGTGATTGCTTTTGCAAATGTATACACACCCCTGGGTCAATTTTAGTGATGGGAGTACAAACACACATAGGAATGTTTTAAATCTACTTAGTGCTTATTATAATAACATTATATATCAGGCATTAGAATACTCTGTATTGTGTAACTACCACTAAGATGCTTTGCATTTTATAGCATTCTTTAGAATTCTCTCTGAATCGTAAATCGCCCAATAAAATGCTGACCGCGCTGTACAACTTCAACTGGAACGCTTTGTTTATTGTAGGACATTGTTAGAATTCCCTCTGCATTGTATAAGTTCATTTAGAATGCTGTGTTAAGTACCATTTACACGCAAAAATAATCTTTCAAACAATTGAAAGATTTAGCAATCTGTTTGTGTAAAGTGTTAATGGACACTAATGTCCATTAACACTTTATCATCTTCATTTGCATGTAAAAAGGAGTTGTTTGCAGACCCCAGTGTGTGTTCAAACATGGCTGTGCAAACAGCTGCAGTCATATTCCTTTGTTCTCCTCGAGGCTGGTTAAACGTTCCGCGGGGAGAATATCCTGCAGTCTTTTGTAAGATGAGTGAAATACAATAAAATGAAACATATTTGCTTAGTACCTTAGCGGATGAACAATGGATTTTAGTCAAACTTAAAATCTATCTTTCAAACAAAGTGCACGATGCCTGCATTTACATGTAATGATTCACTTATTTGGAGAGAGCGGGGTGGTTCAGGGGCAAGAGATGAGGCACAGGTAGGGGGGCGAGGCACAAAACGGTACAAAAACTACATATGGTATTTAATAGGAAACACAACAGGTAGGGGGATAATGAGGAGGTAGGGGGATAATGAGGAGGTACGGGGGCAGAAGATGTATATGGCAGGCAAAATGGAAGCTGTGGTGAGCCATAGGGAGGGGCAGGGGGCATGTGGTGGGGCATTGGATCAGGAGGTTTGTTATATGTTCACTAGAAGCTCTCTGCATTGTATAGCCTCCATTAGAATGCTACCTAAGGCTCAGTGTCCACGGGCGGATTTGATTTGCAAAATCCGCGTAGGTGATCTGCAGTTCAAGAACCATGGGGCATTCGCACTTCATTCAACACCTACGGATTTGTTCTTGGATGATTTACGGATGCCATGCATGGATAAAGAATCACAGCATGCCCCATTTTATCGCGGATCACACGTGGATGTGGCTCCATTCATCTCTATGGGAGCTTAGGATCCGCAAATTTAAATACATTTGTGGATTCACTGCGGGTTTGAAGGTTAAAATCAATTAGGGAGGTGGGGGAGGAAAATGGCTGGGAGGTGGGCGAGGAAGATGGCTGGGAGGTGGGCGAGGAAGATGGCTGGGAGGTGGGCGAGGAAGATGGCTGGGAGGTGGGCGAGGAAGATGGCTGGGAGGTGGGGGAGGAAGATGGCTGGGAGGTGGGGGAGGAAGATGGCTGGGAGGTGGGGGAGGAAGATGGCTGGGAGGTGGGGGAGGAAAATGGCTGGGAGGTGGGGGAGGAAAATGGCTGGGAGGTGGGGGAGGAAAAGGGCTGGGAGGTGGGGGAGGAAAAGGGCTGGGAGGTGGGGGGGGGAAAGGCTGGGAGGTGGGGTTGTGGATGATCTGCATTGCATCCAAGCTGGGTAAAAAACGTGATCTGCCGCAAGCAATAAGAAAACCCTCTTGACGACTGTGTGTGCCGTGGACCTGAAGCCTGACACTCCTCTAGAATGCTTTCTGTATAGCTTCATTGAGAGAGCTGTAATATAAAGTGAAACCACCCCTGAAGAACATTTTTTTAGACTTCCTGTGACACATTTTCACTTCCGCCGTACGCTATATCTTTTATCAAATCTCGCCCCCACCCCCGGATGCTAAGTTTTCAGTGCAATTTTTGGATGGTCAGGTCCCTGTAGAATGCCCCAGCGCCCTGTCTATCGGCCGGAATGCCCTCATGTATTTTGGTGGATGCTATATGTGTACAATGCAGAGAACGTTCTGGTGGAAGGTATGCTCCATGCTCAGTAGCTTCCACTAGAGTGCTGTCTGCTCTCTATAGCATCTAGATTCATTAATGTGCTCTCTGCCAGTCTTGGGTTGGGACAGATTACTCCATCACACTCCACCCTGCAGGCGCTGTTGGGGCACCATCCTCCATCCACTACTGCCACTACCAGAGTAGGGACCCTCTTGGATGACCTTGCTATGAAGTGGCAAGGGGGCTTCTACCTTGTACGAAGAGCCTCATGCCCATGTTTGTGTACAGAGTGGATGGGCATCCATGCCTCTTTCTACATCTGTTGTCTGTTATATTAACATAAACGTAGGGAATACCTTGTTTTGGCGCAATCCCTTTTCTTAAAGAGGCACGAGACGTATTTCTAAGCTCGACTCCTCTGTTTTTAGTAAGAATAAATCCAGCCTACAATAGACGCGTTTCGGGGCCGTCGCGCCCTTATTCAGTATTTTAGCTTGGGGACTCATCTGGAATTGAGCAGCCCCCCTCCCATATAGATAAAGAGGGGGAAGAAAATAAAATGATGATCGCAAGCCAAAGCCTGGGTTTATAGACTTTGGAGCTCTCCGGTACATGCTCCGCTCCCTCTTTTATATGACTCTCACATATCCCCATCCACTGAGCCGCGGGGCAGAGACTTGGCACCGGCCCGGCACTTTAATAAGAAATATAGAATATGCAGAGGAGACGGTTTCTAAGAAGCCTCCGGTCTCTGAAGCTTAACTGGTCAGCCAAGCGGAAAAAGTCATTTTACCTTCTCCTTGGAATTAGGTTTTGGATTCCTAATTCACGGCGTGCGACTTCCCGTCATAATCAGCCGGGAGAATGCAGAACATGGGTGCAGCTAGTTATCAGTGCACCAACCTTGGGGGGCGCCACTCTGCTCTACCAACACACCTCATCCACCATTCTATAGTATATGATTAATATTGTTAGTTATCCCATCAGGACAAGCCTTTATCTCAATGCTGCAGCTGTGAGGGGCTGCCAATGCCCTCTGCAGGAGAAATGTAGTATTACATGTTCATGCAATTAAATGGGTGACCTGTGAAACATGGTGGTATCTAGCGCTCCGGAGCAGCAGTTGGTGATGGACCCTCAGTGGTTCCTATTTGCTATCTACATTGCTAATATGACAGATGGGAAGGATAACTAGTGCAATGATAGAGGCCGGGAGTAACTGGTAACATAACAATAGTCACATAGTATGTTAGGCTGAAGGGAAACAACGTCCATCTAATTCAGTCTGTTTCCACCAACACCCCCCCCCCCCCCTCCTTCCGCCTTGTTGATCCAGAGGAAGTCAAAAAAACTCAATGAGGCAAAAGCCAATTAGCCCTTTTGGGGAGAAAAAATCTTTCCCGACTCTATATCCCTACAGAATAATCCCTGAATCGATGTTTTGGTTCCTACCTGACTCCAACCCCACTGGTTATTTAGTGCCTACATCCTGTAATATTGTAGAGCTCCAGGAACGTATCTAGTCCCCTTTTAACTTGTATCTTGCCACTCCTATGTCCTCAGAAAAAGGAGGAAGGGAAGGAACTTGTTACTTGTATAGCATCAACTTATTCCACAGCACTCTTAGGTAATTTATTTACACCCCCGCCCCCCAAGCTGGGTACTCATCCATCCTCGGAAGGATGGAAGGCTGAGTCAACCTTGAGCCGGCTACCTGAAACAAGTGGGGATTGAACCCACAACCTTCAGGTCATGAGGGAGAGCTTAGGACTGCATTTTGCTGCTGTAACAGTCTCACTGCTCTTACAGTAAAGAACCCCCTTCTGTGTTGATGAAACCTGCTTTCTTCTAGACGTAGCGGATGTCCTCTTGTTACCGTCGTAGTCCTGGGTATAAACAGATCCTGGCAGAGATCCTTGTATCGTCCCCTCATGTTATTTATACATAGTTATTTGGTCGCCCCTTAGCCGTCTCTTTTCCAGGGTGAATAATCCCAGTTTTGATGCCTCTCTGGGTATTCCAGTCCCGTCATTCCATGTATTAGTTTAATTGTCTCTCTCTGAACCCCCTCGAGAACTGCAACATCCAGAAGGTGTTGTTGAGCACCAGAGCCCAGAACTGTACGCAGTATTCCATGTGGGGCCTGACAAGTGCCTTATATAGTGGGAGGATAATGTTCTCGTCCCTCACCCCTATACCTCTTTTAATGCACCCCAAGACTTTATTGGCTTTTGCAGCAGCTGACTGGCATTGGTTACTCCAGTTAAGTCTACAGTCCACTAGTACCTCCAGGTCTTTTTCCATGTCCCTTTTCCCTAGCAGTACCCCGTTTAGTGTATATTGGTGACATCCGTTTCTCCTGCCCATGTGCAGAACCTTACATTTATCAATATAGTGCCAAGTTTGAGGCTGGGGATAACCAGTGTTGTGTTGGAGACTGAAGGCAACTTAGTGATAGGTTGGAGGCTGGGAGAACCTGGTTGTGGGTTCAAAGAAACTTCTTCATTAGGGTTGAAAACTGGGGAACATGGTTCCCTCTCCCGCTCACTGAGGGAAAATGTCCTATTCCAGCGCGGATGGCTTCCATTGAAGTCAATGAAAGCCGTCCGATTCACAGCTGCGGCACAACCGCAATACAGAAGAGACGGTGGACAGGTACACAGGTTCAGATTCTGCTGCGGGACCCCCCGCATGCGGAATCCAACCCGGCTGTGTGCATTTGGCCTAAAGCCTCCTGAGACTAGTTGTTTGGGTTGGCTTTTCATCCCAGGGAGCGGGCTCACTCACAGCCAAAAACCACCGCCATGAATAAAGACTGGCATCTAAACCTCCTCCAAGACCAACTTCTCCCAACCATTCAAGAGCAATTCGGTGACGAACAATGCTTTTCCGCAGCCCCTTCATGACTGCACTACCAGGAGGATTTCCCCACTTTCTCTGGGACAGGAAATGACGTGAAAGTCCTTTTAAATTAACCCCCTCCATGCCTCTACTCCTGTTTCCTGTCCCTTGGGATGAGTGGAAGTCCATCCTGGGAGTGCTGTCTCCCTATGGAAAGAATTGGTGTATCTTTGGGCACTGTTGCCTGGGATCCCCTGCTGATGTGCATTCTGGTGCTGGTGCTGAGCCCAGGGGCAGCATTGTGCTGAAGTCCCCTTGGGTCTATAGTTGTGAGTCCTGTAACTGCAGGCTGGCCCAGTCTGTTTTCCGGCATTGGTCGGACGCCAGCGGCACTCTGGTAGTGGGACCACCTTGACGGGGAGGGCTGGTGCACCTCCCTGCTGTCTTTATACAGTGCAGGAGGAATCGGCACTTGAGTGTGCTTTCTGGCCATGTCTGTTCCGGTAGAAGTGGCGGGGCAGCCATACTAGAGCTCTACGTAAGCACATGGCGCCAAGGGAAGATGGCGGCGCACTCTGAAGGGGGGAGTAGCAGCTGGCAGTGGTGTTCTATGGTTCATCAGCTGAAGCCTCTTTTTCTCCTGCTGCTGGTTATGGAACAAGGCGGAATCCGCACGTGCCGTGGAGATGAGGCCTCAAAGATCTAAAAACTCTGAAGCGGCAAACTTTGTGAAAAACAGAATTTATGTAGAGTGGAGGCAGGTGCTGGTTTAGGTCTGAAGTCTGTGGAAACTCATTAAAGGGGGAAGCTATTTTTTGGGTTGGGGGCTAGAGGGAACTGTTTAGGGGAGGAGACTGGTTGTCGGTAAGAGGTTTATTGAGAAGTGGTGTGTAACTGGTGCCATATCGGAAACGCTGTCTCTGGTTTAAGCTGGAGTATATTGACTTGGGGTATACAATCGGGTAACTCTTCCTGACTCCGGAGTGGATAAAACCTCCCAGTTGTCAGATATATATGGAACGGAATAGTTTCTTGTTCCACAGTCTGTTTCCCCTCAGCAATATTCTGTCTCTCCATTCGCGGTCTCCTGGATGGCGATGAGCCTCTCGGGAGGAGCCTTGCTAGGAGACACATCCCTACCCTCACAGAATTTTCCACCCTTTGCTATTAATAAGAGAAGTTATTATCCATCTGCGGCTCCTGGGATCGGCTTTACTTGGGAAACAATCCTTCTGCCGGCTTTACAGCTATATTTAAGATATAATATCAGAGCGTCTGAAATATTACTCGTCGCATCCAACTGCGTCTCGTGCTAAAGAGCTTCTGTGCCTTAGGCTGCATTCAGACAAACGTATATCGGCTTGGTTTTCACCCCGAGCCGATATACGTTGTCCTCGTGTGCAGGGGGGGGGGGGGGGGGGGGATGGAAGAGCCAGGAGCAGTAACTGAGCTCCCGCCCCCTCTCTGCCTCCTCTCCGCCCCTCTGCACTATTTGCAATGAAAGGAGGCAGTGCGGTGCGGGGCTAAGTTTCCAAATTAGCCCTGCCCCCGGCCCGCCTCTCCCTATTGCAAATAGTGCAGAGGGGCGGAGAGGAGGCAGAGAGGGGGCGGGAGCTCGTAGCACTGCTCCTGGCTCTTCCATCCTCCCCCCCCCCCCCCCCCCCCCCCCCTGCACACGAGGACAACGTATGATGGGACTGACAACAGGCAATCGCACTTATACGAGGTGTTTGGATGGGGCTAAAGTTTTGGCTCTTTGCAGCCCTTCGAGTTTCTTCACACCAGACTTGTCACCCTACGTCTTTGTGGACCTCCCCTTATCCAGCAAATGAGTGTGTTTTGGCCTCCGCCAATGTTATGTCAGTATTGACAGCATCAGACTTTAAGAAAATAAGAAGACGTGTAACGGAAAGGGACCAGCTCAGGTCGTGTAATTAGCGGGGTCCGCCCCATTTATTGTAGGGTCTGCTCGTTCTGCAGTCATGCTATGTATACATTGTTTAGACAGAAGAGCCTCACCTTGCCGGAGGCCGTATGTACAGACATGGAGGACCAGAAAAGTGTGTCTACAGGAGAGGAGAGTATAGTGGGGTATATATGTTCCTATGGAAGAGGCTCCAGTAATTCCGCATCATTTATGGTACAATTCATGTGGATGACGTTTTAACAAACCCCCTCCACAAGGTGCGCACAGCGCTGGAGCGGGCTCCCAGGGAGTAGGACCCTTTTGAGCCCTTTAACATGGTTTATGGGCCTCATAGATGATGACGGGTTCCCTTTAAGATCCGCAGTGACGGTTTCATATTCACAATCTTTCATATGACTTTTTTTGTCTCTCGGCCGGAATAAACAGTCTGATTCCTTCTGCTGTATGAAGCACTTAAGTGGCGGGGTGAGCCGAAGTTCAGAGGGCGAGCGGAGGTAAACTGTTTATGGTTGTGTACATTGTATCTGTAGTGTGTGTGGGGTCAGGAGGAGGACAGCCAAGTATGAGGAGCCTCTACCGGGATGTCCAGAAGTTGTCTTAGGCCCCCTGTCCACGGCGTTGCAAAGTCCTGCAGCAGATCGCCGCCGCCCGGGAGAAGGAGCCTGCAGACTGATTTCCGCAGGTCCTATCTGACAGGCTGACCGCGGAGAATCGGGGCAATTCGCAGCATGCTGCAAATTGCTGTCCGTAAGCGGAGAATCGCAATGATTCTCTGCTCGTGGACACGGGGCTGGCACTTTCTATAGCAATGCTATTGAAAGCTTCAGCCGGCGCGGTTCGCTGGCGATATCACTGCCGTGGACAGGGGGCCTTATAGAACCCATTGTAAGCTCTGTAGTGGGGTGCTGCCCAGAACTGGCGCAAGCAGCCTGGTTATAGGGGTCAAACGAGAGGCGAGGACAGAGGAGATATGTGTCCGTCTTAGGCACTTCATAGATACAAGACAGTTATCCACCAATCGATTGTTGTTCCCTGTCGTCTTCATTAAAGGGATACTGATACTTGTTCTTCTAATCTGGTTTTATTTTCTGACTATGGGAGCAGCCGTATTCCTAAACTGTAGTTAACCACCTTTTAAAGATACTTTGCAGCAGCCCTGTGGACTCTAGGATGAACCTGTAGTTTGGAGATTACGCATTGACTTTTAAAGGAGAGTGTTGTGGGCACGCTCTGTGGCTCGCGGGGGCCAGGGCCGACGCGGGCACGCTCTGTGGCTCGCGGGGGCCAGGGCCGACGCGGGCACGCTCTGTGGCTCGCGGGGGCCAGGGCCGACGCGGGCACGCTCTGTGGCTCGCGGGGGCCAGGGCCGACGCGGGCACGCTCTGTGGCTCGCGGGGGCCAGGGCCGACGCGGGCACGCTCTGTGGCTCGCGGGGGCCAGGGCCGACGCGGGCACGCTCTGTGGCTCGCGGGGGGCAGGGCCGACGCGGGCACGCTCTGTGGCTCGCGGGGGGCAGGGCCGACGCGGGCACGCTCTGTGGCTCGCGGGGGGCAGGGCCGACGCGGGCACGCTCTGTGGCTCGCGGGGGGCAGGGCCGACGCGGGCACGCTCTGTGGCTCGCGGGGGCCAGGGCCGACGCGGGCACGCTCTGTGGCTCGCGGGGGCCAGGGCCGACGCGGGCACGCTCTGTGGCTCGCGGGGGCCAGGGCCGACGCGGGCACGCTCTGTGGCTCGCGGGGGCCAGGGCCGACGCGGGCACGCTCTGTGGCTTGTAGGGGCCAGGGCCGACGCGGGCACGCTCTGTGGCTTGTAGGGGCCAGGGCCGACGCGGGCACGCTCTGTGGCTTGTAGGGGCCAGGGCCGACGCGGGCACGCTCTGTGGCTTGTAGGGGCCAGGGCCGACGCGGGCACGCTCTGTGGCTTGTAGGGGCCAGGGCCGACGCGGGCACGCTCTGTGGCTTGTAGGGGCCAGGGCCGACGCGGGCACGCTCTGTGGCTTGTAGGGGCCAGGGCCGACGCGGGCACTCTCTGTGGCTTGTAGAGGGCAGGGCCGACGCGGGCACGCTCTGTGGCTTGTAGGGGGTGTGATAGACATGATGATTAGTTAGTGTAAAATGTCTATCGATTTGTACTAAACTAGACGTATTATGTGTGTTTTGTGACTTCAGCCTAATGTGGAACTCTGCTGCATAAGGAAAGAGTTAAATCACAGTCTTATATGTTATTGCTTGTATTCAATACTGAGTGTTTCCCCAGTCCTTTCCCATCCTCCACACAGAAACTTCTCCATAATCCAGCTCACAACAAAGAGATACAAACATGTGCTCAAAACTGAAAGTACGTAAGACAAAGACTTGCTTATACATTGGACTTGAGAGAAGGTGGGCAGGAAGGAGGGGGGATTCTATATGATCCGACAAATGAGAATCCTATATGTTACTGATGTAACCTTTTGCACGCCCATTGTATGCTGTACAATAAAAGGGGCTGTCTGGGTGTTTCTGACCAGAGAGCCATTTTGGATATGAGATTGATCGCTTGTGTCTGATCTGGTCGATGATGTGTGCACACTATACAATTTGGAAGCTACAAAATACCCCGAAACCTGCTGGAGAAAACCATATCCAGTTCAGGGGCAGGGCCGACGCGGGCACGCTCTGTGATCTGTGTTGAGCACGCCCGCAACACAGACAGAAAATTTGATTGAACCAATGGATCCTTTTCAGATTACTTTTTCTGTAAGGTCTGTGTCCTTCATGGAATCCATCAGTTTGAACCTTTGTATTACTAGGACCCCAGGGTTTGGGAGCACTAACCTGGCTATGTAGGTTGAGGTTAGAGAGTCATCCCCAGAGAAGTCTCTGTTTTGGATACGACTACATGAGTCTTGATATTTTTAGCCAGTGTCTTGTGTGTGGGGGTCCGGTGACTATAGGGTTAACCAGTCTGCCAATCGGAACAAAGAGCAGTAGTAGTATAAAACATGATGGGAAGCCAGAACTGCAGCCTGAGCCTCTGAAGTAGCCGGATATCCACCCCCTCCCTCATCAGACTCTGATGGACACTGATCATAGCTGTGACCTAATGGAGCAGAGCTGCAGTGCAAATCATGGGAGAGGGACCAAACAGTTTAAAGTGTGCTGGATACTGGCTGAGCTTCTGATGAGACAGGAGGGGAGTTCAGGCTGGTACAGGCTCCAATAGACCATGTAGCAGGAGTCCTTGATAAAACCTCTGCCCTTAGGAAGGAAAGCTGCAGTCTAAAGCTAGGGGAAGGGACAGAACAATATGAAACATGATGGATAGACAGAGCAGCAGGAGGTGGATTTCAGACTACCTACCTAGATAGTGTCATTGATCAAAACTGTGCCCTTATGAAGCAGGGCTGCAGAGTAAAGCATAGTGGAGGGACAAAGTGGCATCCTTAGCCTCTGATTAGACAGAAGGTAGATTTCAGACTACCTCAGACTGCAGCTAACTTGGCATCATTGCTCATAGCTGGGTCTAATGGAGCAGCGCTAAGGAAAAACCCAACCTACACAGAATGGATTAGATGTTGGACGATACACTTCCCCTTTAAGGCCCATCCCTGTAACTGGTCTGTTCCTCGTTACCAGTAACCTTTTTAATATTAGAATGTTTTTAAAAACCATTCTGGAAATCTTTATCAATCCGCTCTAAGTTTGTGTACATAAGTATGTGCCCCCGCCTTTGGATCGGGGTAATTAACAATCTGACCAGGATGGATCTATAAACTTAACTTCTGTTTATTTTTTCACTTAAAAAACCTCTCCCCGTTTGAAGCGGACGACCGTTGTAGATGTAATTGGAGGGATATCAGAGGCGTGCTGCGCTCTAACACACCAGCGTTCATTGGGCTCGGACGTTGGGCATTGTCGGAGCTCAATTCTCTTACCGCAAAGCCGACCGCGATAGCTGAGCCAACAAGGGGCCATTAACATGTGTGGTTCGACTCGGGCTCTTCATTATAAACGTCAGCCGTAGTCACCCGGCGCCACTTATCTCTATTTAAAGCAATGCACACATGTATGTAAGATTTAAGCTCCACCCCAAGCTAAAATAAAAAATATTCATTTGATCATCACCAGAGTTTAACTTTTTAAAAGTATCCAGTTTTAAAGAAGTAAAGCGAAACGTTTTGCAGTTCTCACCGTTTTTGATGATCTCTGCTTGCTGAGAACACTCATTGTGTACAGCCAGAGACTGAAACCCCTTACAGACCTGGGTATTAGTGTATCTTGACGCCACCTGAACTGTGGGTGGTGACCAGATACATGCTGCTTGACAGCCTGGCCACACCCCCGTTTCTAATTGGCTGCAGGCCTGCCTCCCACTATTCGGGCTCCCAGGTCCTGCCAGTGACTATGAGCGGCTTCGTTGGAACCGGCGGCTGTGACAGCGGCTTCACAGTACAGTAAGACCACTTGTCTGTGGTGCCACGTGTGCTGGCAGTGCAGGGAGGCCACTGTCAGCGCCGGATAAGAAGCAGCTGTTCAGCCGTGGAACCGGCGGCGAACCCTGAGACTGCGTCTGCGGCCCGGCAGTCTCAGCGACGGCTGTACAGTCGCATCCTGGGCTGCTGTCGGCCGTCCTGCTCCTCATGGTGTGGGGGAGAAGACACTGCACACAGCAGACGGCCACCACATCTGAGCGCTGTGGAGAAGCCACCGGACACAGCCGACGGCCGGCACATGTTGCAGAGTCACGCTGCAGAGTTTCGGTCGTGCGCCTGAGGCAGTGGCGGAGAAGCCCCTAGACAGACCTGCTACTTCATGCAAGCGCTGCTGACCCCCGCTACAGCCGCCTGCCGTAGAGTAACACAACGGAGCCCATACAGAGTAGGGGGGAACATTCACTCACTGCCCCAGGGAAGCCGCAGTTGCAGGGAAGACAGTCAGTGACAGCCGGCAGCTGCAATATCATTAATCCTAGGACCTTCCAGGACCTTCATCTTGTACCTATCGGGAGCTAGAGTGTGACAGGGGCGTTCCTCCATGGAAGCACTGTCACACCCCTAGCTTCTGGTGGCGTCAAGATACACTAATACCACAGACCTGATACTTCTCACAGCTGTGGGTCTGTAGGGTGGTTGTACACAGGAGTGAAGGCCGGTCAGTGAATGGAGGCGAAGTGCGCTGGATTCTCTTCGACCCCCCCCCCCCCCCCCCCCGAGTCACTGCAATCAGGCCGTTGTTTATAGATCGTTGTTGACGAGATCGAGATTTTTAACCCTTTAAGGACCAAGCTGTTTTGTGTCATAAGGACCAGACACTTTTTAGGGATTTTACCCATGTGGTGGATTAACTGCCCTATTGTTTCCTTTGGCTACCAAAATTATTTTTGCCGCTTTTTTTTTTCCGTGACATATAGGGCGATTTGTTGTGTGTGTGTGTGTGTGTGTGTGTGTGTGTGTGTGTGTGTGTGTGTGTGTGTGTGTGTGTGTGTGTGTGTTTTTTTTTAAATTTGTTTTTACTGACTTTTTTTTTGAAAAGGTAAAAAAACGATTTTTTTTTCTTTTACATTTTAGAGGTATTTTTAAAAAAATTAGTATATTTATGCTAAAATAAAGTATGGGGATGGGTTCCTCATTTTTGATTCGGACGTTTTGAATATAATAATATAATATGTGGTTTTGGATTACAGGGCGCATAAGGCGATTGTTTTTGTTGGCCTCTGTTTTGGGTCATTTTCTTTCCTATGTATATATTGTTTTAGGGTGCATTCAGACGACCGTATATCAGCTGGGTTTTAACGTCCGGCCGATATACGGTGTCCCTCTGCAGGGGGAGGAGGCTGGAAGAGCCAGGAGCAGTGCTCTGAGCTCCTGCCCCCTCTCTGCCTCCTCTCCGCCCCCCTGCACTATTTTCAATGAGGAGAGGTGGGATGGGGGCGGAGCTAATTCCTGGAACCTAGCCCCACCCCCGTCCCGCCTCCTCTCATTGCAATTAGTGCAGAGGGGGTGGAGAAAAGGCAGAGAGGGAGCGAGAGCCCAGAGCACTGCTCCCGACTCTTCCAGCCTCCTCCCCCTGCAGAGAGAGACGCCGTATATCGGCCGGTGTGAATACCTGGCCGATATACGGTAGTCTGAATGCACCCTTATTTTGTAATTTTTATTCATTTGTGTATGTAATTATGTTTTTAACTATCTATGTCCCCAATGACGTCATATAAGACCTCTGGGGGACATTCACTTGTTTGGTTACCTTTTTTTTTTTTTCTTTGACGGTTTTCCACTGTAGCTGTGGCATCCATAGGAGTACCAGTTACAGGGGAAAACCTCCCCCTGAAAGTGACATTAGTCACTGGCAGAGCTGATCAGGGTCTCCTGGGACCCCGGCGGTCATGTGACCCCCGGGCTCCAATAGTGGAAGTTACACTTCCACTTTTTAGTACATAGTGCTCATTGAGCGCTGTGTACTTGGGGAAGGAGAAGGCAGAAAGGGTTAAAAACCCCTCCTGCCGCCTTCTCCGGGTTATCAGCTGTCACTAACAGCTGATAACCTGTCCTGTCTCTGATTGATTGCAGAGCAGGAGGCTTAAATCCCTGCTGTAAGGGGCTTAAAGCCCGGGACCAGGCGCCATATATTTACCGCGCTTGGTCCTTAATGGGTTAATGCGCATTTTGGTGCAGAATTTAACCCCTCAGATGTAAATTTTGCAGCATAAATGGCGATAACATTTACCTGCTGCTTTAAATTCCACGCCACATGTCCGTTTCCGCACGGGATCGCCTGTTTACACAGTTGTTTGATTTTTACGCCTGCAGGAACTAAGCGATGAACGAATTGCCGCTCGTGGTTCACTCAGCGGCGACATTTACACCGAACGACTAGCGCTAATACGGCCGCGATCCAGCGGAAATCTGAACTATTATCGCTCAGTACCAAAGGGCCCTTCAGTAAATTCCCCCCAAAGTCTTCTAGAAAGTTGCATCGCTCCTCATGCAGCCCCCCCCAATCTTCCTCCCGGCTTGAGACGTCTTGTATTCTCCCAGCACTTCCTGTCGTTGCAGGAATCTCCTCTTACATAACAGCTGCTGTAATGGTTTTCCTGTATTCCATGTCTGAGGGATTTGACACCCTCGAGTGATCGGTACGGTAATATATGCTGAGAGGTGCGCTCAGCCCGCTGCGGGCACCCGGTAATTGCCAGTTGGCAAACCACAATGCCTGTCATCACCTGCGCTCCTTACATTAGTCGGTGACTCATCTTCCAGCTTTTATGGTTTTGTACTGTATTTGGCATTCCGACAATCCTTGCTGTTTTGTAAATTTCTCTCTACAACCTGAAGACCGGCCGGACCGGTAATGTGAGCCGTATCTGATTACTGATGGTCTACAAACACTGAAGGTTCCCAGGAATCCTGTGCCGATGGGTCGGGGTGCGCTAGGATCTGGTTTGCTTTAACAAACTTGATTTTGTGTCTCCTCCAGGTGATCTTATGAAGAATGTTTTCGTCAGTGACGACATTCGGGGGCCAGCAGTATTACGCTCTGAAGAAGGAATGTCAGAGGAAGAAGGAGCTTTTTGAAGACCCCCACTTCCCGGCCAACAATGATTCCCTGTTCTACAACACACAGCGGGTACAAGGAGTGCAGTGGAAGCGGCCAAAAGTAAGTGAGCGGGAAAAAGAATCCGAGCTGAATGCTCACATGTAAATGCCACTCTACAACATAAAATGTATCTATAAATGCATGACATTGCATCCTGTATTATACTCTAGAGCTGCACTCACTATTCTGCTGGTGGAGTCACTGAGTACATACATTACTGATCCTGAGTTACATCCTGTATTATACCCCAGAGCTGCACTCACTATTCTGCTGGTGGGGTCACTGTGTACATACATTACTTATCCTGTACTGATCCTGAGTTACATCCTGTATTATACTCCAGAGCTGCACTCACTATTCTGCTGGTGGAGTCACTGAGTACATACATTACTGATCCTGAGTTACATCCTGTATTATACCCCAGAGCTGCACTCACTATTCTGCTGGTGGAGTCACTGAGTACATACATTACTGATCCTGAGTTACATCCTGTATTATACTGCAGAGCTGCACTCACTATTCTGCTGGTGGAGTCACTGTGTACATACATTACTTATCCTGTACTGATCCTGAGTTACATCCTGTATTATACCCCAGAGCTGCACTCACTATTCTGCTGGTGGAGTCACTGAGTACATACATTACTGATCCTGAGTTATATCCTGTATTATACCCCAGAGCTGCACTCACTATTCTGCTGGTGGAGTCACTGAGTACATACATTACTGATCCTGAGTTACATCCTGTATTATACCCCAGAGCTGCACTCACTATTCTGCTGGTGGAGTCACTGTGTACATACATTACTTATCCTGTACTGCTCCTGAGTTACATCCTGTATTATACCCCAGAGCTGCACTCACTATTCTGCTGGTGGAGTCACTGTGTACATACATTACTTATCCTGTACTGATCCTGAGTTATATCCTGTATTACCCTCCAGAGCTGCACTCACTATTCTGCTGTTGGGGTCACTGTGTACATACATTACAGGTGCTCCCCGACTTGCGAACAGGTTCCGTTCCGGGAGCCCGTTCGCAAGTCCGTTTTGTTCGCAAGTCGAACAAATGGTAGTATGGAGCGGAATCGCGGGTGGATCCCGCTCCATACAACGTCGGTTGCCGGCTGTTCTTACAGCAGGCACCCGGCGGCAGCAGTTCCGACGAGCCGCGCCGCTTGTCGGAACTGTTAACACTTTAAATACCGCTCTGACAGCGGTATTTAAAGTGTTAACAGTTCTGACGAGCGGCGCGGCTCGTCGGAACTGCTGCCGCCGGGTGCCCGCTGTAAGAAACAGCCTGCACCCGACGTTCAAGGGGCCCGCGGGACGCTGTGTGGTTGCTAGGCAGCCGGGGACCTCCTGAAAGGCCCCAGGGCTGCCTATGCAGAGTGCCCATAGAGCGCACGGCTTGCTAGGCGCTCTGCATAGACAGCCCTAGGGCCTTTCAGGAGGTCCCCGGCTGCCTAGCAACCGCGATCTGACCGGACAGGCTTCTCAGGCTTGATAGAAGCCTGTCCGGTCCCTGCACAGTATGATGTAATGCCATAGCATGATATCATACTCTTCAGGACAGATAGTTCGTATCTAGCGAAATTCGTAACTCGAATGTTCGCAAGTCGGGGACTATCTGTACTTATCCTCTACTGATCCTGAGTTACATCCTGTATTATACTCCAGAGCTGCACTCACTATTCTGCTGGTGGAGTCACTGTGTACATACATTACTTATCCTGTACTGATCCTGAGTTACATCCTGTATTATACTCCAGAGCTGCACTCACTATTCTGCTGGTGGAGTCACTGTATTCATACATTACTTATCCTGTACTGATCCGGAGTTACATCCTGTATTATACTCCAGAGCTGCACTCACTATTCTGCTGGTGGAGTCCCTTTTTCCTTAGTCCAGTATTGTATGATTGTGGGATCCAACCGTTGGGATCCCTAACAATCACGGTGCTGCAGTAGCGGGCACGAGCAGATGAGCTGTGATTTCTAGGTGAACCTTAAAGCCTCTGTCCGTTTACTGATCCTGGGCATCAGACCTTTACCGATCAAAGTATAAGGCATAGTCCATTTTGGCACATATTATTAGTTTTTACTCTGAATGCTCCTTTATTTGACCCCCGCCCCTTTCCATGTATGATAATTCTCCCGGTGACCCCGGAGTGCGGCATAAAATCCCGTGACCAGTGTTTCGTGGATCAGTTTCAGTGTGAATCCACATTAGATGGGAAAATCCAGCGATCGGAGCGACTTCCAACGAGGCCGCGTCATCGGTGCTGGACTAGCCGGGGTCTCACTGCCAACCGCGGGGGGGTTTCTTGTCTAACGGTGTGGAGAGTATACTGAGAATGGTGTGCTCAAGGAAAACATCCAGCTAAAGGGGATCCCATGGACGAAAATCACTTGTCACTAAAAGGGGTCGGAGGAGGATGTTAGGAATCGTTCTGACCAACAGGCTGCACAGTCAAGAGCAGCCGAATACAACAGTGGAGCTCCAGCTAACATGTCCGAACGCACAACTCACTGTTCTTTAGCGCAGATGGGATATAACAGCAGGCGACCAGTTCCAGCGCCATTGTATCTAAGAGAAATCACACGAGGAATCCTTTAGAATCGATCAGCCATTCACATTCGCTGTACAGGTGAGAGCGACTGAACGTGCGCTGGTTAACCCAAACGATACGTGAACACGCCAAAGACTGTTATGTGTGTAAGATGAATGACGAATGAAAAGTAAACAATCATTCATCATGGGGTCATTGTCTCGCGTTTAGACCAAACGATTATTGCTCGCTTTAACTTGTTTAAACATTTTTTTACGATAATCGTTACGTCTAAAAGCCCCCTACAAACCTATTTTGACCTTCTATATCCAAGGACCCGATCAATGGATCTCCACTGTTGTCTCGGCACGCTGCGCAGCACACGGCCTTATGCCTCAATGCATCTGCTATCCTTGCTTGCCAACATAAAGTGCCTCTTATATACAGGCCAGCTTCCATTATGCAGGAGTCTGAGACATATCACCATTTACTTCTGGCACATATCTGTGTGTTATTGGACTCGTGTAGGAAGACAACACACATCATCGTCCTTAATGACAGCAGAGAGCGGGCTGAGGAAAAGCTGTTTTCTGGGACACAATCCATTTGAGAGCTCGTTGGCAGTCTGCGGGCGGTCAGACAGCTGACCGGGGCATTTGGCTGTCTGTCAGAGCATGAGTTTGCTAAAACACAATACTGAGCGTTAGAAATTCAGTCTGACTTGAAAATCGGCATTAATTGAGCAGAGAGAAATATGAAAAAGTGTGCAGAGATTGTCAACTTAACCCTATGGATGATTCTGTGGCATGACCAGAAGAGAGCTATGCACACAAGGCATCCCAGAAATACTGATTAACTGGAACATAGTTGCAGGAGGACCGGGGGAAAATTCCACTTCAACATTGTTAGTGAGTAGAGGAGTTCCCCGTTCACACACCGAAGAATAACCAACTGCATCCGCTCTGACTGTCCCAGTCACAAGTCCTACCCTCTTGTGATGTGCCTGGGAGAAGCTCTACCTCCTCTATGCTGTGGGCGGTGCCGTGGCTAGAGCATCACCAGCCCTGAAGACCCGGGGCACAGTAGGGAGTAATGACGTCGCCTCTCCTGGTGATGCGAGTATCAAGTCACCAGCAATTTTTCCCCAGGCCTCCTGCAACTATATTGCAGTTAATCAGTATTTCTGGGATGCCTTGTGTGCATAGCTCTCTTCTGGTCATGCCACAGAAACCAGAAATGTGAGCGTTAAGCGCAGAGTTTGCACCATTTTGCAGAGTTCTGCAATATTGACTACAGATTTGACCGCATTTCCCCACAAGTGGTTGGTGAAAAGGCCCCCTTATGTACAGGCCTAAAAATTAGGTCCCTTTGTAAAGGCCTGAGTAGAAGCAGCTGCTGCATGGGTGAGGGTGGGAGGCACAATGACCAGAGCATAGGCCTGTTGCAGTGGCAGCAGGTGAGAGGGACAGGAGGCCGTGGAGCAAAGACCCGCTGCAGTGGGTGAAGGTGACGTTAATGGCCGTAGACAATCAGTGTGGCCTAGACCACTAACTACGCGGGTGAATAGAGTAGCTGGGTGGTGTAGTAATTGGTGTCACAGCTGACCTATGCAGAGTCCGGGTGGTGGTGTTGGCCCTGAAGAATGCTGGTCCAGGTCAGACACAGTCTGGAGTTCCAGGCAGAGAAGAATGCAAGGAGAACAGGAGCCGCTACATCCTCCATAGCAAGACTGCTTGAAAAACACTCATGTGCTCGCAAAAGAGACGGTTATTAAATCCAAGGGTTCACTTAATTTCCCTGCACCGTGGATGACATCACGGGTACAACAGTCTGTGTTGGTTACATTGTTTTTGTCTAGAACTCCGACTTGGATACAGTCTGACCACATTGTGTTGGTCACCAATGCAGAACTTCAGGGAATTCCAAAGGGTTCACTTACTTTTTCTTGCAGCTCTATAAGGGGATTGCTTAACACAGCTTCTGGGAGAAGGTATAGTGTTTGACACCTAGAAGACGTTCCAGAGCAATGACGGGAAAGATATAAATACTGCACTTGCCGTTAATATGGGTGAGATCAGATTCGTTGCGCTGGCAGAGCCGCCCCTCTAATAGCATCAACAAGTCCATTAGATGTATCAGCGGCACTAATGGAGGGGTTAATATCACTTTTGGCCCCGACTCAGTAACACTTTGCAGGGGCTGTACTGGGTGATGCTGGGAATACGGATTACTCCCTGTGATTTGAGCCGCCTGCAGCCTGTTGGGGGTGATGCAGAACTACACCGATCATCTCTCATCCTAGAGATCATTTGGATTGGAGTCTTTGCAAATGAGTAATGGAATAAAGTTTCCACAGCGCCACCTATTGGAAGGTAGCTGTACTGTGCAGTGATGAGGGGCAGTAACCCCCAAAAAACTGTCTGTACTCAAGTATTCAGTTTTTTTCTTACATCACTAGTCACCTTTAAAAGCCTGTTAAAAGGTTGGATATTTACTCGTACTGTAGCTACCTCTCAATAGGTGGCGCTGTTGAGGGTTATTCTATTGCTCATTTGCATAGCTATTTCCTAGGGGGCATTGCACAGCCTTTAAGACCACCTACACCCTCGTGGTGCTCTCCACAAGGAGGAACATTACGCCTAATTTGATTTCCCAGGGTCCGAATTTGATTTCTTAAAGGGATGTCTAGTTTTATGTAAACAAAGGTTAAAGGAGTTTTTTTGGACTTGGATGTTGATGACCGATCCTCAGGATAGGTCATTAATATCCCTTTGGTTCGGGGGGGTCTGTCGTTCAGGAATCGCACCATCAAGCTGTTTGAGGAGACCGCGGCACTTGTACAAGCACTTCATACTGGGCACAGTGCTATACATTTCACAGTGGTGGTACCTGGTATAGCAGCTCAGTCCCATTTGCTTTAAGAATTGGACCATGTGGTGAATGAACATGACTTCACTTGCCTGTATAAAGGTGAGTGTTGTGATCTGTTTAAACAGCTAATCGGTGGGGGCTCTCGGTCTATGGGTACTTGCTGATTGGATATTTGATGGCCTATCCTCGGGATGCGTCCCAGAAAACCCCTTCAATGATTATTTAATGACTTTTTTTTTTTAAACCACAGGCTAAAAACTTGTCCTGACTTAGTTCTGCTCACAGCTGTGGGTTTGATACAATTGTATCCACCGGTCTAAAGAATGTTCTGCTGAAATAATATGTATCCTGTTTTCAGAGTTTGCTACAATGTATCAGTTCATTGAGTTGTCTAGATCAGTTGTCCCCAACCTTTTTTGCAGCAGGGACCGGCTTCAAGCACGACCATTTTTCCATGGCTTGGCGGGGTGGGGGTAGGGCAGGCGCGGGGCTTTGGTCATATGGGGACGGGGTTTCAGTGGCTTCAGTAGTAATGCTATTACTACTGGGGCCGATATAGGGGACACTATTACTAATAGTGACACCCCACAGTGGCCCCCAGTAGTAATAGTGACACCCCACAGCGGCCCCCAGTAGTAATAGTGACACCCCACAGCAGCCCCCAGCAGTGACAGTGCCCCCCCCTAAGAACCATATACTTACCCCCTCCACCTCATGGAAGCGCTGCTGCTCCTCTGCCCGGTGCACGCTATGACGTCATTACACACCCGATTACATTTCCGGTTCCTCATTTTGGTCGGAGCCAGAATTGTAATGGAGTTATTTGACGTGTACATCATGAGCTCGTCCCAGAGTACACGTCAGATGATACTTCATAGTGTGATGTGAACGGGGCCTAAAGGCCGAGACTGAGAAGACCACCTCAACCGTTGGTTATCTTGTATATGGCCGTCTCCTTGAGCCGCTCTCACAGGCGTTTCTTAGTGTTTACCGCGGCGTTCTAAACGCTATAAACCGCCTCCATTGATTGCAATGCAGCTTCTTAATGAAGCGTTTGAACATTAGAAAAGCTGCAGTTTTTGAATGCTGTCTGCTCTTCTAGTGCATTCCAGCGGGTTTTTACGCACCTCGTCGCCCATTGCTATGATGGGGTGCCTTTAAAAATGCTCTTGAATGCTGTCGGACATATTTAAAAACGCTGTAAAATGATGCATTTAAAAACTCTGGGTTTTTGCAGACGCCTGTGTGAGGGACGCCTTAAAGGGGGCTACCAGAAAGTAATAGAAGTCTGATCAGTCTGCTGAAAGTCTAACCAATGCTGAGAACGATGGGCCTGTGTCCCCCTCTCATCACTGTGAGGAAGCTTCCCCTTCCTGCAGTGACATCACACGGAGCAGAACGATGGCCGAGCATGTATGGCTGACACTCCATTCATTTCATGGGGATGATGCCTATCTCCGGTAGTGCCATTAAAAGTAAATGGAGTGGCACCGTCCATGCTCGACTGCCGCTCCTTTCAGTCTTCCCGTCGCCACAGATGGGCGCAGCGAGCCCACAGGCAGCACGACTGGGAAAACAAGATCCCCGTTCTCTGAATAGGTTGAGGTCTGGGTAGTGAGCCCCCCACCGATCAGACTTCTATTACCTATCCCATAGATGGGCGATAAAGGTTAATTGTGGTCCAACTCCTTTAACTTTAAGGATATAAACCCACAGACCTACATTTATCCGATTCATAGGGGTTCTGTGGAAATGCTATAAAATGGGAACACCACCCCCCCACCCCCCTTCATATTCCAATTTGCTGACAGCAAGCGGAGATCTTGAAAATGTTGAACTAAAACAAAGTATATGCTTAAGTTTTTTTGTGTAAATCCCTCATTAATCTGTAAACCTTAGCGGAGAGCGGTGAGTCAGGGCTGCACCCTTCACAGGATGCAGAACAGGATTGTGGTTATGTACACTCGGACTCCACACCCTCATTCATGCCCGTCCAGGGGAGGGTGCCGAGCCACTTGGATGAGCGCTAAAATAATCAAAGGGAGTCAATTAAGGACAAAATGGCGTAACAAATAATTTGGATGTAAAGGATGGAGATAAATGTAGGAAACCAAAGTCAGCTTTATTATGTACCCGAAAATGTTCAGCGGTTCTATAAGGATGTCCGGGGTTAAACATGGCAGAATGGATGGCATGCAGCATTTTGGGGTCGCACAAACCCTTCCTCTCCAGCAAATGGTGAAGATGCGTAGTGACACATCAGAATACATTGTTACAGTTAGCCCAAAAGGGATGAAAACGGTAACAATTGGTAAAGGAATAATAATAAAATGGCCACAATTGATATTAACCCCTTGGTGACTGCACAAACTCCTTTTTAGGGCGGTCAGTAATAGACCACCTTCTTTTTTACAGCGCTGCATCAGAATCCTGCCGCCCGCCTCCCGTGCCGGTAGTCCAAGAGTGAAACCAAGCGGTTGAGGAGTGGATGGGACTAATGGGCTGATTAGCTGCTTGTTGCTTTTATCTTCTTCCTTTAATCAGGTCCTTTTTAACGGTTTTATTATTTACTCCTCGCTGCTGACCAATAATATTTTATTTATTGATCTTTCCATTTATTAATTAAATGTTTTTGTAAAAAACCCACTCGCTGGGCTTGTCGTGCCGTATCCATCTCCATGCTGGGGACATGAATTAAAGGGCTTCGCTGCCCAATTGTCTCAGTGTCACTCGTCCTTCTCCTGGACCATTCTGCTTACTCCAGCAGTGCCAGGCCCTGGTTTTCTACTCTTGTCCATTTTCATTGGCAGCACCCTGAATGGTAGCTGACTTGCCGCTGGCACAAGACTTGGCATTAGGTCAGGGTTGGCACAATTTAGAGACGTACCGCCGCCTTCTTGGGGACCCCAGTAGTTGGACAGATGTTACGGGAACATGACATCAGTGGTTGTCCCAGCAATCGGACGCCACCAATCAGACATTGATGGCATGTTGAATCTATAGACGCCAATGTTGATTGGTTACGATTACACCAGGAGTCGTGCCCCTTGACGTTTGACAGCTGTGGCACCAGGTTCATTATTCCCCAAAAGGTAGAGATCTTTATGGATGTGACTTGAACATTCTCCAGATAACTAATAGTTATTCCAGTCTGCCATTCTCCCTAATAAAGGCTGGGATCCTGTTTATGGCCGCTTACATAGTCCTTTTATACTGTGTTTGCATGTGGCAGGGTCGGTGAAATGCGCCGTGTCACGAGGAGGATGCACATTATATACGTGCTCTTCCTGAGGGTCGGTGCACTTCTTGCACAATTTCTGATCCATTTCCATGTTGATCTCTCTGCTGTGATTAATGGGGGTAATGAGAATCCGCAGACTGTCCGGATCCTTACATTCACATGCAGGCTCATAGCACAGACTCAGGATATTATCAGAGCAGCAATTACTGCTAAAGACATCAACATTTCCTTCTCTGAACTTCCAACCTTGTGTTTAGATGCGAGTCTCCTTGGATGTGAAGACGCCGGGGCCCCTACTATATTGATCCCTGGTAGCAGAAAGCTACATACAGCAACTGGGAATTGGTTGCATGTATATAGCTTCCTGGCAGCGGAGGCAAGATTGCTGGGGCATACGATAGATGTGGAGATTGGCCTTGACTACTGGGGGGTTGTTCTACTATGACTGATTGTTGAGAAAGGGAGGGTTTGGCCCTACTTTGACTGCTGGGAAAGTAATAAGGTAGTGGACATGCTGTGACTATAGGGGAAACGAGCGGGTGGAGCGAGGGGAGATTCTGTGACTAATGGGGAAATATAAGCTGTTGTGACCAGTGGGCAAGTAGAAGAGCGGGTAATGGTGGGCTTAGGTGCCCAAATATTTAAAACCATCCGATGGGCATTCCCAGAATTATGATACTTGCGGCAGGACCGTTGACTGTCGGTCATTGCCTACTAATGGTGCTTTAATGGGACTGAGTTACAGAACAGACATGCCCACCATATAGGGGAGTCGCTGTGTCTTTGGAAATTGTAAAGCGGATGGAATGCTCAATTGTGCTGATGGTTTGGTATTCTGGGGGATTAGACGCATTATTCACCTGTCGTAGGAATAGGTCATCAGTGTTCAAAAGAATGGGATTAATATACGCACAAGTTTAGAGAGTCTCGCAACGTACCAAACTCGGGCGAGATTCTCTGCTGTGTGAAACTGGCCTGATATTAAAAAAAAAAAAAAAAAAAGGTACTGATATAGACCCAAATGATGCATCTTTAGCCTCTGTTGGGTTAAACAAGGGCCTATGGATACACAGTGCATTCTAATTCATTGTGGAAATGGTCGTACCGAGATAACCCAACTGTAATTAACCAAGTAAAATGTCAAGCAGAATCGTTTTATGACTCAGTAGAAATCTGATGTTGACTCATGGCGGTTGCAGGTGTAATTCCCTGTATCCTACCACCGTGACAGGACTGCCCTTTATAAACATCTATCTAGTAACATAATCCAATCTACTAATTCATTAAATAAAATTCTGGCCTTAATTCCCTTGTCTGACATTTCACTGGACACGTTTTGTATGTCAGTCTGGACTAGATAATCCTCCAAATACCATAACAAAGCAACAGACTATAGAATAAAAGCAAATGACTACAGTAATACTGCTCCCTATGTACAAGAATATAACTACTATAATACTGCTCCCTATGTGCAGGAATATAACTGCTATAATACTGCCCCCTATGTACAAGAATATAACTACTATAATACTGCCTCTATGTACAAGAATATAACTACTATAATACTGCCCCCTATGTACAAGAATAGAACTACTATAATACTACCCCCTATGTACAAGAATATATCTACTATAATACTGCCCCCTATGTACAAGAATATAACTACTATAATACTGCCTCCTATGTACAAGAATATAACTACTATAATACTGCCCCCTATGTACAAGAATATATCTACTATAATACTGCCCCCCTATGTACAAGAATATAACTACTATAATACTGCCTCCTATGTACAAGAATATAACTGCTATAATACTGCCCCCTATGTACAAGAATATAACTACTATAATACTGCCTCCTATGTACAAGAATATAACTACTATAATACTACTACTATGTACAAGAATATAACTACTATAATACTGCGCCCTATGTTCAAGAATATAACTGCTACAATACTGCCTCCTATGTACAAGAATATAACTACTGTAATACTGCTCCTATGTACAAGAATATAACTACTATAATACTGCCTCCTATGTACAAGAATATAACTGCTATAATACTGCCCCCTATGTACAATAATATAACTACTATAATACTGCCTCCTATGTACAAGAGTATAACTACTATAATACTGCTCCTATGTACAAGAATATAACTACTATAATACTGCCCCCTATATACAAGAATATAACTACTATAATACTGCCTCCTATGTACAAGAGTATAACTACTATAATACTACTACTATGTACAAGAATATAACTACTATAATACTGCCCCTATGTACAAGAATATAACTACTATAATACTGCCCCCTATGTACAAGAATACAACTACTATAATACTGCCCCCTATGTACAAGAATACAACTACTATAATACTGCCCCCTATGTACAAGAATACAACTACTATAATACTGCTCCTATGTACAAGAATATAACTACTATAATACTGCCCCCTATGTACAAGAATATAACTACTATAATACTGCCCCTATGAACAAGAATATAACTACTATAATACTACCACTATGTACAAGAGTATAACTACTATAATACTACTACTATGTACAAGAATATAACTACTATAATACTACTACTATGTACAAGAATATAACTACTATAATACTGCTCCTATGTACAAGAATATAACTACTATAATACTGCCCCCTATGTACAAGAATACAACTACTATAATACTGCTCCTATGTACAAGAATATAACTACTATAATACTGCCCCCTATGTACAAGAATATAACTACTATAATACTACCACTATGTACAAGAATATAACTACTATAATACTGCCACTATGTACAAGAATATAACTACTATAATACTGCCCCCTATGTACAAGAATATAACTACTATAATACTGCCCCCTATGTACAAGAATATAACTACTATAATACTACCACTATGTACAAGAATATAACTACTATAATACTACCACTATGTACAAGAATATAACTACTATGATACTGCCCCCTATGTACAAGAATATAACTACTATAATACTGCCCCCTATGAACAAGAATATAACTACTATAATACTGCCCCCTATGAACAAGAATATAACTACTATAATACTGCCCCCTATGTACAAGAATATAACTACTATAATACTGTCCCCTTTGTACAAGAATATAACTACTATAATACTGCCTCCTATGTACAAGAATATAACTACTATAATACTGCCCCCTGTGTACAAGAATATAACTACTATAATACTGCCTCCTATGAACAAGAATATAACTACTATAATACTGCCCCCTATGAACAAGAATATAACTACTATAATACTGCCCCCTATGAACAAGAATATAACTACTATAATACTGCCCCCTATGAACAAGAATATAACTACTATAATACTGCCCCCTATGTACAAGAATAGAACTACTATAATACTGCCCCCTATGTACAATAATAGAACTACTATAGTACTGCCCCCTATGTACAAGAATATAACTACTATAATACTGCCCCCTATATACAAGAATATAACTACTATAATACTGCCTCCTATGTACAAGAGTATAACTACTATAATACTACTACTATGTACAAGAGTATAACTACTATAATACTACTACTATGTACAAGAATATAACTACTATAATACTGCCCCCTATGTACAAGAATATAACTACTATAATACTGCTCCTATGTTCAAGAATACAACTACTATAATACTGCTCCTATGTTCAAGAATACAACTACTATAATACTGCCCCCTATGTACAAGAATATAACTACTATAATACTACCCCTATGTACAAGAATATAACTACTATAATACTGCCCCCTATGTACAAGAATATAACTACTATAATACTGCTCCTATGTTCAAGAATACAACTACTATAATACTGCTCCTATGTTCAAGAATACAACTACTATAATACTGCCCCCTATGTACAAGAATACAACTACTATAATACTGCCCCCTATGTACAAGAATACAACTACTATAATACTGCCCCCTATGTACAAGAATACAACTACTATAATACTGCCCCCTATGTACAAGAATATAACTACTATAATACTGCCCCCTATGTACAAGAATATAACTACTATAATACTGCCCCCTATGTACAAGTGTTACCATGCAGGGCGGCGCTGGGTCCCGCGGCCGGCGCGCGCCGCTTCGAGCTCGGCTTCGGCGCCCCGGAGCTGTGCTGTCAGGGATCTCCCGGCGGCGTGGAGCAGCCAGCGTGCAGCAGCGTGGAGCAGCCAGCGTGCTGCGGCGTGGGCGTGTCCGCCCGTAGGGTGCCGCCCGCTCTCATCCACCTCCCTTATGCAACAGGGGGAGAGTCGGCTCCTCCCACTCTCCGCCCCGGGGCGGAGGCTTTTAGTTAAAAGGCTGTCAGTGACCTGAACTCACTGCCAGTTATTGGTTCTGCTAGCCTCTAGTCAGGTCTATTCTAGTCTGTCCTAGTTGCTTGTCAGTTTCCTTTCGTTTGCCTGTGAGCTACACCTCCAGCCTTGTTTCACCTCGTAGTTTTGTTGGTCTGTTTCACCTGCCTCTTCTGTCGGCACTCTGTCCCCTGTTAGTTGTTCCATCCAGGTAGTCGCCAGGTCCCTAGCCAGTGCAGGGACTGCCGCCCAGTTGTCCGCCTGGGGTTAGCCAGGGCCGAGGCAAGTAGGCAGGGACAGTGGGGTGCAGGAGATCAGGGCACCCCAACTGGCGCTCGGGGGGCAGAGTGCCGTAACATAATAACTGGCCCTTTAAAACCGTTTTTGTCATGGAGGCGATCAGTTCCCTCACGAACCAGCTGCAGGCCCTGGTGCCTGTGATCCAGGATTTATCCGCCCGCATGGTGGCCCAGGAGCAGCGGGGGGTGTCGCAGGGGTCGGACGCCTCAACCAGCCCCGAACCCAAGTGCCCTCTTCCCGAGGTGTTTTCTGGGGAGAGGAACAAGTTTTTTGTTTTCCGACAGGCGTGTCGCCTGTTTTTTCGCATGCGTCCCCGTTCTTCCGGGTCGGAGGCTCAGAGGGTCGGGCTGATAATGTCCCTGCTGCGGGGCTCGGCACAGACATGGGCTTTCTCCATCCCCGAGGGTTCCTCCTGCCTGCAGTCCGTGGACTCCTTTTTTCAGGAACTCGGGGGTATCTTCGACGAACCGGACCGAGCGGGGTTGGCGGTTTCACAGTTGTTGGCGCTGCGGCAGGGGTTGTCGTGTGTGGAGGATTATTGCTCCAACTTCAGACGCTATGCGGGGGATACGACATGGAACGATAGCGCGCTGAAGGACATTTTTCTGCAGAGCCTCTCGGACGCAGTTAAAGACCTGTTAATTTCCCATCCCGTTCCCGGGTCCTTAAGGGAGGCTATGGAGCTAGCGGTGAGAGCAGATAGGAGGCTCAGGTCTAGGAAGCAGGACAGGCAGACCCGTAGAGTCAGGGAGGTCAGTGGCCCTGGTCCCTCCTCCTCCTTACCAGTCTCTGCGCCCGAGCCGATGGAGGTGGACCCGCTGGACCCCAAAGAGCGACGCCGGATCCGTTTGTTGCATCGTCTCTGCCTCTACTGCGGGAAAGCTGGACATCGGGTGATAACCTGCCCACTGAGGTCTCAAACGCCCGCAGCCGGAACCGGCGGAAAACTCCGAGTCCTAGGCGATTGCAGGGAGGATCGCCTAGGACTTCAGGTACTTCCTAAACTTTTGGTACCGTGTCATGTTAGATTCGGGGATTTTTCCCGATCAGGGCGGGCGTTTATTGATTCCGGAGCAGCCGCTAACTTGATAAGTCTGGGTTTTGTCCGTTCTCTGATGGCGGAATTTGTGGCGTTGAAGACGCCAATTCATTTTACCAGCATTGATGCTACCCCTCTCTCTACAGGTTTGGTACGATGGAGGACCCCAAGATTACAGTTCACGGTGGGGGTCCTCCACTCGGAAGAACTGTCTTTCTTGGTTATGGAAAAAATGTCGGTTGATGTGGTGCTTGGTATGCCCTGGTTGGCACTGCACAACCCCCAATTTGATTGGTCCACCCGGGAATTGACTCATTGGGGGTCATCATGTCACAATCACCTGTCTACTATAGCTGTGTGCTCCGCAGATACGGTGCTCATTCCGGAGTATTTGTCAGACTTTCAGGATGTATTCTCCAAACGACTGTCTAAGGCACTGCCCCCCCATAGGGAGTGGGACTGTGGTATCGACCTGATTCCCGACGGTCCCATCCCTAAGGGAGCCATATTCAATCTGTCAGGTCGTGAGCATGAAGCCCTCAAGTCCTATGTCTCGGAAGCTCTGGCCAACCGACATATCCGGCCGTCCAGGTCCCCGGCCGGGGCAGGTCTCTTCTTTGTAGAGAAGAAGGACGGGACACTAAGGCCTTGTGTGGATTATCGGGCCTTGAATAAAATCACTGTGAAGAACCAGTGCTCCTTGCCCCTAATTCCTGACTTGTTGAATCAGGTGGTAGGGGCTCACTGGTTCTCCAAACTGGACTTAAGGGGGGCTTACAATTTAATTCGCATCAGAGAGGGAGATGAATGGAAGACAGCGTTCAACACCCCGTTAGGACATTTTGAATGTCTGGTCATGCCTTTTGGACTCTGTAATGCCCCCGCTGTGTTTCAGGGTTTTATGAACGCAGTCTTCCACGACTTCCTGGGGGTATTTCTGGTCATTTATCTGGACGACATCCTGGTGTACTCACCTGACTGGGATTCACATGTGCGGCACCTGAGGTTGGTCCTGACCCGTTTGCGCGAGTATCAACTTTTTGTCAAATTAGAGAAATGTACATTTGGCTCTAAACAAGTATCCTTCCTTGGTTATGTAATTTCCCCCACAGAGATTCAGATGGAGTCTGATAAAGTAGCAGCAATCTCCCAATGGGTCAGACCCGACAACCTCAAGGCTCTCCAGCGGTTCTTAGGTTTTGCAAATTTCTACCGCAAATTCATTAGAAATTACTCAGTTATTGCTCAACCTCTGACCGACCTGACTAAGAAGGGGGCTGACTTGGGTAAGTGGTCGCCTGCAGCCCTTGAGGCCTTTAGCCGTCTAAAAAAGGCATTCACGACTGCCCCGGTGCTAATACAGCCGGACGCACTACTACCCTTTTTTATTGAGGTAGACGCGTCGGAAGTGGGGACAGGAGCAGTATTGTCGCAGGAAGTCAGTGGGAGGTCTGGCTATAGCCCATGTGCGTTCTTTTCGCGAAAGTTCAATTCAGCAGAGCGCAACTACGACGTGGGTAACCGGGAATTGTTGGCTATCAAATGGGCTCTGGAAGAGTGGCGACACCATCTTGAGGGTGCTAGACACCCAATTACCGTATATACTGATCACAAGAATCTGGTATATCTCGCCAATGCGAAAAGACTCACTGCTCGTCAAGCCAGGTGGGCGTTGTTCTTCGCCAGGTTTAACTTTGTCGTGACATATATCCCCGGAGAGAAGAACGTGAAGGCGGATGCTCTGTCACGGAGTTTCGGGGTACCAGACAGTGGGACCATGACTCCCGAGAATATCTTAGCCCCCGGCGTGGTGGTGGCAGTGTTAGAGTCTAACTTCGTCCCTCAACTACAGGATGCCCAGCAGGACGCTCCGTCAGGGGTGCCGGAGGGCAGATGGTTTGTGCCAGAGACCCTACGCCCTAGAGTCATGGATGAGTCCCACTCGTCGGCTCTCGCCGGGCATCCAGGGTTCCAGGGGACCCTGGAGCTTTGCTCCCGATACTTCTGGTGGCCAGGCATGTCTCAGGAGATCCGCAACTTTGTGAGGGGTTGCTCGGTCTGTGCTCGCAATAAGAGTCGGCGGCGTCCTCCGGAGGGTCCTCTGAGACCACTACCGGTTCCTTCCAGTCCCTGGTCTCACTTATCAGTAGATTTCATCACTGACCTACCAGAATCCCAGAAATGCACCACTATCTTAGTGGTGGTCGACCGGTTCTCAAAGATGGCACATTTTGTGGCGTTAAAAAAGCTACCCTCGGCAAAAGAATTTGCCACGATTTTTGTAAAGGAAATAATTCGCCTACATGGGGTTCCCCAAAATATTGTATCTGATCGCGGGGTTCAGTTTGTGTCGCAGTTTTGGCGTGCCTTCTGCAGAAACCTGGGAACGTCGCTTTCCTTCTCGTCAGCGTTCCACCCGCAGACTAATGGTCAGACTGAGCGGAAGAACCAAGACTTAGTGCAATATTTACGGTTGTTTGCCAGCGAAAAGGCTTACCAGTGGGCAGAGTTCCTGCCGTTGGCAGAGTTTGCACTAAACAACCGCCTTTGTTCTTCTACTGGGGTGTCTCCATTTTTTAGTGTATACGGTCAGCATCCTCGCTTCCTTACAGCAATCCCTACTCCGTCGCTCTGTCCGGCAGCGGATGACGCCACAGATACGCTTCGGGGAGTATGGAAAGAGGTGCAGAGAAACTTGGAGGCAGCGGGGGCCCGTATGCAGTTGCGCAGTGGGAAGAGTCTGTCTGTGTCTGAACCTTACAGGGTGGGACAGAAGGTATACCTGTCTTCTAAAAATCTCAAATTGCGGGTCCCGTCCTTGAAGCTGGCGCCACGTTACGTGGGGCCGTTTGCCATCACACGTGTGGTGAACCCACTCGCCTACGAGCTGGGGTTGCCAACCACATGGAGGGTTCACAGGGTATTCCATAAGTCGCTGCTGAAACCTTTTGTCCCTTCGGTGATACCCACCTCCGGTCCCCCTCCGCCCACCCTGGTCCGGGATGAAGTCGAATACGAGGTCCAGGAGATACTGGACTCTCGTCGGTGTCGAGGAATCCTACAATACTTGGTGGCCTGGAAGGGTTTTCCACCAGAAGATCATTCCTGGGTGGCCGCATGTGATGTTCACGCTCCCGTGTTGGTACGGCGGTTCCACCGTCGTTTTCCAGATAAGCCTGGTCGAGTTTCCGGGGGCCCGGAGGTCCCCCGTCAGAGGGGGGGTAATGTTACCATGCAGGGCGGCGCTGGGTCCCGCGGCCGGCGCGCGCCGCTTCGAGCTCGGCTTCGGCGCCCCGGAGCTGTGCTGTCAGGGATCTCCCGGCGGCGTGGAGCAGCCAGCGTGCAGCAGCGTGGAGCAGCCAGCGTGCTGCGGCGTGGGCGTGTCCGCCCGTAGGGTGCCGCCCGCTCTCATCCACCTCCCTTATGCAACAGGGGGGGAGTCGGCTCCTCCCACTCTCCGCCCCGGGGCGGAGGCTTTTAGTTAAAAGGCTGTCAGTGACCTGAACTCACTGCCAGTTATTGGTTCTGCTAGCCTCTAGTCAGGTCTATTCTAGTCTGTCCTAGTTGCTTGTCAGTTTCCTTTCGTTTGCCTGTGAGCTCCACCTCCAGCCTTGTTTCACCTCGTAGTTTTGTTGGTCTGTTTCACCTGCCTCTTCTGTCGGCACTCTGTCCCCTGTTAGTTGTTCCATCCAGGTAGTCGCCAGGTCCCTAGCCAGTGCAGGGACTGCCGCCCAGTTGTCCGCCTGGGGTTAGCCAGGGCCGAGGCAAGTAGGCAGGGACAGTGGGGTGCAGGAGATCAGGGCACCCCAACTGGCGCTCGGGGGGCAGAGTGCCGTAACAACAAGAATATAACTACTATAATACTGCCCCCTATGTACAAGAATATAACTACTATAATACTGCCCCCTATGTACAAGAATATAACTACTATAATACTGCCCCTATGAACAAGAATATAACTACTATAATACTGCCCCCTATGTACAAGAATATAACTACTGTAATACTGCTCCCTATGTACGAGAATATAACTACTATAATATTGCTATGTACAAGAATATATCTACTATAATACTGACTCCTATGTACAAGAATATAACTACGATAATACTGCCTCCTATGTACAAGAATATAACTACTATAATACTGCCCCTATGTACAAGAATATAACTACTATAATACTGCCCCCTATGTACAAGAATATAGCTACTATAATACTGCCTCCTATGTACAAGAATGTAACTACTATAATACTGCCTCCTATGTACAAGAATATAACTACTATAATACTGCTCCTATGTACAAGAATATAACCACTATAATACTGCCTCCTATGTACAAGAATATAACTACTATAATACTGCTCCCTATGTACAAGAATATAACTACTATAATACTGCCCCTATGAACAAGAATATAACTACTATAATACTACCACTATGTACAAGAATATAACTACTATAATACTGCCCCCTATGTACAAGAATATAACTACTATAATACTGCCCCCTATGAACAAGAATATAACTACTATAATACTGCCCCCTATGAACAAGAATATAACTACTATAATACTGCCCCCTATGTACAAGAATATAACTACTATAATACTGCCCCCTATGTACAAGAATAGAACTACTATAATACTGCCCCCTATGTACAAGAATAGAACTACTATAGTACTGCCCCCTATGTACAAGAATAGAACTACTATAGTACTGCCCCCTATGTACGATCTCCTCTGTCATCTTTATCACCCTTACCATGCTTTGAGTTCTTCAGATGACCTTAGAATAAGTTATGCCGTTCCCATCTCCAAGACTTCTCTCAAGCTGCACGAGTTCTCTGGAATGCGCTATCCAGGACAATCTGGTGAATCCCCAACACCGACAATTTTAGTCTAGTCCTAAAAATACATCGCCTTAGGGAGGCCCATCACATTTCCTAATTTACCTCTTCCATGGTTTTTTCCTGTGTCACACTCTCCTCCCAGTAGCTGAACACTGGATTACCCCCTCAATGAGCATCTCATACAGCTTTATGTATGCTGCCCTATTTATATAAATGATGGCCAACCGTTGTACAGAACAAGCACCGCTACCTCTGGTGTCTGCTCATGTTCCCTCTGATCGGTAAGGTGCTGTGCTATATAATGCCTATTATTATACTGCCCCCTGTGGATAACAGGACCTGATCGGGAGGCTCTGAAGGGAGTTGTTACTTGTGGACATCTGTGTTGGTCCTATGAGGAGGACATGTGTGCTCTAGGACTGCTGCTGAATCTCCGTCTAGTACAGTGGGGAGCGACAGGGACGGCGTCGCTGATTACTTGGCACGGGGCTCTGTCTGTACAATACGGTTCTGTTTCCAGTGAGTCACTGTAAGATGGACTGATGACGTGTTGTGTGAACACAGGGCAACAATGTCGCCAACACACAATGTCCTGATGAGCATTGGCGCTACACTGTAGAAGCCTGCAGGAGCCTTGTAATCTGGGAAGATGAGCTCGTTGGCACATCAGCAGTCCCGAGAATTATGGGAAATAAAGTATATTCATATGAAGAACACAATACCAAACTTCCTACATGTGTAGAAGGTTATACTGTAATACTGCACTTCAGATATATTGACTATATGGAGGCTGCAGCGCCATCTAGTGTTATGATAACCCCAGCTCTATCTACAGCAAAAAGTAATCATGTATACTCCTACTTCTTTCTTCCCTTCTACACTTGATGTATGTACACAGTGACTCCACCAGCAGAATAGGGAGTGCAGCTCTGGGGTATAATACAGGATGTAACTCAGGATCAGTACAGGATAAGTAATGTATGTACAGAGTGACTCCACCAGCAGAATAGTGAGTGCAGCTCTGGAGGATAATACAGGATGTAAGGCTGCCTGCAGACAAGCGGAATTTCCGCCCGTGGAAGCTGCCATAGGATTGCGTTAGCAAGCGCAATCCCAGGCAGACAGCCGCGCGAAATCGCGGCATGCTCTATTTTTGTGAAAGGTCACTCCCCGGCTTCCGGCTCCGCTACGCGCATGCGCCGGCAGCCGGCACGCGAAAGAGCTGGGGCCACGAGAGCAGGTCAGTGACGCGCTGCTCTCTGCAGACCCTCGGGTCGGGTCCCGCTGCGAGAATTCTCGCAGCCGGATCCGACCCGGCCGTCTGCAGGCGGCCTAACTCGGGATCAGTACAGGATAAGTAATGTATGTACAGAGTGACTCCACCAGCAGAATAGTGAGTGCAGCTCTGGAGGATAATACAGGATGTAACTCAGGAGCAGTACAGGATAAGTAATGTATGTACACAGTGACTCCACCAGCAGAATAGTGAGTGCAGCTCTGGAGTATAATACAGGATGTAACTCAGGAGCAGTACAGGATAAGTAATGTATGTACACAGTGACTCCACCAGCAGAATAGTGAGTGCAGCTCTGGGGTATAATACAGGATGTAACTCAGGATCAGTACAGAATAAGTAATGTATGTACAGAGTGACTCCACCAGCAGAATAGTGAGTGCAGCTCTGGAGTATAAGGCTGCGTCCAGACGTCTGGCTCGGATCCGGCTGCGAGAATTCTCGCAGCGGGACCCGACCCGAGCGTCTGCATAGAGCAGCGTGACACTCACCTGCTCCCTCGGCCCCGTCTCTTTCATGTGCCGGCGCATGCGCAGAGCGGAGCCGGAGGCCGGTGAGTGACATTTCTGTGCGGAGCCGTCTGCATAGGATTGCGTTTGTTAACGCAATCCTATGGCCGCTTCCAGGGGCGGAAATTCCGTGGGAAATCCCGCCGCGGAATTTCTGCCCGTCTGCAGGCAGCCTAATACAGGATGTAACTCAGGATCAGTACAGGAAAAGTAATGTATGTATACAGTGACTCCACCAGGAGAATAGTGAGTGCAGCTCTGGAGTATAATACAGGATGTAACTGGGGATCACTGTAGGATAAATAATGTATGTACATAGTGACTCCACCAGCAGAATAGTGAGTGCAGCTCTGAAGTATAATACAGGATGTAACTCAGCAGCAGTGCAGGATAAGTAATGTATGTACACAGTGACTCAACCAGCTGAATAGTGAGTGCAGCTCTGGAGTATAATACAGGATGTAACTCAGGATCAGTACAGGATAAGTAATGTATGTACACAGTGACTCCACCAGCTGAATAGTGAGTGCAGCTCTGGAGTATAATACAGGATGTAACTCAGGGTCAGTACAGGGTAAGTAATGTATGTACACAGTGACTCCACCAGCTGAATAGTGAGTGCAGCTCTGGAGTATAATACAGGATGTAACTCAGGATCAGTACAGGATAAGTAATGTATGTACACAGTGACTCCACCAGCAGAATAGTGAGTGCAGCTCTGGGGTATAATACAAGATGTAACTCAGGATCAGTACAGGATAAGTAATGTATGTACACAGTGACTCCACTAGCAGAATAGTGAGTGCAGCTCTGGAGTATAATACAGGATGTAACTCCGGATCAGTACAGGATAAGTAATGTATGTACACAGTGACTCCACCAGCAGAATAGTGAGTGCAGCTCTGGGGTATAATACAGGATGTAACTCAGGATCAGTACAGGATACTGCTTTGGATTCTCCCAGTAAATACTGTCTTCTCTCTCGGCAGGAGTTCTGTTCTGACCCTCATCTTTTTGTAGATGGCATCAGCGCGCACGACTTGCACCAGGGTCAGGTGGGGAACTGTTGGTTCGTGGCTGCCTGTTCCTCTCTTGCTTCACGGGAGCCCCTGTGGCAGAAGGTAAGCGATTTAGGGACAAAGGGAAGATACATCGATCTAGCTTTGTGTCATGTGATGAATGAGAACGTTGATGTCTACAGGCTGAAGAGCTGTATAGATTTAATCCTTCTAATAGTTACAATTGTATCCAGTGCTGATAATCCTTCTATCTATGAGTTGAGGAAACAAGCTAAATGGCACTCCATAGTGTAATACCACAATGCGGAATTAAACCGTATCAATAGAAAATTGGTACCTGGGCGCACATAAAAATGGCAGTTCAGCAGGGTCCTTATAGCAGCGACTGATAGCCCTCTGGTAAACATAGCAGAATAAAAGCAGATTTTAGGTGCGTTCATTGATAATAGATCGGGGGAGTCGGCGGCGACGGGTTTCAGCATCGGATCGGTGCCTTTTATTAACTGATGCAAAGAACAGAACTGTTTAAAAGACAGTGGGTGATGTCATGTGAGCAAGTCACATGATCGACCGGAATATTTAAATGGTCACATGACGAATAGACATTTAAAAATCACATGATGCAAACAATACAAAAATAGAATCAAAATTTAAAAAATAAACCTACAACTTGAAACTACAGACCACTAAGAGAAAACAGAAACTACAGCAAAAGAAAGGCATTAACCCCTTGAGTGGCATGCCCGGAAATTTTCCGGGACGAGCTCCACTGCTGATAGTGATATAGAAGATTTCCGGGCTATGTATCACTATGGGAGCTGCAGAGCACAATGCCACAAGCTGTGACATTATGCTCTGCCTGCACAGTCCCACAGAGAAAGCAAGGGCTTTGAAAAACAAGCAGAAGATATTGCCGATCTGCCGGCAATCTCCTGTTTCTAAGTCCTGCTTTGTTTACAGGTTGCCATAAAGACCATGGGCTTGTCAGAAGCAAGCCGATGGTCTCTGTGGCAGGGAAAGCTGGTGCTTGGCTGTCAGAGGACAGCTAGGTACCTGCTCTTACAGCAGAGATCAGAGAAAACCTCCGATCTCTGCTGTGTTAACCCTTTACATGCTGTAAAGGGCTGTCACCATCGGACCCCCGGAATGTGATCAGGGGGTCCTGATGGGTCCCTGTGGAAGTCCCCTAAAGTGACAAAAAAAAAAAAAGTTAAAAAATTATAAAAAAATATAAACACTTGTCTCCCTTTACTTTGTAAAAAATTAAAAATAAAATTACAAATATGGTATCCATGCGTCGTAATGACATAGAGAAGCAAGATAATTCATTATTTAACCCCTTAATGACATGGCCCCTTTTTTTCTTTTTTCCCCCCCCCACCCCCTTCCCCGTTTAAAAAATTATAACTCCTTTATTTATCCATTGACGTCTCTGTATGAGTCCTTGTTTTTTGCGGGACGAGTTGTAGTGTTTAATGGTGCTATATAAAGTACCATATAATGTACTTCAGCAAAATTTTAAGTTGAGTAAAATGAAAACAAAACGACATTCCGCCATCTTATTTCTACGGCGCACAAACGGCGACAAAAATAACCTGATAACTTTATTCTCTGGGTCAGTACGATTACTACGATAGTTGTTTTTTTTTTTTTATGCTCTAGCACTTGTATTTTTTTTCAAAGACATTTAATCTTTTACAATTATTTTCTGCTGCATCTTCTGCGCGCAATAACTTTTTTTATTTTTCTGTCAACATAGTTGAGCAAGGGCTCATTTTTTGCGGGACGTTGGTACCAAGCCGGAATACATACGAATTTTTATTCGCTTTTTTTTTTGCATTTTTTTCTGGGAAACAGGGTGACTGAAAAAGTGCATTTGTGGTGTTCTTCACTTTTTTTTTTCAGACTACGTTCACCGTGCAGGGTAAATAATGCACTACTTTGATAGATCGGATATTTACGGACGCGACGATACCAAATGGGTATTTTTCTTTTAGGATTTAGATTTTTTTTTTTATTATAGATATGGCAAAAGGAGGGTGATTTAAAATTTTTATTTTTAAAGTGTGAAAAAGTCATGAAAAAGAAAAATAACTATTATAATTTGGTATTGGCATAATCGTACCGGCCTGTAGAATTACTTTAAAGGAGATGTCCCGCGCCGAAACGGGTTTTTTTTTTTTTTTTTAAACCCCCCCCCCCGTTCGGCGCGAGACAACCCCGATGCAGGGGTTAAAAAAACCACCCGCACAGCGCTTACCTGAATCCCGGCGGTCCGGCGTCTTCATACTCACCTGCTGAAGATGGCCGCCGGGATCCTCTGTCTTCATGGACCGCAGGGCTTCTGTGCGGTCCATTGCCGATTCCAGCCTCCTGATTGGCTGGAATCGGCACGTGACGGGGCGGAGCTACACGGAGCTACACGGAGCCCCATAGAGAAGAGGAGAAGACCCGGACTGCGCAAGCGCGGCTAATTTGGCCATCGGAGGGCAAAAATTAGTCGGCACCATGGAGACGAGGACGCTAGCAACGGAGCAGGTAAGTATAAAACTTTTTATAACTTCTGTATGGCTCATAATTAATGCACAATGTACATTACAAAGTGCATTATTATGGCCATGCAGAAGTGTATAGACCCACTTGCTGCCTCGGGACATCTCCTTTAATACATTATTTGTACTGCTCAGAGAATGCAGTGAAAAATAAAAATAAAAAACATGCCAGAATTACAGATTTTGTTAATCTTGCCACTAGAAAAAAATGGAATAAAAAGTGATCAAAATTTTACATTTTCCAAAAAAATCAAGACTGGAGTTCATCCCGCAAAAAAACACGGCCTTCTAGAGCTCTAGCAATGGGAAAATAAAATTAATACAGCTCTTGGAATGTGGCGACGCATAAGCAAACCTTTAAAAAAATGTACAAAAATAGCGAAATATAAAAAAACTGTATAAACTTGCTATCGCCGAAATTGTGCTGACTCGGAGAATAATGTTATCAAATTATTTATTCTGCAGGCTGAACGCCGTAAAAATGAAATCCAAAAAACAAATGCAGAATTTCTTTTTTTTCCCCCAATCTACCTACAAATGTTTTTTACAAAAGTTATGCAATACATTATATATACCCAAAAATGATGCCATCAAAAAGTACAACTTGTCCCGCAAAAAACAAGCCCTCATACGGCCGTGTCAATGGAAAAATGAAAAAGTTATGGCTCTTGGAACGCAACTGCAAAATTAGTTGAAATTCAATAATTGGACAATTTTAAAAACCTGCCCTGATGGGTCTGACAGGGGGGTAGGAAACCCGCCACTCAAGGGGTTAATCCAAACAAAAAAGTAACCATATAATAGAGTTTGGGCAGAGAGTGATAATTATGTGATTGCATGAACAAATCAGGTGAGCGGCCCGGCGGGCATTTAAATGGTAACAAGGCAAATGTTGAAAACCCACACAAGATCTGTTGAGGTTGTGCTGAAATGAAAGTGCATCTATCTGTGAATTGGCACAGCACAGTCAAATAACAAGCTCAGCTCTGCTACATCATCTCCCTGTATGGGCTTGTAAGGCGGATCATTCCCCAGAATTACTACTGCATGCGTTTTTCCATCCAGTGCTGCGGGGTTCGCACTCTGATGGCTAATCCAGTGCATGCGATGGCTGATTAGAGCCTCAGTTCCTCCCGGATTATATATTTATTTATAAGTTGCAGCTCCTCGTCCCCGGGGATCACCCTTGCAGGTCAGAAGAGTCTTCTGAGAGCTCATTACGCCCAGTTGCTTGGAGGCTCTGCGCTGCCCCCTGCGCCTGGAGATCGCTGTTTACTGTTTATTGACTCTCGCTGACTCCTTTATCAAATGGAAAACCTGCAGCTTATGTTTCCATTAGATAGGCAAATGTGTAAAATGTGAAGCAGAGGGGTAATGTACGGTGCGGCAGGAAAAATGGCCGCCCATGTATACCAGTGGGGGCAGAGTTAGGCTGGAGTCGCCCAGCCATAAGCATATGAGGGATTTTGCAGGACCTCTTACTTCTAAGACCTGCATGGGCATCATTATAGCTAATAAGCAGGTTTTTATCCCTCAGAGGGTAACTTCTTAGATCCTCGCCAAGGACAGTAGGGCCCCTTACCCCATTATTTAATATAGCACCAGACGTCCAGTCACCTACTTGACAGATCAAAGATATGAGCCAAAACCTAACCTGCTCTGGTGGACCTTGCCCTTCCATAGGCGGGGAAGTTGAGCCACAGGCGCCATTGAAATGAATGGATGCGTACCTGCAATAACACCCCAGGCCACTGCACGATGTACGGAGCTATCTGCTTCCTGCTCGAAACACTATGACATCAAACAACTGACTGGCTCTTGGCGTCCTGTTCTGTGGATAGCTCATTTTCCTGAACTAGAAAACCTCTTTAAGAAGTGTTTATTTGGCGACACAATGCAAAAATCAGATATTCTTTATCCCCCTTAACGACCTATTATTAATATCAGACATGGTTTGCAAGGTGTTGGATAAATTGGGCTCGGGAGCTGAATTTGCTTCATACCCGGTTGCTGCCAGAAATTGACACAGTTGGAAATGGCACCAATCACTGCCGTTTAACTGCTTAAAGGGGTTGTCCCGCGCCGAAACGGGTTTTTTTTTTTTTTTAAACCCCCCCCCCGTTCGGCGCGAGACAACCCCGATGCAGGGGTTAAAAAAACCACCCGCACAGCGCTTACCTGAATCCCGGCGGTCCGGCGTCTTCATACTCACCTGCTGAAGATGGCCGCCGGGATCCTCTGTCTTCATGGACCGCAGGGCTTCTGTGCGGTCCATTGCCGATTCCAGCCTCCTGATTGGCTGGAATCGGCACGTGACGGGGCGGAGCTACACGGAGCTACACGGAGCCCCATAGAGAAGAGGAGAAGACCCGGACTGCGCAAGCGCGGCTAATTTGGCCATCGGAGGGCGAAAATTAGTCGGCACCATGGAGACGAGGACGCCAGCAACGGAGCAGGTAAGTATAAAACTTTTTATAACTTCTGTATGGCTCATAATTAATGCACAATGTACATTACAAAGTGCATTATTATGGCCATGCAGAAGTGTATAGACCCACTTGCTGCCTCGGGACAACCCCTTTAAATGCCGCAATCCCTTCTGACTGTGACGTTATTGCTGGAAGCCGATGGGTTGCCATGGCAGCTTGGGACCTTGTGAAGGCTCCCAGGTCTACCGTATACCTTTAGCCTATAAAACCTGTGGCATGGCTTAATAGGCTGCTGGTAAAATTACAATACACTGCAATACTTTAGTATTGCAGTATGTTGTACAAGCGATAAGATCACAAGTTCAGATCACCTGGTGTCTTATTAGGAGTCCAGCTACTGAGCTGCAAAAACATAACTTGTAAACCTAGCCTAAGAAACGGCTGAAGAGCTTTTCAAAAACTTGATAGACTCGTGGACCTTCTGCCAGGTGAAAGACCCCACCCTAAGATGTCTCCATGCCCTAATGGATGGCGGTCGTCCAGGTGTGACCATGCTTTTAGTATTTCTCCAAGCGATCCTGACCCGAAGTTCTAAGTAATTATTTTGAGATGGTAAGAAGATGAAGGCTGTGGTGAGGTTCTTCTCTGGGACACTTGATACTATTTCCTTGTGAAGGAGAAGACTTGTACAGTAAAGGCATCCTATTTGCAGAACTAGTACAGTTTCAGTTCTCCTAGTGTCATGTTTCTAAGGTAACATCCGCGTAAAGCTACTCCCCATAGATGTATTTACATAAGCTATTACGTGTTGATGAAGCTGCAAATGAGACAAGAGCGCTTCCTCAGGAACCCTCCAAGGAGATGTTGCCTCAATGAACTGGGGTTGCTTAGCACTCATGATTTGGAGGCAGGTGAAGAGAAGAGAAAACTCTCTTCTCCACTTCACTTATACGTTCCCTGGCAAGAAAGCAAGACTTCTTGAAAGAGTTGATCCCCTTGAAGACTATGGCGACGGAGGCAAAAGAAGTAGAGTTCTTCTTCACGGAAGACACCCAACTCACTAAGTGCATGCGCATACGAGCCCTTAGCCTCCAGCAGAAGAACACCAAGCCCCAAGAAGGGGAAAAGTTACTCAAACCCAACGAGTACGTCTATCGGCTGGACTTTATCAAACAAAAGTTGACGTTTTTGTGGTGGAAAGTCCAGCTTAAGACTCCAGGAGAGGTAATCATCACCGGAACGTCTCAACATTGGACTCCAGATCTCACTAACCTCATGACCAGACAGCTTCTGGAACCTTCAGCCATCTTCTGCAAAAAGACTGATGACGATGAGGTTGAATGTAACGAGGCAGATGCCCAAGAGTTCGGAGAAAGGTTGTGTGAGCTCGCCAAGATTCGGAAGGTCATGTTCTTTATTCTGACTTTTGCCGATGGAACTGAACCGGGAAATGTCACGTGTTCTGTTGGATTCAAAGCCTAAGGAGAGACTCCTTGGGATAAAAGAATCTTAATAGCAATTAAATTAAGAACCCCAAATTTTGGACTTCTGCAGTAACTATTTTCTTGTCCATATACAAATTGTATGTGTAGCCAAGTACATGCGTGTCTGTGAAGTTGTCACAATTTCAATCTGTCTCTTTGTCTACGGGTTTTTTGTATTGTGTTTTTAATTAATTGTTTCCGTGGTTTCATGGAACCTCGTGTGATTGTTGTATACTGTAATTTTAAAGGGTATGGATAGGTTTTAAAGCCAATTATTTTATTGCTCCAGTGCATCTACTTCAAAAAATGTATGGAGCAACTTTGGAAATGGTCTGGTTTAAGGCCGGCTGCACACGGCCGTGACGGCTCCGCCACAGAATTCCGCGGCGGAGTCCAACACGCCCCCCCCCCCCCCCCCCGAGACCCCAATACTTACCTGCGGATCCAGTGTCTTCTGTCCTGCATGATGCTTCGGCGCGCATGCGCAATAGAGCGCGTCATGTGCCGCAGCGTCATGTGATGATCCGGCCGCGTCATATGACACGCCCACAGCGTCACATGATGCACCGGCCGCGTCATATGACATGTCGGGCGGGGAAGCAGTTTCACGCTATCTTCCGCTGTGCTACAGCGGAAGATAGCGTGACAGACGGCTTCCATTGACTGCAAATAGAGCATGCTGCGGGTGAGGACGGGTGATTTCACGGTGCGGAATTCCGCGATGGAATTCCGCACCGTGAGCATTGAGCTTATTAGGTTCAATAGAACCTAATAGCTGCGGGCAACGCGGCGGAAATCCGTCCATGGGAAGGAGCCCTTAAATCTCCTTTCGTTTTGTGAATATAGTTCTTATACAGACTTGTGTGTCTCCATGGTTACAGACTACAAACCAGCCCTGTGTAGTCTGATCCTGCAGTCACATGTTATGTTGCTCCCTTAAGTAACCATAGAAATGTATCTGCATAGCGGCTGCATACATGGCACTAGATTCCATTTTTAATCAAGACTTGCAAAGTTGCTCATTTTCTATTTAAAGGAGTTGGCGGCGGGCGCGGCATGCAGATTGGGGCGTCTGTCACACTGAATTTAATGGTTTTCATTTTGACACAATTTGTCAGAATATCCTTCTTATTCAGCTGCAAATCAAACTAACGGGATGTACGTCTGCAGCGGGACGATATTCACTGGTCCAAGGGATTGTTCAATTGCCGATTGCTCAATCTTGGTAAAAAACATTCCGCTTCTTACGCCCTGCATGGGAGATCGTTAGACATTTGCTCCGTTTTTATTTATTTGATTGACAGTTTTATTCTTTTTCATCCTTTTTTCTGTTACATTCAAAGCTAATTTCTATATCCTAATTTAATATAAATGTACGATATCTGAATATAATGTATTTATAAGGTTCATGAAAAATAAACTAGTTTTTCTACATCAGTTTAAATCTTGTGATTAACATGGCAAATAACGGTGATCTTCATGCAACCCTCCAATTTTGGGACAATGTTCTGTCCTGCACCCGGAGGGGGTATCATCGGTGGGAGATCTTCTCAGCCTTTTTCTTCTGCTGGTTTTCAGGCCATCATGTTCTAGCTAAGCTATGCACTGTTCTGTGATTGGCCAGCACTGATCACATGAGCAGTGGTAGCCAATGATGCACCATGGTCGGCTTTTGGTCACTTGGCGTTCTGTGCTGAAATTATTATCCAGCATATAAATTATAACCTGTACACCAGATTTCTGGCATAATTTATGCCCCCCCCCCCCCCCTTTTTATGGCACTCCAGCACTTTACCAGACAGGCTGTCAGATTTATATCACAAACTGGAATATAGTGGAGAACCGACCCCTTGTATGGAGGCTCTAGTACCCTGTTGTACCGCCTCTAGCATGGATACAAGATGTGATACAGCAGGCATGGAGGCTCTAGTACTCTGTTGTACTGCCTCTAGCTTGGATACAAGATGTGATACGGGTGGGCATGGAGGCTCTAGTACCCTGTTGTACCGCCTCTAGCTTGGATACAAGATGTGATACAGGTGAGCATGGAGGCTCTAGTACCCTGTTGTACCACCTCTAGCTTGGATACGAGATGTGATACGGGGGGCATGGAGGCTCTAGTACCCTGTTGTACCACCTCTAGCTTGGATACAAGATGGGATACAGGTGAGCATGGAGGCTCTAGTACCCTGTTGTACCGCCTCTAGTTTGGATACGAGATGTGATACAGGTGGGCATGTAGGCTCTAGTACACTGTTGTATCGCCTCTAGCTTGGATACAAGATGTGATACGGGGGGCATGGAGGCTCTAGTACCCTGTTGTATCGCCTCTAGCTTGGATACAAGATGTGATACAGGCAGGCATGTAGGCTCTAGTACACTGTTGTACCACCTCTAGCTTGGATACAAGATGTGATACGGGGGGCATGGAGGCTCTAGTACCCTGTTGTACCACCTCTAGCTTGGATACTGGGGTGATGGTCAGAGGCTGTACATGCAATGGGGGCGACGGTGGGGGTCAGAGGCCGTACATGCAATGGGGGCGACGGTGGGGGTCAGAGGCCGTACAAGTAATGGGGGCGACGGTGGGGGGCAGAGGCCGTACAAGTAATGGGGGCGACGGTGGGGGGCAGAGGCCGTACACGTAATGGGGGCGACGGTGGGGGGCAGAGGCCGTACACGTAATGGGGGCGACGGTGGGGGGCAGAGGCCGTACACGTAATGGGGGCGACGGTGGGGGGCAGAGGCCGTACACGTAATGGGGGCGACGGTGGGGGGCAGAGGCCGTACACGTAATGGGGGCCATTTGGATCCACCACTGATTGCCCGGCCTGCTGACAGTGTGGATAGCTCTGGAAGCAGCGCCGTCAAGATCGCCGTGGCCCAGGCTGGTATTGCACTGAATTCCATAGGAGCTGCTGGCAGCGTGGCTGGTTGGCGGGGGTTCTGATTGGGGGCTACTCAACGATCAACTATTGATGACCTATTCTGAGGACAGGTCACACATACTAAAAGACCCCAGAGAACCCCCCCTATAACTGAGTCTTAATGTACCTAGAGAACAAATAAAGTTGGCCAGAAGAGGGTAAAAGGCCAAAAAAAAGATTTTTCGTTATACCTACTTGACTGTGTCCACACAGGTTTCTGTGCCAGAGGTGTGTTCAGTGCCGTATGACTCTTGGTATGTAGTGACACAATGACAGTGGTGGGGGCGCTCAGCAGACCCCCAGAACAGTTCTGGTATGTAGTGACACAATGACAGTGGTGGGGGCGCTCAGCAGACCCCCAGAACAGTTCTGGTATGTAGTGACACAATGACAGTGGTGGGGGCGCTCAGCAGACCACCAGAACAGTTCTGGTATGTAGTGACACAATGACAGTGGTGGGGGCGCTCAGCAGACCACCAGAACAGTTCTGGGATGTAGTGACACAATGACAGTGGTGGGGGCGCTCAGCAGACCACCAGAACAGTTCTGGGATGTAGTGACACAATGACAGTGGTGGGGGCGCTCAGCAGACCCCCAGAACAGTTCTGGTATGTAGTGACACAATGACAGTGGTGGGGGCGCTCAGCAGACCCCCAGAACAGTTCTGGGATGTAGTGACACAATGACAGTGGTGGGGGCGCTCAGCAGACCCCCAGAACAGTTCTGGTATGTAGTGACACAATGACAGTGGTGGGGGCGCTCAGCAGACCCCCAGAACAGTTCTGGTATGTAGTGACACAATGACAGTGGTGGGGGCGCTCAGCAGACCACCAGAACAGTTCTGGTATGTAGTGACACAATGACAGTGGTGGGGGCACTCAGCAGACCCCCAGAACAGTTCTGGTATGTAGTGACACAATGACAGTGGTGGGGGCACTCAGCAGACCCCCAGAACAGTTCTGGGATTGTAGTGACACAATGACAGTGGTGGGGGCGCTCAGCAGACCACCAGAACAGTTCTGGGATTGTAGGCGGATCTATTGAATGCAGAAGTGAACGGAGAAAACTTGCTGAAGGCGTTGAGGCTTATTCACATCAGTGTGTTCTTTCTGTTTTTAATGGATCCGTTTTTTTTTTAAGCGAAACAGATCGCAGAATGGAGTTAAAACTGAAGCAATCTGTGGTTTCTGGCCCATTTCTATCAGTGTTTCCATTTGTATCAATTTTCGATGGTTCACTTCGTTTGTCTTTCTAACCTTCTGCGCATCCATTCATTTCCATTACCCATAGAATGTAAGGAGAAAAGCTAAGGAAATTTGTGAGGAAACAATTGCGCAGCCGTCCGCACTATTAATTGTTTTTGTTTAAAAACTGAAATCAAACTGAGCGGAGACATTTCAGTTACCACTAAACTTAAAGGGAACTCAAGCAGAAGTGTTTTCAGTTTTGGCTGCTCAGATGGAACAGCTGGAAGGAAAAAAGTGCAGATGTAAACAGGCCCTTTAAAAAAGTGGGCGTCACCAAAGGGGCGTGGTTTACTTCATGTTCCTGTCATTTGCAGTCTGTGCAGCAGGATGAAGTTTCCTTTACCAAGTAGGCCCCCACCTGTTCTTATAGGGTAAGTTCAGAACTGGAGAGGGGGAGGAGATACAACGTGTTGTAAACTTGTAATGGGGAGACTCCTCCCCCTTAGACTGAAGTGACGGATGTCATGGGAATTGACTTTTTTTTTTACTTTAGTGTTGGTGTCAGTAGAGGGGTAGTTACTAGGATCCTTTGTGGCATCAAAACGTCTATCCTCTAATATTGCTTAAAGGGGATGTCCAGGAAGTAAGACGGTTGGCTTAAGCCCAGTGACTACTTGTAAAAGCAATAAACCTGACTGTTTTCCTGTTTAATCCCACCGCTCCAGTCCCCCAGGTCTCCACTCGCTTCCTCACAGATCGGTCATGGCCATCCAAGCATGTGACCACTACACCTAATCCCTGGCCTCCGCGTTGGTATAGCTGATGCCAGGGATTCGCTGACCATTGCATGCTTAGACGGCCTCAGAAAAGAGCTACCCAGAAGTGAGCAGAGACCAGGAGGACCGTAGCGGTGAGGATTGGAGCACCATAGGGGGCGGAACAGGTGAGTAGTCATTGTGCTTATGCTAAAACGTTTACTCCCTGGACATCCCCTTTAAAGGAGACTCTACATGAACACTTCTCCTTTTTGGAACACAGGTCATTCCCAACTGGAAGGAGCAGGAGTGGAATTCGGAGAAGCCGGAGAACTACGCTGGGATCTTCCATTTCCATTTCTGGCGTTTTGGTCAGTGGGTGGACGTGGTGATCGATGACCGGCTGCCGACCATCCGTAATGAGCTGATTTATTGTCATTCCAATGACCAGAATGAGCTGTGGTGCGCCCTGGTGGAGAAAGCTTATGCCAAGTACGTCCTCCTGCTCCAATTGGGGTCGGGGGGGTGGCGGTCAGCTCGTGGAGTTGGCAGGGGAGCATATTACTTTCCACTCATCTATAAATCCAAGTCTAGTAACTTGTCTGATGTCACCAAATCCCTGGCAGTGACATCACTGGTCTTGGACAGGAGAGGGGCATACTTTAGGCTGTGATGCCAACCATTCCATTGGTTTAGTCAAAGTTGTGTGTTACAGCATAAAAATTCCTAATCTCCACCTTTTATCATTGTCCCCGTAGTCGGCAGACCATCATCTAAAAGAAAGTTAGAAGTCAATCGCCAAATTTTACTTGGAAACGGTCAACCAGTGGGAGGGGATTTATTTTATATTGAAGTAGTCAAATCCACGCCCCAATTCACACTGTCACCATTAGGCCTGTTTCACACGGGCGACACGATATCGCCGAGAGAAAATCGCAGTGATTTTTGCATTGGTGGTCCGTCCGATGTTGCTACGCTTTCTCACGTCGATATTGCGATTTTTGTGTCGCCACAAAGTCGCACGTGGTGCTAGAAAGTCGTGCAACTCTGTAGAACCATGTGCAAGGGTTTTCAGGAGGGTTGGGGGGGGGGGAAAGGGGGGTTGAAATAAGTCCTACCCCAAAAATAAGCCTAGTTGCATAAAAAAAAAAAACTATCGCCTAAGAAGCGCTGTCAGCGCTGCCGCGTCTTCTCCCTGGTCCCTGGCACTTGTCTTCAGGCATCCCTTCCTGATCAGGAATGTGAAAATCCCCGCCTCCAGGAAGCCCTGCCCCTGATTGGCTGAGCACCGTGGTTGGCTCTGAGAGGACGGCTCTATAGGGAAACATGAGCTACAAAACCTCGCAAGTCATGGGCATCTCTAGTAACCTGCGATATGTCGCAGGCCACAAAACATCACCAATGTGAAGGAACACATACGAAAGCATGGGCTTCACATACATGCGCTTTGTAGCACTGTTGCATTGTGGGACAATCATGCGATTTTTGTAGCCCGTGTCAAACCGGCCTTATCAGATCCATCAACAGCAAATTGAAACTGATGGTTTCCAGTTGGTAAAATATCTTCCTTCTGTACAGATTAGTAGGATGCTATGAGGCCCTTGATGGAGGAAACACTGCCGACGCCCTGGTGGATTTTACCGGTGGGGTCTCTGAGCCGATCGAGCTCTCGGAAGGAGATTACATCAATGACGACAACAAACGAAATGAGCTTTTTGAGAGAGTGCTGAAGGTTCATACCCGAGGAGGACTGATCAGCTGCTCCATCAAGGTGAGTCCTCCACGCCCGTAAGCGGCTGCGTGTCATTAAAGGTAAAATGTCAGACCCGCAAGAGGTGATCAAAAGCTGCATCCTTTCATTAATGAGAAAAGTAGTTTTTATCCATATCAGGCAGTTCAGAGGCTAAAAATAGTGGTGATGAGATCAAGGCGGCCTATTACACCACAGGCGATGGCGGTATAAACTGCCTGCAGCTAGTAATACAGCAAGTGAGATTAGTACAAAAACCGCCATATTCCTAATACACAACTACTGCAACTATAGCATCCATCATGTCCTGACAGCACAGTTATATTCTTGTATATAGGGGGCAGTATTATAGTAGTTATATTCTTGTACATAGGAGCAGTATTATAGTAGTTATATTCTTGTACATAGGGGGCAGTATTATAGTAGTTATATTCTTGTACATAGGAGCAGTATTATAGTAGTTATATTCTTGTACATAGGGAGCAGTATTATAGTAGTTATATTCTTGTACATAGGGGGCAGTATTATAGTAGTTATATTCTTGTACGTAGGGGGCAGTATTATAGTAGTTATATTCTTGTACATAGGAGGCAGTATTATAGTAGTTATATTCTTGTACATAGGGGCAATATTATAGTAGTTATATTCTTGTACATAGGGGGCAGTATTATAGTAGTTATATTCTTGTACATAGGAGGCAGTATTATAGTAGTTATATTCTTGTACGTAGGGGGCAGTATTATAGTAGTTATATTCTTGTACATAGGAGCAGTATTATAGTAGTTATATTCTTGTACATAGGGGGCAGTATTATAGTAGTTATATTCTTGTACATAGGGGGCAGTATTATAGTAGTTATATTCTTGTACATAGGGGGCAGTATTATAGTAGTTATATTCTTGTACATAGGAGGCAGTATTATAGTAGTTATATTCTTGTACATAGGGGGCAGTATTATAGTAGATATATTCTTGTACATAGGGGGCAGTATTATAGTAGATATATTCTTGTACATAGGGGGCAGTATTATAGTAGTTATATTCCTGTACATAGGGGGCAGTATTATAGTAGTTATATTCTTGTACATAGGAGATAGTATTATAGTAGTTATATTCTTGTACATAGGAGGCAGTATTATAGTAGTTATATTCTTGTACATAGGGGGCAGTATTATAGTAGATATATTCTTGTAAATAGGAGCAGTATTATAGTAGTTATATTCTTGTACATAGGAGGCAGTATTATAGTAGTTATATTCTTGTACATAGGAGGCAGTATTATAGTAGTTATATTCTTGTACATAGGAGGCAGTATTATAGAAGTTATATTCTTGTACATAGGGGGGCAATATTATAGTAGTTATATTCTTGTACATAGGAGACAGTATTATACTAGTTATATTCTTGTACATAGGGGACAGTATTATAGTAGTTATATTCTTGTACATAGGGGCAGTATTATAGTAGTTATATGCTTGTACATAGGGGGCAGTATTATAGTAGTTATATTCTTGTACATAGGGAGCAGTATTATAGTAGTTATATTCTTGTACATAGGGGGCAGTATTATAGCAGTTATATTTTTGTACATAGGGGGCAGTATTATAGCAGTTATATTCTTGTAGATAGGGTGCACTATTATAGCAGTTATATTCTTGTACATGGGGGGCACTATTATAGCAGTTATATTCTTGTGCATGGGAGGCACTATTATAGTAGTTATATTCTTGTACATAGGGGGCAGTATTATAGTAGTTATATTCTTGTACATAGGGGGCAGTATTATAGTTGTTATATTCTTGTACATAGGGGCAGTATTATAGTAGTTATATTCTTGTACATAGGGGGCAGTATTATAGTAGTTATATTCTTGTACACAGGGGGCAGTATTATAGCAGTTATATTCTTGTACATAGGGGGCAGTATTATAGCAGTTATATTTTTGTACATAGGGGGCAGTATTATAGCAGTTATATTCTTGTAGATAGGGTGCACTATTATAGCAGTTATATTCTTGTACATGGGGGGCACTATTATAGCAGTTATATTCTTGTGCATGGGAGGCACTATTATAGCAGTTATATTCTTGTACATAGGGGGCAGTATTATAGTAGTTATATTCTTGTACATAGGGGGCAGTATTATAGTAGTTATATTCTTGTACATAGGGGGCAGTATGATAGTAGTTCTTGTACATAGGAGGCAGTATTATAGTAGTTATATTCTTGTACACAGGCGGCAGTATTATAGTAGTTATATTCTTGTACATAGGCGGCAGTATTATAGTAGTTATATTCTTGTACACAGGCGGCAGTATTATAGTAGTTATATTCTTGTACATAGGCGGCAGTATTATAGTAGTTATATTCTTGTACATAGGGGGCAGTATTATAGTAGTTATATTCTTGTACATAGGGGGCAGTATTATAGTAGTTATATTCTTGTACATAGGGGGCAGTATTATAGTAGTTATATTCTTGTACATAGGGGGCAGTATTATAGTAGATATATTCTTGTACATAGGGGGCAGTATTATAGTAGATATATTCTTGTACATAGGGGGCAGTATTATAGTAGTTATATTCCTGTACATAGGGGGCAGTATTATAGTAGTTATATTCTTGTACATAGGGGGCAGTATTATAGTAGATATTTTCTTGTACATAGGGGGCAGTATTATAGTAGATATATTCTTGTACATAGGGGGCAGTATTATAGTAGATATATTCTTGTACATAGGGGGCAGTATTATAGTAGTTATATTCCTGTACATAGGGGGCAGTATTATAGTAGTTATATTCTTGTACATAGGAGATAGTATTATAGTAGTTATATTCTTGTACATAGGAGGCAGTATTATAGTAGTTATATTCTTGTACATAGGGGGCAGTATTATAGCAGTTATATTTTTGTACATAGGGGGCAGTATTATAGCAGTTATATTCTTGTAGATAGGGTGCACTATTATAGCAGTTATATTCTTGTACATGGGGGGCACTATTATAGCAGTTATATTCTTGTGCATGGGAGGCACTATTATAGTAGTTATATTCTTGTACATAGGGGGCAGTATTACAGTAGTTACATTCTTGTACATAGGGGGCAGTATTATAGTAGTTATATTCTTGTACATAGGGGGCAGTATTATAGTTGTTATATTCTTGTACATAGGGGCAGTATTATAGTAGTTATATTCTTGTACATAGGGGGCAGTATTATAGTAGTTATATTCTTGTACACAGGGGGCAGTATTATAGCAGTTATATTCTTGTACATAGGGGGCAGTATTATAGCAGTTATATTTTTGTACATAGGGGGCAGTATTATAGCAGTTATATTCTTGTAGATAGGGTGCACTATTATAGCAGTTATATTCTTGTACATGGGGGGCACTATTATAGCAGTTATATTCTTGTGCATGGGAGGCACTATTATAGCAGTTATATTCTTGTACATAGGGGGCAGTATTATAGTAGTTATATTCTTGTACATAGGGGGCAGTATTATAGTAGTTATATTCTTGTACATAGGGGGCAGTATGATAGTAGTTCTTGTACATAGGAGGCAGTATTATAGTAGTTATATTCTTGTACACAGGCGGCAGTATTATAGTAGTTATATTCTTGTACATAGGCGGCAGTATTATAGTAGTTATATTCTTGTACACAGGCGGCAGTATTATAGTAGTTATATTCTTGTACATAGGCGGCAGTATTATAGTAGTTATATTCTTGTACATAGGAGGCAGTATTATAGTAGTTATATTCTTGTACATAGGCGGCAGTATTATAGTAGTTATATTCTTGTACATAGGCGGCAGTATTATAGTAGTTATATTCTTGTACATAGGAGGCAGTATTATAGTAGTTATATTCTTGTACATAGGAGGCAGTATTATAGTAGTTATATTCTTGTACACAGGGGGCAGTATTATAGCAGTTATATTCTTGTACACAGGGGGCAGTATTATAGCAGTTATATTCTTGTACACAGGGGGCAGTATTATAGCAGCTATATTCTTGTACACAGGGGGCAGTATTATAGCAGTTATATTCTTGTACACAGGGGGCAGTATTATAGCAGTTATATTCTTGTACATAGGGGGCAGTATTATAGCAGTTATATTCTTGTACATGGGGGGCAGTATTATAGCAGTTATATTCTTGTACATGGGGGGCAATATTATAGCAGTTATATTCTTGTACATGGGGGGCACTATTATAGCAGTTATATTCTTGTACATGGAGGTCACTATTATAGCAGTTATATTCTTGTACATAGGGGGCAGTATTATAGTAGTTATATTCTTATACATATGAGGCTGTATTATAGTAGATATATTCTTGTTCATAGGGGGCAGTATTCTAGTAATTATATTCCTATACATAGGAGCAGTATTATAGCTGTTATATTCTTGTACATTGGGGGCAGTATTATAGCAGTTATATTCTTGTACATAGGGGGCAGTATTATAGCAGTTATATTCTTGTACATAGGGGGCAGTATTATAGCAGTTATATTCTTGTACATAGGGGGCAGTATTATAGTAGTTATATTCTTGTACATAGGGGGCAGTATTATAGTAGTTATATTCTTGTACATAGGGGGCAGTATTATAGTTGTTATATTCTTGTACATAGGGGCAGTATTATAGTAGTTATATTCTTGTACATAGGAGGCAGTATTATAGTAGTTATATTCTTGTACACAGGCGGCAGTATTATAGTGGTTATATTCTTGTACATAGGGGGCAGTATTATAGTAGTTATATTCTTGTACATAGGGGGCAGTATGATAGTAGTTCTTGTACATAGGAGGCAGTATTATAGTAGTTATATTCTTGTACACAGGCGGCAGTATTATAGTAGTTATATTCTTGTACATAGGCGGCAGTATTATAGTAGTTATATTCTTGTACACAGGCGGCAGTATTATAGTAGTTATATTCTTGTACATAGGCGGCAGTATTATAGTAGTTATATTCTTGTACATAGGGGGCAGTATTATAGTAGTTATATTCTTGTACATAGGCGGCAGTATTATAGTAGTTATATTCTTGTACATAGGGGGCAGTATGATAGTAGTTATATTCTTGTACATAGGGGGCAGTATGATAGTAGTTCTTGTACATAGGAGGCAGTATTATAGTAGTTATATTCTTGTACACAGGCGGCAGTATTATAGTAGTTATATTCTTGTACATAGGCGGCAGTATTATAGTAGTTATATTCTTGTACATAGGAGGCAGTATTATAGTAGTTATATTCTTGTACATAGGCGGCAGTATTATAGTAGTTATATTCTTGTACATAGGCGGCATTATTATAGTAGTTATATTCTTGTACATAGGAGACAGTATTATAGTAGTTATATTCTTGTACATAGGAGGCAGTATTATACTAGTTATATTCTTGTACACAGGGGGCAGTATTATAGCAGTTATATTCTTGTACACAGGGGGCAGTATTATAGCAGTTATATTCTTGTACACAGGGGGCAGTATTATAGCAGTTATATTCTTGTACACAGGGGGCAGTATTATAGCAGTTATATTCTTGTACACAGGGGGCAGTATTATAGCAGTTATATTCTTGTACATAGGGGGCAGTATTATAGCAGTTATATTCTTGTACATAGGGGGCAGTATTATAGCAGTTATATTCTTGTACATGGGGGGCAATATTATAGCAGTTATATTCTTGTACATGGGGGGCACTATTATAGCAGTTATATTCTTGTACATGGGGGGCACTATTATAGCAGTTATATTCTTGTACAATGGGGGGCAGTATTATAGTAGTTATATTCTTGTACATAGGAGGCTGTATTATAGTAGTTATATTCTTATACATATGAGGCTGTATTATAGTAGATATATTCTTGTTCATAGGGGGCAGTATTCTAGTAATTATATTCCTATACATAGGAGCAGTATTATAGCTGTTATATTATTGTACATAGGGGGCAGTATTATAGCAGTTATATTCTTGTACATAGGGGGCAGTATTATAGCAGTTATAGTCTTGTACATAGGGGGCAGTATTATAGCAGTTATATTCTTGTACATAGGGGGCAGTATTATAGCAGTTATATTCTTGTACATAGGGGGCAGTATTATAGCAGTTATATTCTTGTACGTAGGGGGCAGTATTATAGTAGTTCTATTCTTGTACGTAGGGGGCAGTATTATAGCAGTTCTATTCTTGTACGTAGGGGCAGTATTATAGCAGTTCTATTCTTGTACGTAGGGGGCAGTATTATAGCAGTTCTATTCTTGTACGTAGGGGGCAGTATTATAGCAGTTCTATTCTTGTGCATAGCGGGTAGTGTTATAGTAGTTATATTCTTGTACATAGGAGCAGTATTATAGTAGTTATATTCTTGTACATAGGGGGCAGTATTATAGTAGTTATATTCTTGTACATAGCGGGTAGTGTTATAGTAGTTATATTCTTGTACATAGGAGCAGTATTATAGTAGTTATATTCTTGTACATAGGGAGCAGTATTATAGTAGTTATATTCTTGTACATAGCGGGTAGTGTTATAGTAGTTATATTCTTGTACATAGGAGGCAGTATTATAGTAGTTATATTCTTGTACATAGGGGGCAGTATTATAGTAGTTATATTCTTGTACATAGGGGGTAGTATTATAGTAGTTATATTCTTGTACATAGTGGGCTGTATTATAGTAGTTTTATTCTTGTACATAGGGGGCAGTATTATAGTAGTTATATTTTTGTACATAGGGGGTAGTATTATAGTAGTTATATTCTCGTACATAGGGGGCAGTATTATAGTAGTTATATTCTCGTACATAGGGGGCAGTACTATAGTAGTTATATTCTTGTATATAGGGGGCAGTATTATAGTAGATATATTCTTGTACATAGGGGGCAGTATTATAGTAGTTATATTCTCGTATATAGGGGGCAGTACTATAGTAGTTATATTCTTGTATATAGGGGGCAGTATTATAGTAGATCTATTCTTGTACATAGGGGGCAGTATTATAGTATTTATATTCTCGTACATAGGGGGCAGTATTATAGTAGTTATATTCTTGTACATAGGAGGCAGTATTCTAGTAGTTATATTCTTGAACACAGGGGGCAGTATGATAGTAGGTATATTCTTACACGGGGGGGTTGCAGTAATATAGCAGCCGCTGTATATTCATACCCACCAACTACAGTAACAGTCTGTCACTAATGTAGGCAACTACAGCTGAAGACATGGAAGCCCGGTTGGCTTGTGGTCTAGTAAAGGGTCACGCTTATGCTGTCACAGACGTTCGCAAAGTGCGACTGGGTCACGGATTGCTTGCATTCTTTAAGTCTGAGAAGCTGGATATGATCAGAATGCGCAATCCATGGGGAGAGCGAGAATGGAACGGACCCTGGAGCGACAGGTAAGCTGCATTTGTGGCTGCACAGTGTTAGTACTGACCACACAAACTAGTCCCTGTCAGAAATTAAGGTTGATACCCTCAGTAAGTTAGGCCCCCTGTCCATGCTAGTGATATTCTGGAGTGGGGAGAGCTATCAGGTCTCCATGCTGAGCCGACAGATAGGCTCACCGCAGAGAAGCACTTCGTGCTGCGATCAGAGAATCTCTATGATTCTGTGCTTGTCGACGTCGGGACTGAACTTTCCATAGTTGGCCTATGGAAAGCGTTCACTGCGTTACCCGCGGTCGGATTATCGCCGCACATAACGCAATGAACGATCGCCCGTGGACAGGAGCCCTTACAAAGATATTTTCTATAGCTTATCTGATGCTGTGAAACCTAGATGGAATTTCTAAACAAGAACATTTTTACTTCCTAACTTCATACACTTTTCATGCTTTTTTGAACCTGGGACAAAACTTCTAGGATTCTAGAATTGCAGTGAAGACTGACATTTATACAGAGCCGTATGGCGGTCGAGGAGGGGGGTGGGGGAGCAATGCTCCTCTTGTCAGCAGTGCATATTTATAAGCCAGACGAGGTGCGTTTGAACTGGGGTTCGGTGTGAAGTACCTACATACTACCACTGTATCTCTTCTACAGTTCGGAGGAATGGCAGAAAGTAAGCAAAAGTGAAAGGGAGAAGCTCGGGGTGACCGTAGAGGATGATGGAGAATTTTGGTAAGTGACTTGCTTGTCTAAAGGATCATTCTCAGGAAGACCTTAGCGATTACTCCCGAGTTTTACTCGAGTTTATTTTTTACTTTTCTTTCCTTTTTTTTAGGATGACTTTTGAAGATTTTTGCAAGTATTACACAGATATCATTATGTGCCGACTTATAAACACATCTTACTTGAGTATTCACAAGACCTGGGAAGAGGCGGTGCTGCGGGGGGCTTGGATCAAGCATGATGACCCTTTACAGAATCGGTCTGGGGGCTGCCTCAATAACAAAGGCACCTATCTCCAAAACCCACAGGTCAGTTGTAATGTGTATGATGGGGGTTTGGCGTGAAGCATTCCCTATGCTGGATATCAGTAGCTATGATACCATAAGGTGTGGAAGTGATGGAGGATCATTATCACTACTGCAGACATACACATTTGCGTCACTGTGTCCATAAATTACTTATCCTGTACTGACACTGAGTTCCATCCTGTATTATACTCCAGAGCTGCACTCAATATTCTGCTGGTGGAGTCACTGTGTACATACATTACTTATCCTGTACTGATCCTGGGTTATATCCTGTATTATACTCCAGAGCTGCACTCCCTATTCTGCTGGTGGAGTCACTATGTATATACATTACTTATCCTGTACTGATCCTGAGTTCCATCATGTATTATACTCCAGAGCTGCACTCAATATTCTGCTGGTGGAGTCACTGTGTACATACATTACTTATCCTGTACTGATCCTGGGTTATATCCTGTATTATACTCCAGAGCTGCACTCCCTATTCTGCTGGTGGAGTCACTGTATACATACATTACTTATCCTGTACTGCTCCTGAGTTACATCCTGTATTATACTCCAGAGCTGCACTCACTATTCTGCTGGTGGAGTCACTATGTATATACATTACTTATCCTGTACTGATCCTGAGTTCCATCATGTGTTATACTCCAGAGCTGCACTCACTATTCTGCTGGTGGAGTCACTGTGTACATACTTTACTTATCATGTACTGATCCTGAGTTACATCCTGTATTATACTCCAGGGCTGTACTCAGTATTCTGCTGGTGGAATCACTGTGTACATACATTACTTATCCTGTACTGCTCCTGAGTTACATCCTGTATTATACTCCAGAGCTGCACTCACTATTCTGCTGGTGGAGTCACTATGTATATACATTACTTATCCTGTACTGATCCTGAGTTCCACCATGTATTATACTCCAGAGCTGCACTCACTATTCTGCTGGTGGAGTCACTGTGTACATACTTTACTTATCATGTACTGATCCTGAGTTACATCCTGTATTATACTCCAGGGCTGTACTCAGTATTCTGCTGGTGGAATCACTGTGTACATACATTACTTATCCTGTACTGCTCCTGAGTTACATCCTGTATTATACTCCAGAGCTGCACTCACTATTCTGCTGGTGGAGTCACTGTGTGCATACATTACTTATCCTGTACTGCTCCTGAGTTACATCCTGTATTATACCCCAGAGCTGCACTCACTATTCTGCTGGTGGAGTCACTGTGTACATACATTACTTATTCTGTACTGATCCTGAGTTACATCCTGTATTATACTCCAGAGCTGCACTCACTATTCTGCTGGTGGAGTCACTGTGTACATACATTACTTATCCTGTACTGCTCCTGAGTTATACCCTGTATTATACTCCAGAGCTGCACTCCCTATTCTGCTGGTGGAGTCACTGTGTACATACTTTACTTATCATGTACTGATCCTGAGTTACATCCTGTATTATACTCCAGGGCTGTACTCAGTATTCTGCTGGTGGAATCACTGTGTACATACATTACTTATCCTGTACTGCTCCTGAGTTACATCCTGTATTATACTCCAAAGCTGCACTCACTATTCTGCTGGTGGAGTCACTATGTATATACATTACTTATCCTGTACTGATCCTGAGTTCCACCATGTATTATACTCCAGAGCTGCACTCACTATTCTGCTGGTGGAGTCACTGTGTACATACTTTACTTATCATGTACTGATCCTGAGTTACATCCTGTATTATACTCCAGGGCTGTACTCAGTATTCTGCTGGTGGAATCACTGTGTACATACATTACTTATCCTGTACTGATCCTGAGTTACATCCTGTATTATACTCCAGAGCTGCACTCACTATTCTGCTGGTGGAGTCACTGTGTACATACATTACTTATCCTGTACTGATCCTGAGTTACATCCTGTATTATCCTCCAGAGCTGCACTCAGTATTCTGCTGGTGGAATCACTGTGTACATACATTACTTATCCTGTACTGCTCCTGAGTTACATCCTGTATTATACTCCAGAGCTGCACTCACTATTCTGCTGGTGGAGTCACTGTGTACATACATTACTTATCCTGTACTGCTCCTGAGTTATACCCTGTATTATACTCCAGAGCTGCACTCCCTATTCTGCAGGTTCTTGCTAGCAGTGAATGGAAACCACTTTCTTACATCCAGAGGCAGATAATCTGCCTTGATCATGAGACAGAGCTGTGATAGACGGCACCGAGCCGTACACCTGTGTGAGCTGGACTTGATTGTTGGCATTCCTTAGACTTGTAGTTCCACTGTGGGTTGGCAGTACAGATTGCAGTCTGCAGTTTGGTTTCCCGGTTGCATCGTTTATGATGGAGTTGTCTGACTTCCGGATTTCTGCTCTTCTCCTCCAGTACGTGTTTGATGTGAAGAAACCAGAAGATGAGATACTGATTTGCCTTCAGCAGAAAACTAAACGGACGACTCGGAAAGATGGGAAAGCGCAGAACCTGGCAATAGGGTTTGAAGTTCACCGGGTAAGATCTAGTTAACAATTATCCTGCGACATGGGATATCATAAGTTTTTAATGACTTAAAGGGACCTAGCCCTAATTTGAAGTTGGCTGTTCATTGTTATGGCCTTGTGTTCTTCTAATTTTTCTACTTTCTGCAGGTGGAGCTGAACCGTAAATATCGGATGCACACGTTGCAGCCCAAAGTGGCGAGTTCCATCTACATCAACTCTCGCAGCGTTTTTCTCAGGTCGGACATAAAGGAGGGCCGATATGTCATCATTCCCACTACATTCGATGGGGGTTTAACTGGAGATTTCCTTCTCAGAGTGTTCAGTGACGTGCCTTCAAACTGCATGTAAGGACCTCATTACTGTCACAATATTGGTCTGTTCTGCCCCGTCACTCCATGACCTCTTCCAGCCCTAGAATACCCTGCCCCATCACTCCATGTCATCACTAGCCAGCCCTGAAGTACCCTGCCCCGTCACTCCATGACATCACGAGGCAGCCCTAGAATACCCTGCCCCGTCACTCCATGTCATCACTAGCCAGCCCTAGAATACCCTGCCCCGTCACTCCATGTCATCACTAGCCAGCCCTGAAGTACCCTGCCCCGTCACTCCATGTCATCACTAGCCAGCCCTGAAGTACCCTGCCCCGTCACTCCATGACATCACAAGGCAGCCCTAGAATACCCTGCCCCGTCACTCCATGACATCACGAGGCAGCCCTAGAATACCCTGCCCCGCCACTCCATGACCTCATCCAGCCCTAGAATACCCTGCCCCATCACTCCATGTCATCACTAGCCAGCCCTGAAGTACCCTGCCCTGTCACTCCATGACATCACGAGGCAGCCCTAGAATACCCTGCCCCGTCACTCCATGACATCACGAGGCAGCCCTAGAATACCCTGCCCTGTCACTCCATGACATCACCAAACAGCCCTGGAGTACGCTGCCCCATTGCTTCATGAAATTAATAACTTAGCCACTGCCATGCTTTACCTGTAGCCACATTCATTATGCATTTAAACCTGTGTGAAAATGTAAATATATATTCATGAGGTATACAATGTATTTGGTTAGTAACATTTTTCACCTTTGTATCAAAGTCTTCTGCTGGAATCCTCAATCTGCTTCAGAGTGAGAGACGATATTAAAAATAACTCAATCATCTGAATCCACAATGTCAAATTAATTACATCTGTTGTTTTCTCCCCAAAGCAGATTTTCTTTACGTTTCCCTTTAACATGAGCATTCATTCCGGTTTGCTGCACGATTCCTGCTGACACAGTGCAGAGCCCATCATTCATGTTATCAGAGGCTGCATTGTTCTCACACCCTGTCCCTATCATGCCAACCCTGATGATGGGCACTGTGATAATGGTTTCTATAGCAAAAGGGTCAATTCTGAGTCATAGAGCACTAGAGTATTGTGTGACTAACAGGAAAGAAAGCTGCATGAATAAATGTAGACTGTCTTCAGAAATTAACTCCATAAAGTATAAGAAGCTTACATAAATGGAAAATTAAATACAAGATGTGCAAAATATAACCACTATAATACCGTCCTTAATTTACTAAAATATAACTATAATACAGCCCCCTATGTACAAGAATATAACTACTATAATACTGCCCCCTATGTACAAGAATATAACTACTATAATACTGCCCCCTATGTACAAGAATATAACTACTATAATACTGCCCCCTATGTACAAGAATATAACTACTATAATACTGCCCCCTATGTAGAAGAATATAACTACTATAATACTGCTCCTTTGTACAAGAATATAACTACTGTAATACTGCCCCTATGTACAAAAATATAACTACTAGAATACTGCTCCTATGTACAAGAATATAACTACTGTAATACTGCCCCCTATGTACAAGAATATAACTACTGTAATACTGCCCCCTATGTACAAGAATATAACTACTGTAATACTGCCCCTATGTACAAGAATAGAACTACTGTAATACTGCCCCTATGTACAAGAATAGAACTACTATAATACTGCCCCCTATGTACAAGAATAGAACTACTATAATACTGCCTCCTATGTACAAGAATAGAACTACTATAATACTGCCCCTATGTACAAGAATATAACTACCATAATACTGCCCCCTACGTACAAGAATATAACTACTATAATACTGCTCCTATGTACAAGAATATAGCTACTATAATACTGCCCCCTATGTACAAGAATATAACTACTATAATACTGTCCCCTACGTACAAGAATATAACTACTATAATACTGCCTCATATGTACAAGAATATAACTACTATAATACTGCCCCCTATGTACAAGAATATAACTACTATAATACTGCCCCTATGTACAAGAATATAACTACTATAATACTGCCCCCTATGTACAAGAATATAACTACTATAATACTGCCCCCTATGTACAAGAATATAACTACTATAATACTGCCCCCTATGTACAAGAATATAACTACTATAATACTGCCCCCTATGTACAAGAATATAACTACTATAATACTGCCCCCTATGTACAAGAATATAACTACTATAATACTGCCTCCTATGTACAAGAATATAACTACTATAATACTGCCCCCTATGTACAAGAATATAACTACTATAATACTGCTCCCTATGTACAAGAATATAACTACTATAATACTGCTCCTATGTACAAGAATATAACTACTATAATACTGCCCCCCTATGTACAAGAATATAACTACTATAATACTGCCTCCTATGTACAAGAATATAACTACTATAATACTGCCTCCTATGTACAAGAATATAACTACTATAATACTGCTCCCTATGTACAAGAATATAACTACTATAATACTGCCCCCTATGTACAAGAATATAACTACTATAATACTGCTCCCTATGTACAAGAATATAACTACTATAATACTGCTCCTATGTACAAGAATATAACTACTATAATACTGCCCCCCTATGTACAAGAATATAACTACTATAATACTGCCCCCCTATGTACAAGAATATAACTACTATAATACTGCCCACTATGTACAAGAATATAACTACTATAATACTGCCCCTATATACAAGAATATAACTACTATAATACTGCCTCCTATGTACAAGAATATAACTACTATAATGCTGCCTCCTATTTACAAGAATATAGCTACTATAATACTGCTTCCTATGTACAAGAATATAACTACTATAATGCTGCCTCCTATTTACAAGAATATAGCTACTATAATACTGCTTCCTATGTACAAGAATATAACTACTATAATACTGCCCCCTATGTACAAGAATATAACTACTATAATACTGCCCCCTATGTTCAAGAATATAGCTACTATAATACTGCCCCTATGTACAAGATTATAACTACTATAATACTGCCCCCTATGTACATGAATATAACTACTATAATACTGCTCCCTATGTGCAAGAATATAACTACTATAATAGTGCCCCCTATATACAAGAATATAACTGCTATAATACTGCCCCTATGTACAAGAATATAACTACTATAATACTGCCCCATATGTACAAGAATATAACTACTATAATACTGCCCCCTATGTACAAGAATATAACTACTATAATACTGCCCCCTATGTACAAGAATATAATTGCTATAGTACTGCCCCCTATGTGCAGTATTATCCAGTAATGTTACTGTTGTACTTGCAGTGAGTTGACTCTGGATGAGCCTCGGAAGACTTGCTGGTCGGGGATGTGTGGGTTCCCTCAGCTGGTGTCACAGGTACATGTGGTCAGCGCTGCAGGACTTAAAAAGCAGGAGTCTGAAGGAGGTAAGCGGTGTTGTCTGGAGTATTTGGGTTAGGGGCGGCAAGCGTCAAAACGGTGTGCAAATATATAATACATTCTAGTAAACTGTGAAGCCGAGTGTAAAACATCGGCAGTGTAGATTCTAGTGATTCAGGCTGTATAGCCGGGGCTTCCACTTTTCTGAAGTCCTGCCCCAGTGTATGCTGGGTAATAGAAAACCTGAAATTGTATCTAGACTAGTATAACCTGGGGTGTTGCAGATTCCGCTGTGGTTGAGCTGTGGCCCCTCTGTTTCCCCAGCGATGTATATTGACAGGTCATGTTAGTTTACCCACAATCCTCTTCTCAGCTTCAGTGTTGTGTTGATCGGAAATGTCCAAAATATTCATAAATGCCAGGAAATGCAGGGTCACATGGGCGAGGCGGTGGCGCTGTCACATGGGCGAGGCGGCGGCGCTGTCACACGGCTTCCCATAATTTCTCAGAATGCCTGCAGCGTCTTGTAAGAGTTGGTAATGATAGCAAGTAGGAAGCAGATGTGTGCTGTGACTGCGCCCCTGCAGGCCAGTGCTAGGTAATGCAGTTATAAGGATGAGCAGCAGGAGAACCTGTGCTCTCACCAATCTGAAATCCTCTGTGCTGCTGGGATTCCGGCCTCTTTCCACTCTTGGGCTGTGGCTTTGCACTTATCTCTGTTCCCCTCCTCACAGCATGACGTTGGCTGTTTATCGGTGTCCTCACTAGTCTTACATCAACTGCTTGCTGCCCGGCTCCAGCAATCCTCTGTGCTGCTGTTCCTCCACTCTCTGCTTGTGATCTTCCAGTCCTATCCTTACTAACACACCCAGGTGGACGGATCGGAGCTCCCGGGATCAACTGCTTTCCTGAAATACTCTGCGCTGCTCCTTCCGCTCTGCAACTCTGTCTATGACCTCCCACTTGCCTCCGTTCCCCTCCCCTTTCGGTGCCCATCACATGTAGCATTATCCTTACTGACATCCTCAAGAGCAGCGCTCCTCTTCTGAAGTGCTGGGCTGTTTCTTTTGCATCTGTGACCTCTAATGTGACTCTTACTACATACAGTCCTTTCCTAATTAAGGAATCCTGCACTCTGCAGAGCCGGAGTCTGCATGTGGTGTGCGGCCCTGGGAGCAGCGGCGTCCGCACGTACCTATCACTTCCATCTGTACTGCGGATGGTCCACACGGTTCGCTGTCGGACATGCACGGTGCAGATTTCTATTTACTTATTTTTTTAAACTGCCGCCTTTCTCGCGACATCGCCTAGCGATAACGCAGAATCTGCGACCATTCCACAAATGTCACTGCAAAAGGGCCGTGGATTGGGTGGCCTCCATAGACTTCAACAGAAGCCGTCTGCACGGAATCCACGGAAAAATAAGGCATGCTGCAAATTTTATTTAATTTTTTTTTTTCTCTCTCCACTTGTGAAAACTGCTATTTGTTTCTGCACATGTGGAGGAAGAATCCGTTTCCTACAGCCTGCTGTGGGCGCTATTTGGTGCGGACGCCCGCTGTGGATTCCACAGCATATATCCGGCCGTGGGCAGGAGCCCTGGCATCTTCACATGAGGGGAGATTCTCTCTGCTGCTTAGTTTCATTTTTCCAACTCATGGCACATTAAAAAATTGTGTCACCTTTTTTTCTTTTTTGTTTGTTTCCTCTGGGCGCAGGCGCTGACCCGTACGTCATTATAAGCTGTGAAGGCAGTAAAGTGCAGTCTCCGGTGGTAAAGGACACACTGACTCCTCAATTTGACGTCAAGGGATTGTTCTACCGAAAGAAGCCGGGACAACCGATCATCATCCAGGTGGGTGCCAGTAAGAGAGGAGTCCGGTGGATGTACGGAAACCCGATATACCGCTGCTCCCTAGTGTTAGACTTGTAGAATTACACTGTGGCAAAGTATGTTATAAAGGCATTTTCTGATTTTATATAAATATCACTTAATGGGGGACAAAAACATTCTTCATCTTCCTAATATATGTTACACTCCAGTAATTCACCATTTTCAAGAACACTGCTGTCAGTGATTGGCTTGTTTCCATTCAGAGGCAGTAACCCTGTACATTACTAGTCCTTCTCTCAGCTGAGAAAGTGATACAATTGTATCCAGTGTAGACAATGCTCTGTGAGCTCAACAGCCAAGACTCCAGACTGATACATTGTATACAGCTAGTCCTGCTCTCAGCTGAGAAGTAATACAATTGTATCCAGTGTAGACAATGCTCTGTGTGCTCAATAGCCAAGACTCCAGACTGATACATTGTATACAGGTAGTCCTGCTCTCAGCTGAGAAGTAATACAATTGTATCCAGTGTAGACAATGCTCTGTGTGCTCAATAGCCAAGACTCCAGACTGATACATTGTATACAGCTAGTCCTGCCCTCAGCTGAGAAGTAATACAATTGTATCCAGTGTAGACAATGCTCTGTGTGCTCAATAGCCAAGACTCCAGACTGATACATTGTATACAGCTAGTCCTGCTCTCAGCTGAGAAGTAATACAATTGTATCCAGTGTAGACAATGCTCTGTGTGCTCAATAGCCAAGACTCCAGACTGATACATTGTATACAGGTAGTCCTGCCCTCAGCTGAGAAAGTGATACAATTGTATCCAGTGTAGACAATGCTCTGTGTGCTCAATAGCCAAGACTCCAGACTGATACATTGTATACAGCTAGTCTTGCTCTCAGCTGAGAAGTAATACAATTGTATCCAGTGTAGACAATGCTCTGTGTGCTCAATAGCCAAGACTCCAGACTGATACATTGTATACAGCTAGTCCTGCTCTCAGCTGAGAAGCAGACATGTGTGTCCAGTCTAGATAATGCTTTGTTAGCAGCAGTAGATGCACAAATCTCTGTTACTTAGCTACAATGTTTCAGTCAGGCTGAGCATGCTGTCATGCCCCATTTGTTCTCTAGCTCTGCCCACTTTTAGAAAAGTGGCAGAGGCTGGCGTAAAAAGTCCAAAAATAAGAGTTTATGGTGTGTCATAATCTGCAGTTTTTGTATGCAAGAAAATTGGCATGCAAATGTTATTACATATGCCTCATTGTTCATGGCTAGTCCTGCTCTCAGCTGAGAAGTGGATACAGTTGTAGTCAGTATAGACAATGCTCTGTGAGCTCAAGAGCCCGGACTCCAGACTGATACACTGTACACAGCTAGTTCTGCTCTCAGCTAAGAAGTGGATACAACTGTATCCAGTGTAGACAATACTCTGTCAGTCTGGAGTACGGGCTGTTGAGCTCACATTGTACATACCCAGTGTAGACAATGCTCTGGGAGCTAAACAGCCTGAACTCCAGAGTGATACTGTGTGCACAGCTAGTCCTGCTCTCAGCTGAGAAGTGGATGCAATTGTATCCGTTCAGTCAATTCTGTGGACTCCAGACTGATACGTTGTTACAAACTATCAGAGAAATTTGTGCAGCTGTTGCTGATGAGTTTAGTGTCCAGTTTAGACAATGCTCTGTAAGCTATTGTATCCTCCTTTCAGCCAAGAGCAGGACTCTCTATGAACAGGTTTACTGCCTCTGAAGTGCAGAGGTGACTGTTTCAGTGCCACCATTGTGTTTATTGCCCAGAAAACCCCTTTAAGTTTAATTTATATAAAAACAGAACACCCCTTGAGGCTCAAAGTGGACCTCTCCCAATTAAGGCTCCTCCCCCTTTATGTGCAGCAGACACCAAAGGTTGGTGTGTTAGCTCCGTGTACTGTGTACTGCAGTTTATAATCATTCTGTCTATGGAAATCCAGTCTACAAGCAGTGACTTGCTCTTGAGATGGTGCTGCACACAGTTGCTACTAGGGACAGGCAGAGCTGCAGTATAAAGCAAGAGGCAGAGGGGTGGAGCCTCTGAGACAGGAGTGGATTTGAGTCTTTTTAGACTTTTAACAGATAATGCAGCTAAGCTGCAGTCACTGATCATAGCTGTATCATAACAGATCCAACTCCTCTGCAGACCCTGCTTGTTCAGTGTCTGCACATTTTCCAGACTCTCTTGCTGTGGTGCATGTTGGGAGATGTAGTTCCAGTGCAGAGCATGCTCTATTACAGTCACTGAACCAGCCGCACCAATAGGAAGATAAAAGATCATTCAGCTTGAGGGCTAACTGCAAACCCAGCAGAATTCTGAGTTCTGCTCTGGAGCTGACTGGACTATAACATGTGATGCCTAACTTGATTTTTCCATTATTCCCTCAGATTTGGAATCACAATGTGATTAAGGATGAATTCATGGGTCAGGTGGTCCTCAGCGCTGAAGCCGGCAACCAGCAGTCCCAGCACAGCCTGCCGCTGCAGGACAGAAGCAACAAGAGTAACCCGCAGGTGTCCGGCTCCATTCAGCTGGTTCTGTTTACCAGCAACAGCCTGAACGGAATCTAAGCGCACACCTCTACCGCCATAACGACCAGACCGCGACCAACATGGCGGGCGCCTTTTACAGCCTGTTAGCCATTGTGGCCTGCTTTTCCTAGACTTCTATTATCCGTATCTATTCCGGCATGGTGATGGCGCGCGCCGCATGCAGTCTGTGACACTATGTGAGTCTTATAGCCAAAATCAGCCGATGGCAGGGAAGCTGCGTGAGTGGCGGCATTAGGAATAGAATTCAAGTGTCATTTCACTGTGTCCTATGTTTCATGTATGCGTATGTACAACATATTAGGATAAGCGGTGCCATTTCAGGCTCTTTATATGCATTAACCTCTATAGTCTTATATACCCAGACGTGCCATGGTTCTGTAAAGACGCCTCTAAGGTAAAGGGAGTGGGGGTCCCCTCTAGGTGTCATGTGACCATAGGAGAGGTCTCTAATCAGATTTTCTCTGTCAGTACTTATACAAGTATTTGCTGCAACCGGGTATCCAGAAGTTGTTGTTTTTTTTTTCCAGTTTCTTGTAAACAAAGCTTTGTCATATCTTTGCTTGCTGTCAGTGAATAGGAACATTGTTTTTACATTCAGAGGCTTGAATCCTACGCCGACATAAAACTTCACAGCTGAGGGTTTGCTACAATTAGATCTAGTTTTTGCTTTCCTCTGTGAGTCTGGCTACAAGTCGTGTTTCCTGACCTGATAGTTCGTTACAATGTATCAGTGCAGGAGCGACACTTGTCCTTCTGATTTGTTCACCTCACTCATTATTGTCTGTGCTGGATACAGTTTTTTTTTTATGTAACGGACCCTCAGCTGTGGGTAGGACCAGTGGGATTTGCAGTTTCTGGGTGTTTCCAGTCACTGACAGCAAACAGGGATCTTGAAAAATGAGGAGAAAATAAAACACAACGTATATGAGAAAGTTGCCAAACTTTTTATTCTACAGTGATGAAAGCGGCCCTCTGGTTCCAGGACACAATTCTGAGTGGTAATATTACCTGTGCATTGGTAGTGTCAGAATATACTATGTCTGCTCACCTATTGGCCAGTGCTGCTCATGTGATTAGGGCTAGCCAATCAAAAAGCAGCATGAAGTGCCTCGGACTAGTGGGCATTAGGGAGTTGGAAGATTGTGGCATCGAAAATGTGAGCTGAAACCGACACCTCTGAGGGTCACCTGCAGTGGACCAATGGCGGATTCATGTTCACATTGTTGGGTTACTCCCAGAGTAATCCGTGACATCAGAGAGTGAATCATGTGACCTGCTGGAGTGCCCGGTGCTCATGATCCAGCCGACCCAATCATGAACAGCCTGTAGAGGGAGAATTCTTCACCCGTCTCCATTTGAGCCTCAGACCGGCCCGATCACACCATAACTAGTCATCACACTGAGAACCGGCTTCATACGGCCCGGATGGGTCCATCCTTGCGGTTTCTGCCTCCATTTCTATGCCAGGATTAACTGCCTAAGGATGCCTTTACAGGGCAGCATAAAAACCCGCGCCACATTCCCACACTCACTCTTCCTCACTTCGGAGTACATTGCTGTCAGCACACCCCGGCACCGCGAGCGACGAGCCGCTGGTCAGGTGACATGGAAGTGGAATACCTGACCAGCGACTGGGCGCTCACGAGAGGCTGCCGAGGGGCCTGCGCCGACAGAGCCACGTATTCCGTGGTGAGGGGGGGTGATATAGCTACTATAATCAGTGGCGAATACGTAGTTTGGTTCCTGGTCACAATCCACATCCTCGCTGCAGATTTTGATGCAAGTTTCTATGAGGAAATGCGGCAGAATTTGCTGCGGAATGTTCAGCATTGGAAATTCCGCAGCGTTTCCCCGTTGTGTGAGCGTACCTGAAGGTGCGGCCATCTTGGTGCTCTGCTTTTGGATGGAGCACAGCTTGCACGCTCCGAGTAAAGATGAACAGCTTGAGAATGTGCTCTAGAGATGCTCCTGGCATTGATGAACAGCCGGAGCTTGTGTTCTGCACTCTGAGAATGCTCAAAATGTCAAAATGAATATGCGTGTTAATGCCGCCCCCACAGAATTGTGTCCCGGACCGGAGATTCGGATTCAGCTTTGTTTACATCAAGGCAGAAAACCCCTTAACAGATATCAATTACCCTTCGAGGCGTCTATTACTTTTATTTCAGACCACAATGAGGGGACCGGGCGTCGCTGAATGTTCTTTACTGTATATACACATATATATAATATCGCAGTATATACAACCACGCATGTATATCATCACTGTAACCTCACTGTGACTAGGAGAAAGGAAGAAATGGACGGGCCGAGAGAAAGCGGAGGGAACAAAGTGCCAAAGAGTTCCACATACGTGGCAGGGCGACCACCTCTGCACCATCCTGGGCTGGTGACGCAAGTCAAAGACCTCTGGAGGCTTCAGATACATTGACCATCATCCCAGCGGCACTCCCGACCCGCCATCTTCCCATGAATACCCACAGGCGCTCCAGGAACATAAGTCCCGCCTCCTTGAAGTCCGTTTTGTGGGACGGTACTAAAAAAACTGAATGTTTGTGAGACATGGGTGCCACATACTGCTCATATCATGGCTGCCCGCCTTCCAGGGGTTCAAGCATATCCGCTCCCCATAGAGGTCAGTCAACTGAATCCGGCTACCTCTGGACCAAAACTAGGATGGAGCCGAGGTGACGGCCCTCCTCATACCTCGTCGGAGAACTTGGTGGCCATGTTGCTTCTAGCAACCAGTCAGAGCTCAATTTTTATGTCGGGTAGAAAATGAAAGCAGAGCTCTGATTGGTCGCTACAGCTTCCCCCCGTGACGGAGGCGGGTTCTGTAGGCCAAAACTACCAGGAAAGGTGTTTCCATGACAACTCGACAAATGTCGGTCGTCCAGAGCCGTATGTAGGTTACTCCGTGTGCCTCTTGAGGAGAATGAAGCCATAATTAGCAATGTCTGCGGGGACACGCCGTACACAGGGGCCAAAATGCCAAAAATTTTGATTTTTACCTTTTTTTTTGTTTGTTTGTTCTTTTTTTAAATTGGTGAATATTTCTGAAAAATTACTCATAAAAACCGGCGCTGATCAATCACCCGAACCAACCAATCACAGGCGTGCCGTCATGCTGGAATCTGATTGGTCGCGCTTGTTTTTATGCATGAGGGTCATTATCTGTGGTATTGCCATAGCAACAGCTTATATCATAACTGACCAATGGTTGCTACGGGTAACATCATAGATTTTCATTCATATCCGTTTTCAGAAATGTCGCTTTGTGTCTTCAGGTTTCGCTCCTCTGTGATTAAATGGTTTTGTGTCTGATTTTATTTTCGTACGATGTTTTGTCTTTATGGTGATTTTTCAGGTTTACGTTTCGTCGGCGATTTATCTTGAATTTCTATTTTTATTACTATGCGATTTTCTGATATTTTTTTGTATGTTTACAGATTAGCACTTTATAATCCTTATAATGTGTCCACGGGAAACCTTTCTATTAAACGCGTCTCTCCTACCCGCTCTGTGTCCGCTCACTGATTCGCTGTTTACTAATACCGCAAACCGCCTGGTAATGGGATGACACCGCCTCCTCTCTTGTGGCAATACTGTGCGCCTCAGAACTCGGGGAAAGTTAAGTGCAAACGAAAATTCACATTCACACCCGGGTTACGCTGTATTTACACAGGCGAGTGCGATCTCATGGGAAACGGACTGATCTCGCACTTCTAAACCTGCGACAAAAATGCGTCACATCGCTGTACGTGTAATTTTCACATATGAAAACAGACAAGGGCACCGTATATTGGCTCGGCGTGAAAACAGAGCCGATATACGGTTGTCTAAATAAGCCCTAAATGTGTTATTTTCACATGAGTTCTGTCCTTATGGCTGTAGGACGGAATTCGTGCGTGACACCTGCCGGTGTAGATGCAGCCTGCGGTCAGGTTTACACGGGCGAGTGTGATATTATTCTGCAATACTCAGACCGAAACCACACTTGTAAACCAGCAATTTGTTGTGCGACTGCGATGTGAGAAAACCGTATCGCGGCACATGCAATATTTCACACAAGAAAATCACATGTTGTTCCAATAGTAAAAGTTAAACATCGCATGGCGCACAGGTTAATGCGAATGCGATTTTCTATTTATTTTTGGCACCCAAAGGAAATATTGGGTGATTTCTGAACAACATTGCCCACAAATGGGACCTCCTGCGCTTAACTCCCGAAGTAGTAAAAATAGAGCAAAACTGACATTCCCAGGGTGTTTGAGTACATTTTAGCCAAGCCTGTCAGATCACATGACCCCCTTCCCATTGGAACCATCTAAGCGGAATTCAGTATGGCAGAACGAGGTCTTAAAGGGGTGGTCTCGCGAAACCAAGTGGGGTTATACACTTCTGTATGGCCATATTAAAGGGGTGGTCTCGCGAAACCAAGTGGGTCTATACACTTCTGTATGGCCATATTAATGCACTTTGTAATGTACATCGTGCATTAATTATGAGCCATACAGAAGTTATACACTTACCTGCTCCGTTGCTAGCGTCCTCGTCTCCATGGTTCCGTCTAAATTCGCTGGCAGCTTGCTTTTTTAGACGCGCTTGCGCAGTCCGGTCTTCTCCTTTCAGCACGAGCCGCTTCAGTGTGCTCCCCGCTACAGCTCTTCTGCGCATGCGCAGACGAGCTGTCACTGCTCGGGAGCGCGCTGGAGCGGCCATTCTGTACCTCTGTTAGAGGAAGGTGCAGAGCCGTCCAGCTGTCCTGCCGTCCAGGTAAGTGATGGGCCGGGGGGGGGGGGGCTGGCTGTCGTCGCTGCCGCTGCGATGGGGGGGGGGCTGCCGCTGCGATGGGGGGGGCTGCCGCTGCGATGGGGGGGCTGTCGCTAGGCCGGGGGGGGGCTGTCGCTGCGATGGGGGGGCTGTCGCTAGGCCGGGGGGGGCTGCCGCTGCGATGGGGGGGCTGTCACTAGGCCGGGGGGGGCTGTCGCTAGGCCGGGGGAACTAGCGCTGGGCCAGGCGGGTAAGTGATGGGTCGGGGGTGATGTTCACTGACAGGTGAAGGCCCCGGAGCCCAGCGCTGGGCTCTGGGACCTTCACCTGGGCTGAGGGTCTAGCGCTGGGGAGCCGGGAGCGTAGCGCTGGGGAGCCGGGGGCTAGCGCCGGTTACCTGCTGCCTGGTGGTGGGTGACTGGTCGGCGGCTGCGCGGCGTCTGGTCGGCGGCTGCGCGGCGTCCGGTTCCCATGGAGACACAGCTGGCAGCGTCTCGGGAGCGCGCACGTCGGGCTGCAGCGAGCGACGGGGAAAGAGCCGGCGGCCATCTTGGGGAAACTTATAAAAGTTGCTGAAACGCTGGAACGGTAAGTACAAACCAGCTAGAAATGTCATTTACAGGGGGGCTTAGTAATGTATGTTTAATTAGGGGGACTGGGCAAAAAAAAAAAAATCACTGCTTCCTCGAGACATCTCCTTTAAGTTCACAAAAAGCCCAACATAGTGATTATGGGAGATCTTACCGATCCCGACATTTGTTGGGAATCTCTCAGGTAAAAGTAATGGATCCAACAGATTCTTATCCGCTCTTACTGACAACTTTATCTTCCAAAAGGTAGCAGATCCCCTTGTTTTCTCTTCTATCTTGGACCTAATTCTTAAGGCCCATTTAGACACAAGTTATCGTTTAAAATTCTCTCAAAATCCATCTTTTGAGCAATATTGTTGTGTCTAAACGAGCTGCCGTCGTGCACTGTTCGTTCATCGCTGATTTCTAGCAAGCTAGAAATCACTGATGACTGTTCAGCGCTGCACGCTGATTTTCTCAGCGGGCGGTGCTGATAGCGTTCTTTCAGCTGGTATCCCGCAGGCAGTTCTCAGCAGGACACCAGCTGAAAGCTCTGAGAACAGCAGCTGTTTGTATATGCTATCAGCGGTATCTCGCTCCACCTGCATTTAACTCTTTAAGTAGTTAATTAGCTAGTTAAGAGTTATGCAAAGATGATCGCTCAAAACTGTCACTCAGACTGTTGCTTGAGTGATTTTTGAGCGATTATCTTTCAGTGCAAATGGGGCTTTACCAACAGGGAGGAAATGGTTGAGGAAGTTAGGGTGGCTGGGACCTTAGGAGGCAGTGATCATGATATCCATGGATGTTGGATAAAATGGGAGGAAGACCTGAGAAGACTCAGACCTCAAGGTTGGATTTCAGAAAGGCAGGATTTTAATGAACTCTGAAAAAGGAGAGGAAGAATCCAATGTCTGGATGTTCTTAAGGACAGAAATGTCCAAGAAGGTTGGAAAATACAGTGATTCCTTGGGGTGCGAGTGACTCTGCTTACAAGCTTCTTAACTTGCGAGCAGGCACTCTCCCAAATTTTTGCTCCGATTTAAGAGCTAAAACTCGGGTTACGAGCCTGCTACTGCATTGCTTTTAGTGCTTTCAGCAGCAAGGGATTTTAAATCTCCACCTGCTGAAGAGCTTCAGAGCAGTAAGGCAGAACAAGCAGCGGCTAGACATGCCTGAGCCCCGGCAGCAGCGAACAGCTGAGTATATATTTATTTTTTTACTACAGCTAAGGATGATTTTTCAGGGAAGGGCTTCTATTTAAAGCCCTTCCCCGAAAATCACTCCGGGGGTGACGGCATCCTATTGCTTTCAATGGGACAGCGGCATCCCCATTGAGAGCTTGCAACCCGGAACGGATTAATGGCTTTTTCCTTTATTATAATGGGGAAAATTGATTTGACTTGCGAGTGTTTTGGGTTAAGGGCTCTGTCCCAAACCAAATTAAACTCTTAACTGAAAGCACCACTGTATTGCGAAATAAGATTCTCAAAGCACAATCATTAACAATCCCTAAAAGAAGGAAGAATGGGAAACATTTAGGCCTTATGTCCACGGGGAAAATAAGAATTAAACTCTGCAGCGTTTTTCCCACACGCGGATCCGCGCCCCATAGGAATGCATTGACCACCCGCAGGTAGATAAATACCCACAGATGGTAATTAAAAAATTACTGGAGCATGAAAAAAAATGGACACACTCCATTTTAGTGCGGATCACGCGTGCGGGAGCTCATGGAGCACATAGCTCAATTGATCTCCCGCATGAAAAATAAAAGACAATTACAGAGGATCCGCAGCCCAAATCCGCGTTACAAATCCGCAGCGGATCTGATTTTCCCCGTGGACATGAGGCCTTAAAGAGACCCGGATGGATGAACACAGAACTTGTACACATGTTAAAGAGGAAGAAACATATGTTTATCAAATGGAAAGAGGGGGAAATATCTAAAGAAGAATATAATGGGGTCTGCAGAAACTGTAGGGCAAGTGTCAGAAAAGCTAAAGCTGATAATGAAATGAGGCTTGTAACAGAGGCCAAAAGCAATAAAAAAGGATTTTGGGGGGTATGTCAAAAGCAAAAGAAAAGTCAAAGATGCAATAGGATGTTTATAGGATGAAAATGGTAAATTGGTCAAAAATGAGTTTAAGTATAGTTTAGGGTTTTAATTTACAGTATTTGGAGACTGTCTAATAAAAATTTAAATCTAGAAAAGGGGGCTAATTATGGTGGGGGGCATACAGAGGACAGAGTACTGTGGGGGGGAGCACATAAAGAGGGACTTAGGCCTCATGTCCACGGGCAAAATAATAATTAAAATCCGCAGCGGATCACCTGCATGCGGATCCGCACCCCATAGGGATGCATTGACCACCCGCGGGTAGATAAATACCCGCGGATGGTCAATAAA